>CM043015.1:225359997-225404602 GCA_023690525.1 Holotrichia oblita | reverse complement strand
AATAAATGAAGATATTCCTGAAATAACCGTTTTAATTATTACTAAGTTATTTGCAATAAATCGCCATAAAATGACGTCATAATCTTATTGTAAATCACGTTATAATGCCCTTACCACTCACGTCATTAAGACGTAAAAAGTTCACGTCATTTTTACGTCTTTTTAATAGTCATTATGGCGTAACTTATGACCAATTAATTACGTTAATATGACGTGGTGTTGCTGCCTGAGAGTCTGTTAACATGTCACATATTTTCACCGTAAAAATAACCAATTATGACGTCATCTTTTTAACGCTACATTAACGTTTAGTGGAACACGTTTTTTAACGTTTATAAATGTTGAGCGTTGCTTAATCATCAATTGAAATAAAAGCATAACTTGGGTGCGTATCAGAAGTGGTAGAAAACATGAAGCTCGTGTGGGTAAAATTTAATATAAAAAATGACCAGTAACTATATGCATCAATTGTTAAAGAAATAACAAAGTTTGAAGTGAAGATTACATAAATTATAAGCACCTTGAATAAAGGCGGATGGTTTATTGCATTCCTACTATAAACAAGTTTTGCAGACTTTTCATAAACGGGTCAGAGAAAAAAAACAACCAAGAATGTGGAGACTCATGTGTATTTTCTTCTATAAAATATTACAAAAAACTAGAAAGAATTAAGTTTAATACCTAAACAATAAAAATTCCGATAATCTTATCTGGGAGTAGCGTTAATCTTTCGAAACAAAACTTGAAACGTGAACGGGTCGTTACTTGCGAAACCCTTAATATCGATACATTTTCGACATTCATCGCCAGTAAAAATATCTGAGATTACAGTTTCGTACCCCTTAACCGGATGTTTGAAATAAATCTGCCACTTGTAGCCATCACCATAGTCGGATGTATCGAGTTTCTTGGTTGTGACAACAAGTTGATCCTGACTTATGTGGTATGTCTGCATGAAAATATTGTTTTTCTTAATAAAACAGAGTTGTCCTAAAATATCGGTAGAGTTTGATAGTACGCAGCTATGTTGATTTAGGCGATCAGTATGATCTGTTGCTATGTGATCAGTTAAATTCGTATAAACGCCTGTCCACTTGCAGGAGGTGCTTGTTAAGAATGGACAATTCAATTGTCTAAATCGGCATTGCGATTCAATGTGAACGTCGTAATTATCACCGCTTATTTCCTCATTGCAACCAATATTTGTACATGCCAATAATGATTTCAATTTAATATCATCTAATTTAATACGTACATGGTGCTTTGCAGTTAAGCTGTAGCCGCATGTGCAATTGCTATATGTATTTGTACAGCAACTTTCGCAACCAAATAATCCCCTATCACGGCAATAATAGAAACTTTTAGAACTTTTCATACACTTCGTGCATTGACTCCAGAAAGAAGGTGTTTCGACTGATTTAGTACGCACTTGTCTGACTTTTAGACTCTGCTCAGCGTTCACTTTAATAGTAATCTTATCTACACATTCAAAAATTTCCAATACAGACAACTTTAATTTAGTGGCATCTTTCTCATTAAACTCGTAGGGAAGTTCACCTTTTTCTAAACGGTTAATGTATACATTATCTGTGTTGAAAACCGTATTCTCACTTTTTACCACAATTGATAGTTTCACACCTCGGATATCGAGATCATAATTCAAGGAATAAAACGCGTACAAAACGTGGCCTGTATTAACGTCCAATCGTGCTCTTAACATGAAATTCATATTATCGACCAGCAATAGATAAAATACGTCTTCATTTGACTTAATCGGATTCTTTACGGAAACATGATTTTCAACGGCTGTTACAACGTTACCAGGATGTTCAGATTTCATATGCTCGATCATATCATCAATATATTTAAGACCATTCTCGCATTGGTTATAATAAGCTAACGGACATTCTTTCTTGCGAAGAGGGCATCGTTTCTCATGCCTGCAAACATCATCGAAAATCCCCACAAAATCGCAACCCTTATCGGCGTAATTACACGGTAGGTACAGCTTTTGAAGAAGAGCTTCCAGGTCGACGTTTCGAACAACGTCCGTGTAGACACTTCTGTCGCAACAGCTTCCGCACACGTTACCGAAAACGCCAACTTGTAACACCGGACTTTGGAGCCTACCACCGCATACTTTACACTTCAATAACGATAATTCGAGTAATTCCTTCGTTTCCAACACATTGACTGCCATCTTTCTGAAATACAACGATACAAAAAGATAACACTGTTGATAGCCAATGTACACACGCGTCTGCTTCAAGCGCTAACAAACGTGTAACTTCACATGTTTTATTGCGAATCATATTTTAAATAATTTAATAAAAATCATTCAAATTTACGTTTGTATTAACGTTTATAATAGCATAAACTCACCATATATTTGTGATGATCAAGTTTCTATTAAAATAATCACGCAAACCACTGCTTAACATAAAGGTATGTGAATAACGAACAACTAAATCATTGGAATGTATCTCATTTCCAGACAGTACGAAATTGATGCTAAGCGCCATCTAGCACCTTTCCATTATACAATAGGTTACTTCATTTGCAAAGTGAGCCAATAGATGGCACTTATTATAGTAACTAACAAATTAAATTAAAGAGGGGCGTCCGTGAGATCAAAACAACACAGGTTCTTATCAATAGTACTGAGGTTGAAATACTTATACATAGATGGCACAACCAAACACACCTTGCATCAGGAATTCCAAACAAACAACGGAGAAGTGACATAAAAACAGGTCTAAATGATTCTACTGCTCTAAATCTATGCGTGAGATAGGGATAGATGCATTTTCGTCCGTCCTTGTTCGTATAATCATTTACACAGAATAAACAGAAAGGACAAAAGCCTTAAAATTTATGTCATGTTTTTTTGTGCGCATGACTGGCAGAGGCCATTTCTAAAATATGTCCAAATATTCCTGGAATATTGTTTACATGTTTATTGTGTTTGAAGATGTTTGGAGGTTAGTTCTTAGTTGTGACTTTAGTGATTTTTGTGATGTATACTTTTTACGCACTTGGTTTATGTATGTTGGCAACTATCCTAATTATAGTAAAGCATAATTAAATATTATAGTTATTTATAGTAACTGCAAAATTTGTTGTTTGATTCTTGTTTAAAATCTTAAATATCTATTTTTACATATCTATAATTATCTAATACTTTATGTACAGTGGACAGCAGCATAATCGATACCGTTACGGAATTTCCTAAACCTTAATAACAATGTAGAGGGGGTTACATTGTGTGGCCTTCAGTTAGGATTTATAGTAGATATTATTATTAGTAGATAAGGTCGACTTTAGCTTGCGGTGGTGTCGATTTAAAAGCTGGCCACTGTACATTTCGAACATATCTAATCTGATGTTTGACATTAAATTCAAACTTTTCCGCTAAAATTCAAGGTCAATCAGAATCGTCATTAAAACATCAAAGGTTCCGACAAACTTGTCCTTTCTATTTATTCATTTTGTAAGTTAAAATTTAACCTATTCAAATTTGCCGCCACGATGTGGAGAGTGAGAGAAGCAGAATAACTTGTCAGTATGTAGTGGTAGTGTTATGCGTTATGTTTAGTGTTATGCACGTATTATGTTATGTTTAAATGTGCCTACAAAAGTAATGTACTAAACAAATTATAATAAGTGAGTAAGGTATACCAGTAGTAATATTTATTAAACGAATACTTTTATTATCTGAACTTTCATTAACGGACCAACCTACAGTTCAGGTGTGGGGTTAAAAAAAAAATATATAACAATCATGCCCACAAACAACGATATCCCGCCAAGTGCTAATGATAATGCAACTGCAATATCTTTGACCGATCTCATTTCTGCTACCATACAAGCGATGTCAGTTACGGAAAAAAATAAATTTTCCACCAAAGAATTAGCGGCGTTAATACCAGATTTTTCCGGATTAACGAATGAAAATATTAAAACGTGGTTCGCACGCATTATGACTGTAAAGCAGCAATATGATGTGTCCGATGCTACTCTGCTTTTGATTATCGTTGGGAAAATGAAGGGACAAGTGGCGTCATGGTTTCATTCTAAGCCCGAGTATGCCTCATTAAGTTTACAGGAGCTGCGTACTGAAATGGAGAAGATGTTTCAAGCAAAAGAAGATAGAATTAGTATGAGGAAGGCGTTCGAAGCAAGAAAGTGGAAAAGGAATGAGAAATTTTCGGTGTATTATAATGATAAAGTTATTTTAGGAATAAATTAAATCTTAGCGACAGCGATTTAATAGATTATCTGATAGATGGCCTTGATGATGCAAGTTTACAGACTCAGGCGCGAATGAAGGAATTTAAATCTTTATCGCATATTTTGAGGTTATGAGTGAGATTGGACCACGAACAGGACAAACCGATCAAGGAAAGTCGACTGGAGCAGCTAACACAACAGCAACGAGACGACCTTCAGCAGCAGGTGTTAACCGATGTTATAATTGTAATATGCCCGGACATGTTGCTAATCGATGTACCAAACCAAGACGAGAGAAGGGATCTTGCTTCTTTTGTGGTGAAATGTCTCATCAGGTCAAAGATTGTCCCCAGAAGAGGACTCAGTCAGCCGGAAGTACGAATGTCAACACCCATGTGATTCAACAGGACATGATCAATCCCTATACGGTATCCATTGACTATACAGTGAGTAGTGATAACCTTAGCAAAGAAATAACATATAATTTAGTAGCATTGTTAGACTCAGGTAGCCCATGTAGCTTATTAAAACAAAAGTATGCCCCCCTATATAATTCTGACGACATATATTATCAATTGGCTGGTATTAATGGTTCTAAACTTAATATATTAGGTAGCTTTACAACTAAGATATTTATTGATAATGTGGCCGTAGATATAAAATTTTTAATTGTACCAAACAATACTATGTCATTTGCTGCTATTCTTGGTAGAGATTTTTTATCCGAACCGTCATTGACAATCACTTTAGGAAATCCTGTTAATATTAGAAAAAATAGCCAAGTTACTGAGTTTGATTTAAGTTTAGCTAATGATATTATGTGTATAGAAATGGAACAATCTGTTAAAATCAATAATGACTTAAATATTTCCTCAGCAGTACCTCGCGAAACTAATAATAGATTGAATAATTTGTATAAGTCAGAATATGTTGAGAAATGGAATTTAGATGTTGTTAACCATAATTTCGAAATGAACGTTGCATTGCAGCACGATCAACCTATATCTTATAGACCACGCCGATTGTCGTACGTTGAAAAAGAAAAAATTACGCGGCATGTTAGATAAATTATTAGAAGACAACGTTATACGACCAAGTAACTCCCCCTATGCAAGTCCCATAGTTTTAGTCCATAAGAAAAATGGCGAATTGAGGCTATGTGTTGATTATCGGGAGATCAACAAAATAACTATTAAAGATAACTTTCCCACGCCATTGATAGATGATCAATTAGATCAGTTACGCAACAAACGTTATTTTACCACGTTAGATTTGCAAAGTGGATTTCACCATGTGAAGGTGGCAGAAGCCTCAATAAAGTATACCGCTTTTGTTACGCCACTGGGACAATTTGAATACTTGCGAATGCCTTTTGGTCACTGCAATTCTCCTAGAGTATTCCAACGATTCACCAACTTAGTTTTCGAACCTTTATTACGTCAAAATAAATTATTATTGTACCTTGATGACATTTTAATTGCAACTAACGATATAAACGAACATTTAGAAATTTTAAGAGAAGTGTTTATACTAGCCAGGCAATACCAACTGAAATTTAGATTGGATAAATGTCATTTTCTATACTCCGAAATAAATTATTTAGGTATAATGTAAGTGAAAGAGGTATCAAGCCCAGTAGTATGAATGTCGAGTCAGTGATGAACTATCCTCTTCCTAGATGCAGCAAGGACGTACACCGTTTTGTGAGTCTTGCTTCTTATTTTCGCCGCTTCATACCCAACTTTTCAGTAATAGCGCGACCATTATATGACCTCATCAAGAAAAATGTCGTTTTTCAATTCGGATCCGAACAGTGCGAAGCATTTGAACGTTTGAAACAGCTTTTAGCTTCCCATCCTACTTTGGCCATTTACTCACCTAAGTTAGAGACGGAACTATATTGCGACGCCAGCGCAACCGGCTTTGGTGCCATACTATTACAGAAGCAGGAAGACGGGATAATGAAACCAGTATTTTACTACAGTCATAGAACGACGCCTGTCGAAGCAAAATACCATAGTTTTGAGCTAGAATGCCTCTCAGTTATTTACGCCATTAAACGTTTTCACACCTACTTGTTCGGAATACCTTTTAAAATTATAACCGATTGCGATAGCTTTCGCCTCACCCTTAGCAAACAAAATATTAATCCTCGAATTTCACGGTGGGCCATGTTTTTACAACATTATGAATACACAATTGTCCATCGTCCCGGAAAACGGATGTCCCATGTAGATGCTTTAAGTCGATGTCACAGCGTGTTAATTTTAGAAAGTAATACTTTGGAGCAAACATTAATGATTCGTCAAAACCAAGACCCAGAAATAGGTAAAATTAGTGGAAAACTGGAGTACACAGAGGATAAACATTTTGAGATGAGAGATGGATTAGTGTATCGAAAAGACAAAAACGGCAAACTGTTATTTTACGTTCCACATTCCATGGAAGATAATATAATTAGAACTTGTCATGACGATATTGGTCACGTTGGCATTGAAAAGGTTGTTTCGCATATTGAAAAGGTGTATTGGTTTCCTGAAATGCGTAAGAAAGTGAGAACTTATATTGACAACTGTTTAAAATGCATTGCCTTTTCACCCATTGGTGGTAAGCCTCAGGGTTACTTGCATAGCATCCCGAAAGGAAAGCTTCTTTCCAAATGGTTCATGTTGACCATTATGGTCCGCTTGAGAAGACATCTTACGGTTACAAGTATATACTGACTGTGGTTGACGCCTTTACAAAATTTATAAAGCTCTTTCCTTGTAAAACTACAAAATCAGAAGAAGCGATTAGACATTTAAAGAATTACTTTCGTTATTATAGCAAACCTAGATCCTTAACGTCAGATCGTGGTACATCTTTTACTTCCAATCAGTTCGAAGAATTCTTGAAAACGAAGCGGTCAAGCATATACTGATTGCTACCGGAACGCCCAGAGCCAACGGGCAAGTAGAAAGATTTCACCATCCATTAACCGGTATCTTAGCGAAGTTGACAGAAAATCCCGCCAAATGGGATCGATGCTTAGAAAAAGCAGAATATGCATTCAACAATACTATTTGTCGCTCCACTGCCGAAACGCCTAGCAAACTTCTATTCGGAGTTGACCAAGTTGGTGAAGTAAGCTGTGAACTTGGAAATATTTTAGATTCCTATGACGAAAACGACCGTGACTTAATTGGCATCAGAGAAGAAGCCTCTCAAAAGATAACAAAAACGCAACAATATAACGAAAAATATTATAATCAAACTAGAAAAGAACCTACTAAGTACTCAGAAGGAGATTATGTCGTAATTAGAAACGTTGATGTATCGCCAGGTTCTAATAAGAAGCTGATTCCAAGGTTTAAGGGACCTTACATGATAAAGAAATGTATGGATCACGATAGGTACCTTTTAGGCGACGTAGAAGGGTTTCAATTGACCCAAATACCCTTCAACGGCATCGTAGGACCAGATCAGATGAAGAAATACATGAGTTAAAACGATAATTGCACCATTATAAAATACCTCTTTTCCACTCCTTCATCGCGTTAGGATAAATTTGTTGTAGTCTTAGCGAAGTAATGTTAAGTTTTCGATGTAATCTTGCTTATGTTCTGTTAATCAGAAAGATGTAAACATTTAAGTATGCAAATTTTAGGTATTATGAGCACTTATGTAAAATTTATGTTATGAAAAAGAAAAACAAAAGACCACGAGTGTAATGTTAATTATGTTTGTATTATTGTATTTATGTCTACACTTATGGGTTTTTCTAGATTATGTACCAACTTAATGCTTTATGATAATCCTTTGGCCGAGGACGGCCAAAATGTCAGGATGGCCGAGCTGTAAGTTAAAATTTAACCTATTCAAATTTGCCGCCACGATGTGGAGAGTGAGAGAAGCAGAATAACTTGTCAGTATGTAGTGGTAGTGTTATGCGTTATGTTTAGTGTTATGCACGTATTATGTTATGTTTAAATGTGCCTACAAAAGTAATGTACTAAACAAATTATAATAAGTGAGTAAGGTATACCAGTAGTAATATTTATTAAACGAATACTTTTATTATCTGAACTTTCATTAACGGACCAACCTACAATTTATTAGATTTTATTAGTTAGTCCGTTATTTTATCGTTCTGCTGCACGTGCGTTCTTGTTGATATTTTGTTTTATTTATTGCGCTGTTTATTCTACAAAAAACGTCTTTTTCAAGACGATATTCCAAGTGCGATATAGAGTGAGTACAAACTGAACAGTTACAAGTAAGTAACATATAGGCTTCTTCCAGCACAAATCACAAACTAGTCAGGGGCAATTTGCTTGGTTGAAAGAACTCACAAAGTAGATTCTGATTAGTTCTGACTCGTTTCTGATTTTATGTTGGAACAAACCTAATAAGATTTACAGTAGATTCCGCTCATATGGTATTTTAGCTTTTTTGCAGCTAAAATGTTGACGAAGAACGGACATCACAAAAATGCACAGCATGTTCATCATCAGGAATATTTTGGCGAACTTCATCAATATCAATATCATCGTCAGCCGGAGTAAAGTCTTCGACTTCCTCTCCAGATTCTTGTTCGCTGTCAGATTTAACGTTTTTCTTGGTCCGTTTTCCTTTATTCTTAGATTTCAGCTCAGATTTTGGAACTACCCGTCGCTCTAGGCTTGGTCGTTTAAGAGTTTTACTCAGTGATTCTTCTAAATCACTTTTGTAGGGCGAAGAAGTGATGACGTAGGATTTAGACGATTTTCTTCCGCGAGTGGCTGTCTTCTTTTTCTACGCCTGGTAGTGGCGAAATATCAAAAGGAAATACAGTTTTTACGAACAAGTTCTAAGGAAATTAGTTTCCAATCATCAAGATATGATTTGATGTAGACGGTGGTAGGACTTCAGTTCAGTAAGGAAGCCTGTAGATGTCGAAGTTCCTGGAAGAGATGTGAGGTTGATATTAGTTTCTGCCCTCGTTTGTAATGGTGTTAGTTGACAGTTTTTTTTTGGGCTTGTATTTCCTCAACTATAAAGTCTGCATCGCAAAAAATATTCCTATTAAAAGGAAAAATCCCAGTAGCTCTAAAACCATTGGTAGCGATTTCAGCAGTCTAAGATTTTAAAAAGCTTTCCCTAGCAGCTCGTCCAAATCAAATTGACCAAGACCTCGTTGATTAGTTCGAAGACAATTTCGCTGTAATAGGTGTTGAAACCGTCCATGAATGTCTTGTTAAGCGGTTGGATCTACATCGAGATTGCAGGTATGGCTATAGTGATCATCTAATATAAGGAGAACCCGCCAGTCTTTGGTAGGTTTCACAAAGTCAATAAAACGTCTCATCCGGTCCGTGAAAAGGTTTCGTTGTACCCACCCACTGGGATGAGCTGAAGTTAGGAACACTATTTGTATTTTACCCTTTTTGCCTAGCACTATAGCAACTTTATTTTGAGCGATTGATAAACCAGTTTCATCGACATTAAAAATTCGACGGGGTGAAAAACTATACTTGCTGTATTCTTTTTTCAGGTTGCTGAAGAACTGCTCAATTTTTTTTTGTTTATTGAGACCCAAAGCTCGTGAAAAGGAGTCAGTCCCAGTCGGTCTTCTAAGTAAAAGTACATTCTTATAACGATGCAAGAATCCATCATCTAACCAACTACGGCCTGCACTGCCCATTCTAATCGGATGGGATATTCCGATCCTTATAGCTAACGTAGATGCCATCTAACATATGTCTATCCGTGTTAATCCGTAATGGAAAACTTCCATACTAAGAATGTATTCAACAAGTTGTTCCTCTAGTTCTTTTACTAACGCAGGTTTTCTTCCAAGTTGAGTTTGAATTACTTTTTGAGCATATGACTTGGTTTCCCTTTGTTTTCTTAAATTACACGTACGTGGTCAGCAGGTAATGGCGCGAAACTGCCTCAAGCAACTATTCAAAACTTAATAACAAGCTTATCTGGACGAATGCAAGCGGTTATGATCCTATTTAGTTTGCATATAAATCAATCTAAATGAAATATCCACAATAATCCAATAAGATGAGAGGATACCATAAAAAAGTTATGAGTAATACATAGTATCGATCTATCAAATAAATTTATCTTTTGTATCTCTAGAGGAGTTAGATAACGCTGATGAGTAGGTACAAACTTGTGATTTCAAAAGTTCAGGAGAGATGTACTTATTCTGATTTAGTTGTTTGTCATTTTTTTATGTCGACGGATGTTTCACGTGCTTATCAGATAACAAAAAAATTGATTATCGCAAATATATGGTGAGTTTATGCAATTGTTATTAATAAACACCTGATTTTGTTCGATGTGTGTAAATTACAATTAGTATCAAGAATATAAAAATACTTAACTGTACACAAAGTATATAATAAAAATAAATATATATAATATATTATATTATAAATATATATAATAAAATAGTAAATAAAATAAATAAATTATACACTGCTCAAGTGAAGTTCAATATCAATTAATTAAAAAAATATTAACGATACACGATCTCTTGCTTCTAATTCTAGTTCAGTTTTCATTGATATTGGGCGTACATTTTTAGTATTGTTTTATTATTTCAGAGAAAATGGCAGTTAATGTTTTGAAAACGAAGGAATTACTCGAATTATCGTTATTGAAATGTAAAACATGCGGTGGAAGACTCCAAAGTCCGGTGTTACAAGTTGGTGTTTTCGGTAACGTGTGCGGAGTCTGTTGCGAGAGAAGTGTCTACACGGACGTAGTTCGAAACGTCGACTTGGAAGCTCTTCTTCAGAAGCTGTACCTACCTTGTAATTACGCCGAGAGGGTTGCGGTTTTGAAGGGATTTTCGATGATGTTTGCAGGCATGAAAAACGATGCCCTCGTCGCAAGAAAGAATGTCCGCTAGCTTATTATAACCAATGCGAGAATGGTTTTAAATATATTGATATGATCGAGCATATGAAATCTGTACATCCTGATAACGTTGTAACAGCCGTTGGAAATTATGTTTCCATAAAGAATCCTGTAAAGTCAAATGAAGACGTATTTTATCTATTGCTGGTCGATAATATGAATTTCATGTTAAGAGCACGATTGGACGTTAATACAGGCCACGTTTTGTACGCGTTTTATTCCTTGAATTATGATCTCGATATCCAAGGTGTGAAAGTATCAATTGTGGTAAAAATTGAGAATACGGTTTTCAACACAGATAATTTATACATTAACCGTTTAGAAAAAGGTGATGAACTTCCCTATGAGTTTAATGAGAAAGATGCCACTAAATTAAAGTTGTCTGTATTGGAAACATTTGAATGTGTAGATAAGATTACTATAAAAGTGAACGCTGAGAAGAGTCTGAAAGTCGGACAAGTGGATACTAAATCAGTCGAAACGTCTTCTTTCGGCAGACGGTGTACGAAATGTATGAAAATTTCGAAAAGTATCTATTATTGCCGTGTTAACGGATTGTTTGGTTGCGATAGTTGTTGTACAAATACTTCTTCTAGCTATTGCAAATGCAGCTACAGCTTAAGTGCAAGTCACCATGTACTCATGAAATTAGATGATAATAAATTAAAATCATCATTCGCAAATTGGTTGTAATGGGGAAATAAGTTGTGAGTATTATGACGTTCACACTAAATCGGAATGCCGATTTAGACAATTGAATTGTCCATTCTTAACAAGCACTTCCTGTAAGTGGATAGGCCCTTATGCGAATTTAACTTATCACATAGCAACAGATCATACAGATCGCCTAAATCAACATAGCTGCGAAATATCAAACTCTACCGATTCGACAGGACAACTCTGTTTTATTAAGAAGAACAACACTTTCATGCAGACATACAAAATCAGCAAGGATCAACTTGTTGTCACGACCAAGAAACTCGATACATCCGACTATGGTGATTGTTCGCTCATATTTTTAAATTTAAATATTATATTTTACCGCCATTTTGGCGACCAATCATTTTACTATATTTTTTAACCAGTGTTTTAGTAGTACAAAGAAAACCATGTAAGATAGTATTAATATATACACAGTCCATTAAGCATCGTTGTATTATTGCAAAACTCACACACAATAGGAAATTGGTCAGCAGTGAGTCCTACAAGCATACATTCACATTTTCTAGTATCCACCATTTCCTAACCTTCTCGACCACGTGGTAAGTTAGCGAATTTTTCTTTCTTATTGCGTAATTACGTTGTATATTTCGCATATGATATTTAGTGGGTCATGGCAGACGAACAATTGAAAACGTTAAAGTCACGTAGGGGACAGTTAAAAGCTCAACTCACACGGTTCACAAAATTTATTGGCGACGAAAACAATCGCGATAAAATTACAGAGCTTAACACACGCATACAAAATTTAGAAACTAGTTTCAACAAATTTGATGATATTCAGAATCAAATTGAGCTACTGGACTTATCTACCGATCAAGAGTTAGAAAGGTCAGAGTTCGAAAATACATATTTTGCAAAAATAGCTAAGGCTAAGGAGCTCGTAAGTAACTTCAATAGCAATAATTCATTAGAATCCTTAGTTTCAAACAATGCTAATACACATGTGAAGCTACCGCAGCTTAAAATTCCTGAATTTCACGGTAATTATGATAAATGGATGCAATTTTACGATACATTTCGCACACTCATTGATGAAAATGGTACGTTAACAAACATTCAAAAATATTATTATTTACAATCATCTTTAAAGGGAGATGCAGCAAAGGTTATTAGTTCCTTGGAAATTTCAGACACAAATTATAACACGGCTTGGAATTTGCTAAAAGAAAGATTCGAAAATAAAAAAATCATAATAAAATGTCACGTAAAAAACATATTTGATTTACCACCTGTAGTTAAGGACTCTTATTCGTCACTGCGAACATTTTTAGATAATTTCTTAAATCATTATCGTGCATTAAAGAATCTTGATGAACCCGTAGATAGTTGGGGTACACTTTTAATATACTTACTCTGTTCTAAGCTTGATATAAATAACAAACGCGAATGGGAAATTAAATCACAAAATGAAAAATCACCAAATATGGATTATTTCATTAAGTTTTTGACAGAAAGGGTATCATTACTAGAATCTATCGATAAAGGTACTAATGCAAATTCATCTGCGAAAGTTCACGTTCATGTAGCTACTTACGATAAATGCATGTATTGCGATGAACAGCACAAAATATACGGTTCGTAAAGGTCATTTAGCAGCCAACTGCAACAGCAGTAAATGTAAAACTTGTGGTCAAAAACACAACACTTTATTACATTTTTCACGTGAAAACTCAAGAACAAAATCCACTGAAGATATTAGCAAGATAGAATCTCCAGAAAATAAAAAAACAACGACTTCTGAAGACATAAGGAAGACCGATTCTAACATAATTGTAGCACATACACATAACCTAGGGTTTACTATTTTGTCAACGGCTATAGTATATATTGTTGACAATTCAAATACGACTATTAAATGTAGAGCACTTCTTGATAGCGGATCGCAATCAAACTTTATAACATCCGATTTATTCAAAAAATTGAACTTACCCAATACCAAAATTCATTTACCCGTAACAGGTATTAATTCACAAACTACCTACATAGACAAGGTTGTACAAACAAGGATAATGTCAATAGATCATAAACATCAATTCAATCTTTCACTTTTAGTGATATCTAAAATCACAGATAATGTACCACAGCAAGACATACAACTGGACATTCCTAGCGATATTCATTTGGCAGATCCAACCTTTTATAAACAAGGCGACATAGATATCTTGTTAGGTGCCAACATTTTTTATGAGTTGCTCTTGCCTAATCAAATCAAATTAGGTACCAATAAGCCAATTTTGCAAAACACGAAATTAGGATGGATTGCAGGCGGTTCCATCAATGAAACGTCGCATATACAGGGTGTCACATGTAACGTAACTTGTAAAGATTTACAAAATCAATTGCAATCATTTTGGCAAATTGAGGAAGACTTTGCAAGAGAAGTTATATACTCACAGGAAGAACTTAATTGCGAAAAGCACTTTTGCGAAAATTTTGCACGCGATAGTACTACAGGTCAATTTACGGTCAAACTTCCATTTCGTGATAATTTAGACGAGCTTGGACATTCTCTAGAGACGGCTATTAAACGGTTTACATCACTTGAAAGAAAATTTGCACGTGATCACAATTTTAAACAACAATATGTCGGTTTCATGGAAGAATATCGAGATCTAGGTCATATGACTGCTATAAATGAATCCGAAGAAACTAAAACTTCATATTACCTCCCTCATCACGCAGTATTTAAGGATACATCCGTTACCACCAAAATGCGAGTTTTATTTGACGCATCGTCAAAACCTGACAATGGTCTGTCGTTAAATAGCGTATTACGAACAGGACCTGTTATACAGGATGATGTTTTTTCTATCATGTTGCGGTTTCGTACTCATTCAATTGTGTTCACTGCAGATATTGCTAAAATGTATAGATGTATAAAAATGCATCCAGAGCACCAACATTATCAAAGAATAATTTGGCGTTCCGATAATTCTCAACCACTTCGACATTTTAAACTAAATACTGTGACCTACGGCACGAGCCCAGCTTCATTTTTAGCAACTCGTTGTTTGAAACAACTTGCCCTCGAAAACCAACAATCATTCCCAGAAGCTAGTCGAGTTATAGGACAGGATTTTTATATGGATGATTTAATTTCGGGAACTGAAACCACTGATGAAGCTATAAGGATTATTACAGAAATAGATAACATTTTAAGGCCAGCCGGCTTTCATCTACGTCAGTGGGCATCTAACCAGACAGAAATTTTAGGTACTCGAACGTTAGATCCAAATACACAGTACATATTACGTGATCTACAACACTCAAGTAAAACGTTAGGATTAATGTGGTATTCTGCGAAAGATTGCTTTACGTATCAAACCAACAATCCTATACAAACCACTTCGACTAAACGGATTTTGTTGTCAATTATTAGTCAGATTTATGATCCCCTTGGTCTTATTGGTCCGGTTATTACAAAGGCAAAATTAATATTACAGTTGTTATGGAAATCTAAAATAGATTGGGATCGCGAATTACCACCAGAGTTAGCCTCCGTATGGTATAAGAGAACGTGAAAAAAGAAAAAGAAGAAGCGCTGAGGGTCAAAAAACTATAAAAAAGACAGCAATTAAAAGAAAACCAGACAAAAGAAAAGATGACCATAAAAAGAGAAAGAATACACAACTTAGAAAAGATGAGAAAACTAGTAATTCCCAAAGAGAAAAAAAAGGAGGAAGTGAAAAAACGAAACAAGAGAGGAAGACGATGATAACAATAATAGTGCCGAACTTAACTTAATAGAAATACAAGAGAAACAGACCATGAAGGAGAATAAATCCGAGAAGGAACCTCCCATCAAGAAAGCACGAGAAACCACTAAAGATATTCTGAAAGTAGAAGATCATGTAAGAGTAGACTATGACAGTAAGCATTATCCAGGGATAATAAAAAGAATTGACGGAAAGCAATATGAAGTTAGCGTAATGGAGCAAACTTCCAATAAAAAATGGAAATGGCCAAAACGTCCAAACCAAATTTGGTACAAAAGCCACCAAATTGTGAAAAAAATTCATGAACCTTTGTCCATAAAATAAATTTTGTAATAAATAAATAAATATTGTTCATTTACTGGTTGCCTCTTGTTCGTTTACTAGATGTTACTGTTCATTCACTAGATTTTGCGACTTTTTTGAATAAATAATCTTTACAGAAGAGTTCTAACAAAAAATAACTTTTTGGGTGTAGTTAGTTTATTCGCAAATTAATGAAGAATGTAATAACATTCGTTCTATTACAATAAGTATTAAAGTCGTGGTGAAATTCGCCACTTCAAGTGTAAGTAGTTGTTAATTGTTCATTCATTGGGCGACCTACACTACTAATAGGTAGGTAAGTATTTATTTGCTGTCGCAAACATTGGAAATAATCATAATAGATAATTAAATATAGTTTGAAAAGAATATTATAGATTTGAACTGTCAAGTCAAAACTCCAACTGTAACCAATGTCAGAGAGACTAAATTACTAAATACCGTATCAAAATCAAAATGAATATGCAAATTAATTTATAATTGTTTATCTCTGAATGACATCTATTGATTTACCTCGGAAACTATTCCAACTATTGTTTGTAGAGCAGATGCTAGATGGCGCTCAACATCAATTTTAAACGAAAATGCTGTGTGTGCTTTATAGTCTCTTGTGTTAAAGTTTGTTTACACGTGCTTATCTTAATAGGAACGCAATTACCAGAAATATACGGTGAGTTTATACTATTCTAGATATTGCAAATGCACATATAACCAATCTTTACGAACTAATTGTATGAAGGAATTATAATACTAATATATGAAAGTTATTGTACATACTACTTACAGCTGGGAATGTATATAAAATCTTTCTATCCTTTTAACTGTATAAAGTAATTCAAATATGAATGATTCAAAATTATCTTGTTTATTTCAGAAAGATGGCAGTCAATGTTTTAGAAACGAAAGAATTACTCGAATTATCGCTATTGAAATGTAAATTATGCGGTGCAAGGCTCCAAAGTCCGGTGTTGCAAGTTGGCCTTTTCGGTAATGTATGCGGAAGCTGTTGCGACAGAAGCGTCTACACGGAAGTAGTTCGAAACGTCGACCTGGAAGCTCTTCTTCAAAAGCTATACTTTCCATGTAATAACGCCGAGAAAGGTTGCGATTTTGAAGGTATTTTCGACGACGTTTGCAAGCATGAAAAACTATGTTTTTTCCGTAAGAAACAATGTCCGTTGGTTTGTGAAAACGTTTTTGAACATATTGACGATGTGATCGAGCATGTGAAATCTGAACATCCTGATAACGTTTTAACAGCTGTTGAAAATTATGTTTCTGTACAGAATCCTGTTGAATCAAATGAAGACGTATTTTATCTATTGCTGGTCGATAATATGAATTTCATGTTAAGAGCACGATTGGATGTTAGGAAGGCCGCATTCTATACGCGTTTTATTGCTTGAATTATAATCTTGATATCCGAGGCGTGAAAGTATCATTTGCGATAAAATATGATAATATTGTTTTCAGCCCTGAAAATGTACGCGTTAATCGCTTACACAAAAGTGAACTTCCCTATGAGTTTATTGTGAAAGACGCCACTAAATTAAAGTTAGCTATGCTCGAATTTTTTGACTGTTTAAATAGCATCATCATTAAAGTGAATATAGAGACAAATATGGAAGTGAGACAATTGACTACTAAATCAGGGGAAACGTCTCTTTTTTGGAGACAATGCACTAATTGTTTGACGATTTCTAGTGAGATCTATTATTACCGTCAACTTAATGACATAATCTATTGCAAAATATGCCGTTTACGTGCCTGCACTTTATCTCAACGTCAGCAGTTGCTTGATTGCCTGATATGCATCAATTTTAATGAAATGAAATTAAAATCATTATTCGCATGTAAAAATATAGGTTGCAATGAGGAAATAAGTGGTGATAACTATGACGTTCACACTAAATCGAAATGCCGATTTAGACAATGCGATTGTCCATTTTCATCAAACACTTCCTGTAACTGGAAAGGCGTTTTTGCGGATTTAGCTGCCCATATAGCAACACATCACACAGATTTAATAAATCAACATAACTGCGAACTACCAAACAATACCGATATTTCAAGACATTTCTATTTTATTAAGGAAAACAATAATTTCATGCAGTCATACCAGATCAGTCAGAATCAACTTATTGTCACGACCGAGAAACTCGATACATCCAACTATGGAGATGGCTACATCTGGCAGATTTATTTCAAACATCCCGTAAAGGGATACGGAACAGTAATTTGTGATATTTTTACTGGTGATGAATGTAAAAAAACTATCGATATTAACAGTTTCGCAGGTTGCGATTCTTTTACGTTTCAAGTCTTGTTTCGAAAGATTAACGTAGTTCCCAATTAAGACCGCCGAAGTTTGATATTGTTTGGAAATTAAACTTTATTTTTTTTTAGTTTGTTTTTTGTAATATTTTGTAAAAGAAAATAAATATGTGAGAACATCTAAATCTAAGCGAAGTTGTAATTGTTTTATTTCATAAATTAGAGATATATTGAGTGCTGTATTTAAAATTTTGAGTTTTATAACGAGATTGTTACAGAAAGGTCAATGCTTGTCAGCTCACAAAATAGTAACTTAACCAGTTTAATTATCTGATCTTCGATTGACCCGGTTTTAACACGACCAAAAAGGTACAGTTTTCAAAAAATGATCTAAAGATTTTGAAATATATCTGCTTAATATATTCATATAATGACCTGTACGTACTTATCTTTTAATTCCAAGTATATTTCCAATTCTAGCTCAAATAAAACCGTCATTCATTGAAATTCAATTTATTCCAGAACATAAATGATTATGTTTGCGTTAAGGATACCTCCGCAGTGCAACAATCTGAAAGTTTGTAACACTAAACACTTTAACCCACTAAACACCAAACAAGTTTTAACTAAAACACCGACGCGTTTCAACAGCAATGCTGCCATTATCAAGGCGATAATAAAACCAAATTAAAATAAAACCTACAAATAACAGGTACCCTTAAATGTTATGCACGGTCAACTCGATACGCATCATTAATTTCCGATTAACGAAAACAATGATGAATGCGGGATAGGTCCATTGTCACAGTTCATTACACATGACTTATTTTTATATATTTCTAAACTTTCGAAAACATTTAGAAACTTACAATTGTTTATTTGTCTAATTAATCTAACATTCGTATGATCGATGTTGTGATCTGTTTCAAAAATGTGTTGGGCAACGCTCGATTTCTCAATTCTATTAAATCTAAGATTCGCCATATGCTCTTTAAATCTAGTTGAGACTGCTCTCCTGGTTTGCCCAATATATTTTTGATTACAATCTTTACAATTGATTTCGTAAATCCCTGACTTTTCTAAAGGTTGTATTTTATCTTTAGGGTTACCGATGAGACTTCGTAAACTAGTCCCAGAACTGTAAAATATTCTGAGATCTAGCTCTTTGAAGATTGTACTCAAACCTTTAGTGATAAAGGGAGCGTAAGGGAGGGTCACAACGGGTGAAGCTTTAACATCCTCTCGAAAAGTTGTAGATTCTTTCACAGTTTTCTTATAATTAAACTTCCTAATTAACTTATAGATATACTGAGGCTGGAAACCATTACACTTGGCCGCATCTTTTATAATTTTAAGCTCTTTCTGATACCTCGCCTTGTTCAAGGGAAAAGTGAGGAGTCTGTGGACCAAAAAGTTCAGACTTGCCATTTTGTGTTGAACACAATGATGGGCCTATCCCGTATTCGTCATTGTTTTCGTTAATCGGAAATTAATGATGCGTATCGGGTTGACCGTGCATAACATTTTAGGTTATCTGCTATTTGTAGGTTTTATTTTAATTTAGTTTTATTATCGCCTTGATAATGACAGCATTGCTGTTGAAACGCGTCGGTGTTTTAGTTAAAACTTGTTTGGTGTTTAGTGTTATACTTCTGCACCAAGAGATCCAGTGAAAAACTTCTGAAAGTTTGTGTCAAACATTTCTGAACGTTTATTAAATGACATTAAATTGACAAAATGGTATTCAACAACACAGAGCAGAAAGCAAAAAATTAACGAATGTTACTTCCGTATAGGTGTGAAATTCTAGAATGTATGACTGTATGATTTTCTCGAAGAATATCCTGAATTAGTTTTTAACTAGAATGTTGCGGTCGAAAAACTGATAGTGGGTGAGCATCTGAGCATCATGCCAGCTCATTCTAAAGAAAACTTTACACTATCACGCATGCAAGCTGCAATGTTTTCATCTTCAGCTTCTTCGAGTGGTTTATCCAAGATGAGCGGAATTTTGTTAACAGTTCCAAAATAATCTAAACAATGGGGATATCTCTAACACGGTTTTCTTCTCGGATGAGGCTTGGTTTTATCTTTTTGTGTTGTTTTGTGTTCAACTACTACCTTTAATGGTGTAGGGTTAACTAATACTATAATTCTGATACGCGTACGCTAGAGTCATACATTACAATACTATATTATACTACCCTGATACTATTACTAAAAATAACAACTAAGTTAAAGTAACTCCAAAAATATCTGTTAAATTATATCTTGTTACTGGAAATATACAAGTTCTCGCCGTTTCTTCCTATCTTTCGCTATTTCTTTTGCCTGTGACGACGTTTTTCCTTCTTCGTCAGCACTTCCACTATCACATCATCCAAACTTCTTTGTGGTCATCCTCTACTCCTTCTCCTTCTATTGGTCTTGCTTCCCATATCTGTCTTATCGGTCTATTCATATCCATCCTACACAAATGTCCTCACCAACTTAATTGTCTCTCTTCTATAAATTTAGATAGTGGTTTAATTCCTAGCTCTTCTCAAATACTTCATTTCCATTGCCTCCAATTTTTCCTTCATTCTATTTGATAGTACCCACGACTCACAACCGTAGGTCAATACTGGTCTATATACTCATTACGTCTGTCTCTTGCTTACCCTGATCGTCGATTGTAACCCATAGATAGCTAAACAGTGGAAAATATTTTCAGATTTCCAAGATGGGCGCCAGGGGGCGTACCCGGCATCTTAAATATTTAAAGTGATTTTTCACTGAAATCCACCCAGTCAATGTTACCGAAAAATATATGCTTTTCGAAGCTAAGCTTTACTCGAGTAATTTTTGACGTATCTATTAAAATAAAGTGGTGGGGGCTACTTGAATGTTTTTTTAAATAAACAGCTGTAACTCCTAAACTATTGAACTGATTTTAACAAACTTGGTCTCATTGAAACAAGCATTTATTGTTCCATCAAACCTATCTTACCTGTGATATGTCTATTTTTTAGTGATGCCGCTAGAGCGCGCTTTTTGATATAACAGAAAATTGCAAAATTCTCTAAAAAGTTAAATGCAATAATATGGCTTTTTTTCATAAAAATATAGCGAAGTGATACCTAAATACGATAGTGAAAACTGTATTTCGATATCTTATTCTTAGCCTGAAATATCGTAGAGAAGATTTAGTTATCATATAATTTTTAAAGGACGCTATTACACCGGTATTTATTGTTATTTATTTATGTTTTTTCAAGATTCAATTGCATAATTTATAATTTTTAAATAATTAAAGTATTCCTATGTCAAAAATTGTAAGAAAAACATGTAGCTATAACTCCAGAGGTAATTAGAAATGTCATAAAACAATTTAATCATCGTACAGTCATCTGTTTAGAAAGGGACAGTGGATACGTTGAAGTTCCGTAAGTTCTCTTAATTCTTTAATCAATAAATAATCTAAGTAATTAAGAATATCTTGTAATTTTTATCTGGAAAAATCAATTTTAACGGCATTTCTAATTATTGTAAACACATACTGAAGTAACACTTGACTTTTGTTGACAGTTATTACATATTCCAAAGCGCATTAATCTAACAAATGAATTTTATGTGGAGAAATCACTACAGTCGTACATGTAATTTTGATTTTCCGTGTATTTCAGCCAATGTTTTAAAAATGTTGTTCTTGATTATGGATCTACAAGTCATGCAGAGCTTTTTATCAAGAAATTTTTTTTCATTTGTATAAATCTTTTTGGGACACACTGTACGTATAGTGCAATATTTTTGGTTAAATTTTAACGGAAAATAGGGAGGTACTAATAGCCAATAAGATATGTGTAGTAAATGTGCAGAGATAAGCTAATGGTTGCACAATGAATAAGTAAATTAATTCATTTATAATTATTTCTGTCCCAGCGACATCTATTGGTTTAACTTGGAAATTACTCCAAATATTGTTTATAGAGAAGATGCTAGATGGCGCACAACCTCAATTTTAAAGGTGAATGCATTCTAATCATTTAGTTCTTGACTCTGGTGTTAAAGTTTATTTACACGTGTTTATCTTAATAGGAACGCTGTTACTAGAAATATACGGTGAGTTTATACTATTGTAGATATTACCATTACTAACAAACGTACATACATATAACCAATCTTGATGAACTATATAGTTGAATTAATGAATTATATATAATAACAATATGTGAACTTAGATCCATCTTACAGAGCTGGGGAATGAATATAAAATCTTTCTATCTATATGAAGTAATTAAAATATGATTGATATTTATTTATTATAGATACATTTGCCGACAAGAATTGTAATACGAGGAGTATCATATAATGTAAAAACAAGCAAGTTATGTCGTAATTGAAATAGCACATTTTATCGTTGTTTTAGTTAGAAAGTTAAACACCCCTTCTTCAGCATTATCTCGTTTATTTCAGAAACATGGCAGTGAACGTGTTGGAAACGAAGGAATTACTCGAATTGTCCTTATTGAAATGTAAAGTATGCAATGCAAGACTCCAAAGTCCGGTGTTACAAGTCGGTTTTTCGGTAACGTATGCGGAAGCTGTTGCGACAGAAGTGTCTACACGGAAGTAGTTCGAAACGTCGACCTGGAAGCTCTCCTCCAGAAGCTGTACTTACCGTGTAACTACGCCGAAAGAGGTTGTGAAGTTGAAGGTATTTTTGATGACGTTTGCAAGCATGAAAAACGATGCCCTTTTCGCAAGAAAGAATGTCCGTTAGCTTATTATAATAAATGCGAAAAGGGACTTAAATATATCGACGATATGATCGAGCATATGAAATCTGAACATCCCGATAACGTTTTAAAAGCTGTTGAAAATTATGTTTCCGTAAAGAATCCAATTAGATCTGATGAAGATGTATTTTATCTATTGGAGGTGGATGATATGAATTTCATGTTGAGAGCACGATTGGACGTTAATAAAGGCCGCATTCTGTATACGTTTTATTGTTTGAATTATGGTCTAAATATGGAAGGCGTGAAAATATCAATTGTCTTACAATATGAGAATACGTTTTGCAACGTGGAAAATATCCACATTAACCGTTTAGATAAGGGTGAACTACCTTATGAGTTTAATGAAGAGGACGCTACTAAATTGAAATTGGCAACGTTGGAAAGTTTTGAATGCTTAGATAGTATCACCATTAAAGTAAATATTGAAAATAATGTTAAATTGGGACGAATTAAATCAGTGGAAACCTCTCCCTGGAGTAAATGTTCCAAATGTTTGGAAGTTTCGAAAAATATTTACTATTGCTGTAAGGTTAATACAGTAATCTGTTGCTATAATTGCTATAAACTGAATTCCGATTTTTGTGCATGCGGTTATAGCGTCACCACTGCACATAAACTCATTAAACTAAATGTAATTAAATCTAATTCGGCCTTCTTATGTATAAATACAAATTGCAATGAAGAAATAAATGCTAAGAATTATAACCTTCACATTAAATCGCAATGCCGATTTAGACAATTGGACTGTCCATTTACATCGAGCACTTCCTGCAAGTGGAACGGTGTTTATATGGATTTAATTACGCATATGAGAAAACACCACGCAGATCATATAAATCAAAATAAGTGTGAACTACCGAACTCTACCGATACTTCACAACAGCTCTGTTTTATTAAGCAAAACAATACAATCATGCAAACATATGAGATTACCGACAACGAACTTGTTATCACGACCAAGAAGCTCGATACATCCGACTATGGTGATGGTTACAGATGGCAGATTTATTTCAAGCATCCTGTTAAGGGATACGAAACAGTAATCTCTGATAATTTTATTGGCGATGAAACTAAAAAAATAATCGATGTTAGGAGTTTGGCAAAAAACGACACTTTGATGTTCGCAGTTTCGTTTAGTTAGATTAACTTGCTTTCCCAGTTTAATGTCAATTTTTGGTCAAAAAAAAAAATATTTTTTTTAATTAATGATGATGATAGATCAAATGAAGTCGCATAGATTCATAATCTTAAACTCGCTGATTCTCCCAAATTTTGGTTGTTTTTTGATATTCCAATTAATCAAATTTGGTAGTAGTTGAAATCTTAACGTTCTTTCTGCAATTAAAAATAATAGAGTTTTCGGATTAAAAGGTTAATATTAATGAATTTAATGTATGTTTGTCAATAAACAACCATTACTTATTTATAAGATCAAACTAATAAAATATATTCAAGGCACGAGTATCCGAGTAGTCATTTTATACAATTGTAATCACATAGGCTAAGAATGCAGTAAGGTATGTATTATAAAATTAAAATGTGGAAATGTATCTACAGATAAAAGGGAAACATTTCAGGTAAGTATAGTTAGTATACAATGAAGCTTCCCATAGGCAAATGCTCGTTTATCAGAAAATACAAAAAATTAAGTAAAACCGCAAAGCTAAACTCTCATTTGAGCATAGTATAAGATATGTGTAACTTTATTTGCTAAATGAAAAGTATAATGGAACATACATGTAATACATTTTTGACTAGAGATTAAAAATGGGGGCCAAATTACCAACCCATCAGCGAAAACCGGATATCCTTTACCTATCCGAAGATATCTTGAGAAACGTGTGAATGTTAAGAATTTGTTTTATAAATTTAAATTATTCTGCTACCCCTGAATGGAATTTAGCAAGTTTGGTCTTGTCAGAAAAGTGACCAGCTACTAGATGGCGCTAAGAATCAATTTCTAACTACAGCTTTGGTTAAAAGTATTGAGCACCTTACAAATTTTGCACGCAAATAAACCCTGTTTTTACGAAGTATTTTGTCGGCCTCTAACAAAGATTAAAATGGATGACTCACATCAAAGCTACCAGTAAAACATCTGCCGCAATAAAATTTGTTGTTTTTAATTTTTCTATATATTTCTCAGTTCAATACTTTCGCTCATTGTGGATACATTCGGTAAGCGGATACGCCATGATCGGATTGCATGTTAATAGGTTAAGAACAGGACCCAAACGGATCACGACAGATCGTGAGGACCGTAAAATGTTGAGAGAGTTGTTAAAAAATAGGAAAATAATCTTTTAATAAGATAATATCTGCTCGGACCAGCCTTAGACGGCTGCAGGAAGCTGGTTCTCCGAAAAAAATAAAAAGTCATGGTATGAGTAGGCTCGAAACTAACACTAAAGTTTCACAGAAGACGATTGGTCAAATCTCCTGTGGTCAGACGAATCAAATTTTTTGTGAATTTAATCAGGAGGGTGCTATTGAATTAAAATTCTCTATGCTGGAAATTTTTAAATGTGTAGAGAGTATTACCGTTAAAGTTAATATTGAAAAAGAAATGGAAGCGAGACAATAAAGCGGGCACTAAATTGCTGGAAATACCTTCTTTATCGTGGAAGTGTACAGAATGCTTGAAATTTATGGAAAATAGCTATTATTGCCATTATATGAAGGAATTATTCGGTTGCGATGGTTGCTCTTTGCCAAATTCTTACAGGAATTGCAAATGTGGTCGGGGCATAAGGGCAATTGAACATGTACGTGTTAAGTTAGAAATTAAATCAAAATCATTATTAGTATGTAAGAATATAGGTTGTAATGAAGACATAACTGGTGATAATTATGATGTTCACAGTAAATCGCAATGCCAATTTAGACATTGCAATTGTCCATTTTCGACAATCACTTCCTGCAACTGGAAAGGCGTTTTTAGGGATTTAGCTGTCCATATAGTAACACATCATCCAAATCGTGTAAATCAGCACAGCTGCGAGCTATCAAAGTCTATCAATGTTGCAGGACAACTCTGTTTCATTAAGGGAACCAACACTTTCATGCAGACATACCAGATCAGTCAGGATCAACTTGTTGTCACAACCAAGAAACTCGATACAGCCCACTGTGGTGATGGCTACAAGTGGCAGATCTATTTCAAACATCCGGTTAAGGGATACGAAACTGTCATCTCTGATATTTTCACTGGCGATGAGTGTGAAAAAATTATCGATATTAAGGGTTTTGCAGGCGACCATCCTTTCACGATTCAAGTTTTGTTTCGAAAGATTAACTTAGTTCCCAGTTAAGATCACCAAATTTGAAAGGAGTTGGAAATAATTTTTTTTTCCTAGTATTCTTTCACAACATCTTATAGCAGAAAATACACATATGAGAATACTTAAACGAAGTTGTAATTCTTGTGTGTTATTAACTGTTCATTAGTGTACCGATTCCAGATACCTTAACATACCTTGATGACTTGTTGCTTCAAAATAGTTTGAGTCAACAATGTGTCCAGGAATCTGTATGAAACAGAACATTTTTCAATTCAACGGGAGTTTTTATGAACAGCTGGAAGGTACGGCAATGGGTAACTCCTTGTCGCCCTTTTTGGCTAACCTTTTCATGAGCCGTTTTGAAAAGGAGTTAGAATCTGAGAGCGAATATTTTCCTAGGGTTTGGTTGAGGTATGTGGATGACATTTTCGCTATATTTGATACTAAAAAATGTAATATTGATGATTTTCTCAATAGATTAAATAATTGGTTCGAAACCATAAAGTTCACTTGTGAAAGAGAAGAAAACGGTCAGCTACCCTTTCTAGATACTTTCGTAATTAGAAATAACAATAGATTAGAATTTGACGTGTATAGAAAGGAAACCAGTACACTTCATCGCTACATTCCTTCAGATTCGCATCATTGTGTTCAACACAAAATGGCAAGTCTGAACTTTTTGGTCCACAGACTCCTCACTTTTCCCTTGAACAAGGCGAGGTATGAGAAAGAACTTAAAATTATAAAAGATGCGGCCAAGGGTAATGGTTTCCAGCCTCAGCATATCTATAAGTTAATTAGGAAGTTTATTTATAAGAAAACTGTGAAAGAATCTACGACTTTTCGAGAGGATATTAAAGCCTCACCCGCTGTGACCCTCCCTTACGCTCCCTTTATCACTAAAGGTTTGAGTAAAATCTTCAAAGAGCTAGATCTCAGAATAGTTTACAGTTCTGGGACTAGTTTACGAAGTCTCATCGGTAACCCTAAAGATAAAATACAACCTTTAGAAAAGTCAGGGATTTACGAAATCAATTGTAAAGATTGTAATCAAAAATATATTGGGCAAACCAGGAGAGCAGTCTCAACTAGATTTAAAGAGCATATGGCGAATCTTAGATTTAATAGAATTGAGAAATCGAGCGTTGCCCAACACATTTTTGGGCACACAAATCGATCATACGAATGTTAACTTAATTAGACAAATAAACAATTGTAAGTTTCTAAATGTTTTCGAAAGTTTAGAAATATATAAAAATAAGTCATGTGTAATGAACTGTGATAATGGGCCTATCCCGCATTGTTTTCGTTAATCGGAAATTAATGATGCGTATCGGGTTGACCGTGCATAACGTTTTAGGTTTCCTGTTATTTGTAGGTTTTATTTTAATTTAGTTTTATTAAGGCCTTGATAATGACAGCATTGCTGTTGAAACGCGTCGGTGTTTTAGTTAAAACTTGTTTGGTGTTCAGTGGGTTAAAGTGTTTAGTGTTGTTCTTTTAGCTAATAGATGCCAAAATCATTATACAAATTTTTGTCTGTATATATTTAGTGAGCTATGTACGCATTCAATACGGTTTTCCATTCTCCGAAACCGATCCTTAAACCGGCTTTGCAAGGTTTCATTAGGCAATTAAACACGCAGCTTCGTTTTCCGAAGACCTCAGAAGTTTCTTTTGTAATTAAAAAACAGCTTTTCTTTCAGCTTCATTTTCATTCATTTGGGAACAGTGCAAAGTCGCAAGGAAATGTAGGGACTGACTTTGGCTGCCTCATCATCAAAGACCCAAACTTTATTTTGAGGACACAGCAACAAGCAGCCTGCTGCGACTTATTGTAACGTTATATTGTAAAACTTGCCTAGTACCCTTTGTACTTTGCAAATTATTGTTTATACATACGGTAAAAGGCAGATAACATTAAGTATCAATATCTAATTGCAAACGTTTGGGAGCGAGATTAATTTTTTTCTTGTTCTATATCAACGCATTTTTCACGTGTTTAACTGATAAAAAAAAATTATCATAGAGATAGGGTAACTTGATACAATCGCTATTAATAAACGTATAAACTTGTCCATTTTGTACAATTTAAAGATTGCGGTTTAATTGCAAAAGTTATAATAGAGGTTTTAATAAATTTCCCAGGCAAAATATATGAGTATCTAAATGCTTCTTTAAAAATGTTTAAAATAATCACTTATTTATTTATTACTAGTAGTTGTTGCGCCGAGAAGAATACAGGTTAGGCCGAAAATATTGTTTAGCTCAATATCATCTAACTTGAAAGTTTGAATGCGTTTTTAATCAGCTTCTCTTGAACATCTATTTAAAATTCGTATTAATTCGGAGAGTATATCTTCAGCATCATGTTATAATTTCAGAAACATGGCAGTGAACGTGCTGGAAACGAAAGAATTACTCGAATTATCTTTGCTAAAATGTAAAGTATGCAGTTAAGGCAATATATGCGGAAGCTGTTACGACAGAAGCGTCTACATAGACGTAGTCCCAAACATCGACCTGGAAGCTGGAGAGGTTGTGAATTTGAAGGGAGTTTCGATGACGTTTGCGACCACGAAAAAGAATGCCCTCTTCGCAAGAAAGTATGTCCATTAGCGTATTATGGACAGTGTGAGAACGGTCTTAAATATATTGATGATATGATCGAGCATATGAAGTGTGATCATCCCGACAACGTCTTAACTGTCGTTATCAATTACGTTAACATAAAGAATCCCATTAAATCAAACGAAGATGTATTTTATCTATTTGAGGTAGATGATATGAGTTTCATGTTGAGAGCACAATTGGACATTAAGGAAGGCCACATTCTCTATCGGGTTTATTGGTTGAATTATGATCGAGATATGCAAGGCGTGAAGGTATCAGTCGTGTTAAGGGTACGAGGCAATTGGAGGGGATAGGGTATTTGTAGTGGGAGTCATTATAATTAATCTAGCAGACAATAGAGGGTCATAGTATTCACTTTATCAGCGTTTATAGACTCGGAAGTATTTCGAGCTTTCTATCAATAGATGTCACTGTTGACAATTGAAATTATAATTGAAAACATTCACTTGGAATTCGTCATATCATATATTCATACAAATATATGATATGATGATATAGGTATGTAAGTATATAGATACGATATTAGATATAGAAACACCGTAAAATACCCAAGTATATTGCCAAATGTTGTAACATATGTACATATATGTAAATGCTATTTTACATCTCGTTTCTATTTATCTCTATTCTCTCTATTTACCTCGCTACCTTACCAGCAAATTATATAAAATTTAATAATAGTTTCCTATGGAATTTTTATTTTTTATTACGAAATTTTTGACAATAATTATTAGTAATTAAGAAGCGTTCATCGGAAAATATAAAATGTTTAAAATTTGGCAGAAAATATACAGATATGAATTAAAAAAGTATAGATTTTGCAGTTCAATTCACATTGAATGAGATAAAAGTAATTGATTCGCATGGTTTATAACGCTACAAAATTCGCTAATTGTACAATATTAAATGTCGGCTAGACGATAGAAGAAATGAAGCCTCTGTGTTTATTCAACCAACACACAAGTTTTTTGCTCATACATATGTAATTATTGAGCGTTTGGATTTGACAGCTGGCAACTATTAGTAACCGCTTCTGAATGCACTTTGTCCGCTCAATCAATCTTGTGTTTGATGATTTTAGTTTATATAAAGTGTAGTGTTTCATATTCAAGTTTCTGGAAGATTATCGTTTAGGAAACATTTATGTACTATAACCTTAAATTATTTACTTCTCTCACTTATAATTATTTATTGCATAGTTATTATTGTAGTTACCTACATTTTTAGTGTAGTATTTGTAAGGATTGTAAATAAGATAGGGGGGTGAGGCATATTAATTTTAAAATTATTTTCCTATGTACGGATGTTTCATATTGCCAGGGTGAACCAAACATAGGTACATTTTTTTTATATGGGATACACTATATATTATTTCAAATTTAAATTAAGCATATCTTCCTCGTTCATTTATATGTATAAAGTTTCATTGAGTTATACCGAGTATTTCAGAAGTTGTGATCAATTATGTCCTGTGCATTCCACACGAAACAACTTGAAATTCTTTTTGTATCGGAATGACCTTTTTATATTGTTACAGTTTTATAGCAAAGCGATATTTTGCTAATATTGCGAAAACTGTGTATAGGGAGATTCAAAACACAAATGCATTATTTTCTCATTTTACTTAAATGGAACACCTTTATTTTATATTAAGAAACAGAAGGACACTGTATGCACTTTCAGTTTTATTAACCACTCCCTATCGTTAATTTCTGAGATAGTTAATATTTTCTTAATGAAAAGTTAGCTTTTTCAAAATTATTGCCAGATGTCACATGTCATGTGATATAACGGATTTCACAATAAATATTCAAAATGTCCACCAAAAAGATCAAACAAGCAGAAAAATGCAGGAAAAAGATGTATATAAAAGTCATATGTCATAAAATTTCGGATCAAACTATCAAATCCGTTCGTGTATTTGTCGTGAAGTTCCCGAGAAGGAACGAAAATTTCAAATAAATCTAATCATAAGCAAAATAATGAAACCTTATATGGTCTAGGATTATAATTGGTATAATAGGTAGATATACCTATACAGTTTTGATACAATACTACCTATATTAGTTATAATAATTTTAAACATCGTTTACTGTTATAATATCTATAAATCAAAGAAAAATTACAATAACAATTAATAATTAGTGTTATTAGATTACGACCTCTTAGCAGCTGACCTTGTATAAAAGAAAACTTGAAGCTTGTTCTAATCACACTTCGGCAAAAAATATGTACACCACTCTAAAAATGTGGGACAAGAGACAACAGTACAACAGCGGAAGATCGCATTAATTAGTATAATCATTATAAACAACGAAAATTAACTCAGCGCTGCTAAGCATTTTTCTTTTTTAGATATAGGCAGAGATATAGGTTGTACATTCCTAAATATGATAAATATCTAGTAGTAGTCAGAAAACCTAAACAGCATAATATATTACACACATACGCAGCCAACATATTTCTGGGATGACATTAGGCAAACATTTCACTATGTGTTGTTATAATTCGAATATGGAGTTTTTATAAATTTTTATTATGATTTGTTATTATAATAAATACTTTTGTTTTCTTTTTCTATTAAAACGAGAAACTTATTCATTCATCATAAAGAACACTATTTATTGTTTTTGCTCCGATTTTTACCATTTTTTTCTCTTCGGAATTGCAACATTCGTTTTATTATTACTGAATGTGTCGGCAACATTTTCAAAAGGTTATTTTATGGCACTCTACAAAAATCTATACATATTTAATTGTAAATAGTTGAAGAAGAATTGATTCTGTTAATTCTTTCTATGAACGTTGTGGAAATGATGCACGCCAATCCACACAACATCGTTTGTATTTACAAAAAATCTAAAGTTGACGTAAAATTATGTATGACGTCATCGACCACTGATGCATTTCATTAGTTTTAGGTTAAATAAAAAAATGGGTTTATAACAATTGAGTACAGAAACAAATCGTGGTTTAGTTTTAAAACTACTTTTATAATATACCTATAGTTTGTTTTTATGCAGTATTTATTAATAATTTTTGTTGTTTATGGTTTGTTAATTATTTGCGTCATCTATTAAAAAATTGCTACACTATCCATTTTAAGTAATTCTGGCACATCCCGAGCTGCGACACTTTTAGGTGAATTGGCCAGAAGACTGATTTTTGATGCAAGATTTTTGTTTATTTATAACAGATTAATGTAATTTTATTGTCGTAATCTATAGCCTTGTTACCTACCTAGTACTTAACATGAACAGTTTATGAGTCTGATTTGTAGTTTTCGTAATATAATGCATTTTCTTACCATGTACACACAAACCTAAACTTTAAGATTTTTTTTCTGCTAGAAGTTACCACATTTTTTAAATTAAAAATATGTCATTACCTCGATAACAGTATGCTAGTTACTCCTATAATTTTTTTTCATCAATCATAGTTGTAATTTTTAAAAAATCTTGCATCAAAATTTTACCATTCATGCGCCACCTATTGCTGAAATATTTTACTGCTATCTAACGTATAAACCAAGATATACAAATATATTTTAGCGCTTCAAAAGGTGTTTATTTAGAAGTTATAAATTTTGTGTTATCTATGAAACAGTAAGTCATCTGATTAAACTGATTGTATTTTCTTAAACGCATGTTAGTTAGCAACAATGATGTGAAATATTGACGACTTTTGTAAAAGTGAAATCTAACCTATCAATTGCACGTGGAGGCACATTGTTACATTTGTTGTACGGCAGATTGTTACATGTAACAACCTGCCCCACACTTTAAAATCTACAATATCTAGCTATTAAATTTGTTTCTTATTATTTTTATAGAATGTAAAATATGGTAAGAACATATAAGAGAAAAACTACGCGAGGGGAGGCACCAATTACAGCATTTCAGCAAGCTACTGAACCGCAGAGTCAACAAGTCTTGCAAGAGCTACATCATTCAACCGTGCAAATGTTAATTTATTTTTTGGCAACCTTAGTGCCGTTTATGATAAGTACAAATTTCAACCGAATGATGTATATAATGTCGATGAGACTGGACTGACAACTGTCCAAAAACCATCTAAAATTATTGCAAAAAAAGGAGTAAAACAAGTTGGTGCTATTACTTCAGGAGAACGGGGTACGTTAGTAACCATGGCTTTAGCAGTCAACGCCACCAATGTTAATATTCCCTCGAAAAAAATTCAAGACATTTATGACAGCCAATGCAAGTCCTGGTTGTATTGGAGCAGCCTCTCCATCTGGATGGATGACAGGAGACATTTTTTGTTATTTATTCAACATTTCACCAAATTTACAAGATGTACTAAAGACAAACCTGTTTTGCTTATCCTAGACAACCACGAATCACATCTGTCGATACCTGTACTTAATTATTGTAAAGATAATGGCGTGGTACTGTTAAGTTTTCCTCCACATACCTCCCATCATCTTCAACCGTTAGACAGAACAGTGTACGATCCACTAAAGAGATCTTTCAATCGTCAGGCCGATGGGTGGCTTAAGTCGCACCCAGGCGTTCCCATGGGTATTTATGATATTCCAACAGTATTGAGGGAAGCTCTGTCACTTGCTGCTACACCTACTGGACAAAGAGATTTTTAGAGATGATGATTTTTTACCTTCGGAAGTTATAAACAGGAATACAATGGTGACACAGATAAATCTAATGTGATCGATCAACCAGATGAAGTATCTGAGCAACCTGATCGTCTATTAACCATTCGGCATTCAACACCACTTCCTCAACCATCAACTTCTACTGCTGGGTCTTCTACAGATGTACCGACTCGTATTACGCCACAACAGTTACAACCTTTCCCGAAGGCTCTTCCTAGGAAACAATCAGTTAACCGCTGAAAACGTAAATCTGCAATTTTAACGGATACTCCTGTGAAGGATGCATTGGAAGATGAAGCTCGAGAAAGGAAAAATCGAAAGAGCAAAATAAAGGGCAACCGGTTTGTTAAAAGAAATCTAAGTGAAAATAACAGCAAAGCCAGAAAGAAAATGATTAAAAAAACAAACAAAATAGTTTCTGAAGAGTCTGAAGATAATGAAACTTAGAGGTTAGAGGTAAATATAATTTTATATTTTGAGTTAAATGTATACTGTTTATGCCCATATATTTAGATTTTTTTTTTATTAATAAATTCAAAAGAAAAAATATTTTTGTCAAAACTGTCACAACCTGCCCCACCCTCCTCTAATGTAGAAAAATATTTTTTTTGTTTTCTTATGTGCTTTGTTTCATAGCTAAGTAGATAAGGTAAGTACCAGATAGTATTAAGTATCAAAACCTAGTTTCAAACGTTCGGGAAAGATGCACCTTTTACGTGTTTAACTGATAAGAAAATGATTATCACAGAGATAGGGTCACTTTATACAATAGCTATTAATAAACGCATGAAATCGTCCAATTTTTACAATTTAAAGATTGCGCCGTTTAGTTGAAAAAGTTATCATAAAGGTTTTAATCGATTTCCCAGACAAAATAGGTGAGTATCTAGATGCTTTTTATCGTTTAAATTGTGCTGAGAAGAATACAGTTTAGGTCAAAAATAGTGTTAATTCTCAAAATACATCTTCAGCATTATTTCATTATTTTAGAAGCAGCGATGAATATCTTGGAAACGAAGGAGTTACTCCGACTATCTGTACTAAAATGTAAATTATGTAGTGCAAGACTTCAAAGTCCGGTGATGCAAATTGGGACCTTCGGCAATGTATGCGGAAGCTGTTGCAACAGAACTGTATACACGGACGTAGTTCGGAACGTCGAGTTGGAAGCTCTTCTTGAAAAACTGTACTTACCGTGCAATTACGCCGAGAGGGGTTGTGAAGTTGAAGGGAATTTTCATGATATAGGTTTTCATGAAAGATGTTGCCCTTTTCGCAAGAAAGAATGTCCATTAGCGTATTATGAACAATGCGAGAGCGGTCTTAAATATATTGATGATATGATCGAACACATGAAATCTGAACATCCTGATAAAGTTTTAACTGTCGTTAAAAATTACGTAACCGTAAAGAATCCGATTAAATCAGATCAAGATGTATTTTATCTATTGGAGATAGATGAATTGTATTTCATGTTGAGAGCACGATTGGACGTTAATACAGGCCATGTTTTGTACGCGTTTTATTCCTGGAATCGTAATCTCATCCGAAGCACGAAAATATCAATCGTGTTGAAATATAAAAGTACGGCTTGCAACGTGGACGATATAGAGATCAACTGGTTATGTAAAGGTGAACTTCCCGATGAATTTGATGAGGAGGATGCTGCTAAATTAAAATTAAGCACGTTGGAAAGTTTTGATTGTTTAAATACCATCACAATTAAAGTAAACACTGAAGAATACACGCGACAAATGAGTACTCAAACTATTAGAGCGTGTTCTGTTTGGCCGGAATGCCCCAAATGTTCGACAATTTCGAAAAATGTGTATTATTGTAACAACATCGACAGAGTCATCTTTTGCGAAGTTTGTGCAAAAAAATCTAACAATTGCAAATGCGGTCTCGGAGCAGATGCAACACCTGTTCATGTTCTCATTAAATTAGATAAAATTCAACCGAAGTTAATATTTCCATGTAGAAACGTCGGCTGTAATGAGGAACTAAATGGTGATAATTACGCTGTACACACGGATTATATATGTCGATTTAGAAAATGCAATTGTCCCCTCACGACAGACACTTCCTGTGAGTGGCAGGGTGCTTATATCGATTTGAATGACCATATAAAAGAAAAACATGCGGATTGTGTGAATCAAAATACCTGTCAAATATCACTCTCTGTAGGCATTTCACAACAATTTTGTTATATCAAGGATGGCATTCTGTTTGTGCAGACCTATAAGATCAGTAATAATGGAGAGCTTATTGTTACAACTAAGAAATCCAATTGTATTGGCGGAGGTTGGTATAAATGGCAGATTTATTTCGAACATCCGATGGAAAGCTGTGAAATGGTCGTCTGTGGTATTTGTGATAACAATGAATATAAACAAATTGTTAACGTTCAAAATTACGCAAGCAACGACATTCTTACTTTTAAGGTTTTGTTCAGGAAGGTACAGTATTCAGAAAATCAATACATAGAACGGTTACGTCTGTAGATATACTCATATAATGTTACTTATTATAACTACTACAGTAGATTTTAATAAATTTAATAGCAGAGATTTGATGTCTACATTGTCAACTGTTACATGTTGTTAGTTCAGTTGTACTTAGTATTATTTTGTATATTTTTATTTGCAGATTATTGACATTTATCCTTTTTGTACTCTTTAATGTATTTTATTAATTTATTAGAAATTATAAAGATAAATATATTTGAAGCTTCATTACTGGTTTGTCACAAGATCTTAGTGTTGTCAGTGAATACACAAACATGTGCATAATAATAGCAGCGCTCTAAAACAGAAACTAAACTGCTAAGTAAACTATAGTCGTACATTTTCTCCTGTGCAATTACAGTTGCCAGTGGATTGTTAAGGACTTTCTAGGGAGCATCTTGATTGGACGTTATCTAAATGGCGCAATATCTCATGGTCCGATGAGACAAAAATCGAGCTATTCTGCAATAAGATAGATATGTATGTATGTTGTGGTGGTAGTTCGTTAATGGTATGAGAATGCTTCTCGTGGTCTGGGGTAGGCCCACTTATAAAATAGATGAAACCATGACAGCGGATGTGTATCTCGCCATACTAAGAGACATAATGTTGCCCTATGCGGGGGACGAGATGCCAATCTGTTGATTGTATATGCATGACAATGATCCGAAGCATATGGCCTGAAGGGTTAAGAATTGGTTAGAGCAGCATAATATTAACGTAATGTGCTCAAAGCCCGGACCTAAACCATATAGCAAACTTATTGTGGTTCGATGTTAAGAGAGGTGTACACAATGCTAGACCGTCCAATACTGGAGAATTATGAGATGCAGTTCAAAATATTTGGAGAGCCATTCCAGTGGAAAGGTGTCAACGCTTAATTGAATCTATGGCACGTTGCCATTCGAAATAAAGGTTATACAACAAAATATTAATTAGGTAATAGTTGTTTTTAGACAAGAATTTATTTTAATAATGTATTTTTGCACAAGAACCTTATTTTTTTTTGTAATACTGCTATTATTTTGCACACGACTGTATGTATAAACATTGTATAATCAAAGTTTTGCAATAGACATCGTTATCGTATAATAACCAAGCGATAAACTCCACTTCAAAAATATTATCACGATTATGAGATTGTGAATCACATCAGATCAAAATTCCAGGACATTTTATCCTTGTGACGATTACAAAACTATCTATCCTTCCACAATTAATAAAGAATACAATTACGAAAAACTATTCGATAGCTCTTAAATATATTCCATTGTTTGTAGATTTCGACAGTTGGCAATAAATCAACTGTCAAATCTAACAAAATATTGTTTATACAATTTGACAGGTATCAGATCTATTTTGACATTTATTAATTTAAACCAGCCAACAAACCAATATATAATTGACAGTTACCGGATACTTTTTGATATGCACGATTATTATTAAATTTCAAAACCCTCACTGTTGTTTTATATATGCCAACTATCAGATATAATAGAACGATTATACACATCTTGGAACTGTAAATAATAACTTTATTTTTTATAGTTTAACCCGATAACACGTTTTAGGAAAGTGAGCATTTTGTTTGACAGTTTTGAGAAATTTTAGGTAGATAGTTGTAACCATATATTGACAAAAGTATTGCACCTATCATAGCAGAAATTACTGTTTTCATAATTTAACAGTTATATAATAAAAAAGTACAATTCGATTGGCATCTGAAATATTTTGACAGTTACACGTCAGTAATATAAGTTTTTTTTATAGTTTGACAGCGTCTATACGTTTAAAACTATAATAGTATATTATGACACTAGTGCATAATCAAGCTTTTAAAGCATGAGTGACGAGTTTAAAGACACGACGCGAAGCGGAGTGGCTTTAACGTTACGAGTGCTTTAAAAGCTAATTATGCACGAGTGTCATACGATATTTTTTAGTATAAATGCAACAATAATTTTAATTAGAAGAAATCAAATCAATAATTTCAATACATGACATGTACCTATATGTCATTTGACATTTCCTGACATTTCACTGGACTATTAAACGCTTGGGATTGGCTGGTACCAAGCAACCTTTATACGCACGCCGTGCGAAAAAGGCCCGATTATGCACGCTTATGAGTGTGTTTTAATTGGTTTATGATGCATGCATACTAAAAAAGATTAATGTTTGTACCATTTGATGTCTGTCAGACATGTACTGACAGTTATAATTATCAGAAATCTTTAGAAGAAAGTCATAAGAAATAACAGCGTTTTAGATAAACTTTGAATGTTACAACCGTTAAAACTGAAGAAAAAAACATCAAAAGTTTACGGTATATATTCATGATCATTAGAATATACACACCAACGATTAACCCTAGTAAAGATAGGAAACTTGGAACGCCGGCATAACGTAAACAGCATCATCTACTTTTGCCGCATCGAACTAGAATTAAATCCTCTGTCAAGGCGGGAAATTCAAGTGTGGGATAATTAGGTTTGAATAACTTTTTTAAGTAAAAATCTTTAAAAAAAATCTTTTATTATAAATTCAAACTAAACTTTATACATATTCTAAAGTATACCTACGTACTAAACTAAAAGATAATGTTACTAGATAAATAAGTCATTTTACTACAAATTGTCATTGAAATATAAGAAGACAGTAATAATGTTCAAAAATTATTATTATCTTTTGCGTGTTTTTAAATGCAACTCGTGCGCGGATTTTACAATCGAATCGAAATTAATATTTCTTGTGTCCCGACCTCTCAATGTGCTATTAATCTTTTTTAAATAACTAAAAACCACAATATTTATTATAATTCTGAGCAAAACATGAATGTGCTCTCTATACTCGTGACATACAACAATATCAAGAGACATATCTGTTCCTTTCATTACGTTAAAAATTTTACCTTTTTAAACCATATATAGATATTATTGGTGGCAGCATTTACCTCGGAGCAGATTTATCATCACATTTTGGAACACAACAACGTCTCATTTTTTAAAATGAAAAATAGTGTACAAAATAAGCTTAAAACAAATGTATAATTACTGCTTATAAGTAATGCACAAAAGTGTCCAATGTCAAAATTATATACATACACGAAATTTCACCTAAAACAAAATTGTATATATAATAATATTTACACGGAAATTAAATCGTACAAATTCTTACCAAAACACAAAATAAACAGAGAAATATTAAAGAAATTTCATCAAATAAAAAAACTTCAGAAAAGGCGTCCATCGTTGAGGTTATCTATCAAATTACAAAAAGAAAGTAGAAAGGACATGTTTCCACATCAGTTGAAAATGTAGAAATCTACTCTGAAACTTACGGCTTATTTGTATGCGTCAACTATAGGTTGCGCCCACAGTCAAGTATCTACCCCCTGATACACACATTATCTACATTTTCAACATGCAAGGGCTTTATTAAACACTTCACTTCGATCCATAGATGAAATATAATATAGATGCGTCAGATAACGTATGTCAATCATAACCAAGTTTTGCGCCATCTACTGAGTACGTTCGCATTATTATGCGAAAGCGCCACGCTTAAATATACCAAAGCGTACGATGCATTTTATTTCAATTTATATTTAATAAATTAATACAAAACATAAATAGCAAATATGTATATAAAGTTATATTGTATTTATATGAATAAAGTAAATTACAAAAGGATATCATATTTGATAGAAATAAGGGCCGATTTCGTAATGAAACCTAATGCCGTATTATTATTTAAAGTCACTAGTAAATACAAATTGACTTTCATAAAAAAATAGTGTTATGCGATCATTAATTGATATATTCCTAAAGTCCTTTTTGATGTACCGTTAAACTACCATACTCATTAGTTAACCGAGAATAAACCGAATGAAGGACATTATTATGAAATCGGACCGTAAGTACATAAGAATTCTGTATACAATAGAATTTTGCTATACAATAGAAAAAAGAAACAGAAATTTAAGTTAATGATGAGTAATTATATCATTTATAAGCCATTTAGCCCCTTCTGCAATTTGTTTATAATATGAATAAAAGTCGGAGTTGATGCTTTTACTGCTGTGGCCAGTTTAAATACAGAGAAATACGAAAATTTTATGGTATTTCAGATCGGGTTCCATAAGAAGATTTTCATGGCTATAGGTTGAGACCATACATTTTCACTATATTGTTATGTTATAATTTGGCAAATTCTCAGCTGGAACTTCTTCAAAAATTCTCCGAAAAATGATTGTAAGTGAAACCTTTTTTCATTAGTATGAAGCAATATCGTAGATGTCTACCAAAATAGGACGCCCATAGAAATAATATAAAAAATATTCAAATCATACTAAAACGACATAATATTAATAACTCAATTCAAAACTACCTTAGTCCACTGATAAAAATAGGTGAAAAGCGCACGATCGCTGAAATGTTAAAATTTTTGCCGCAACAACAAAACGCATAATGAGAATTAGGCCGAAAGCTTACTTGGAATATTTAAAACTGAATATGCAGCAGACAACAATCTATTATTAGACCCAAATTGATCATTAGTAAAATGATTTCTACAAACTCGTCGATTTTAATATACATTTTCTGGTGGCAAATTACGAATTTCATCATCACAGTACATTTTTTAAACATATCCATATTTTAGGATTAGGAAAACAGTGTCTGCTACCATATTTTACTGCAAAACCATTTTTATAACGCAGCGTGGACCTTCCATATTAGTTAATTATTAAATTATGATAATATGCTAGAACACTAAAATAATTAACATGCAACTAAATACAAAATGAAACAATAAAACCAAAGTAATTAAATATTGTGTTTGAAGAAAGAAAAGAACTCGAAATAATCAATAATATTGAGCACAACGCTTAAACCAATTACACATTGACAATAATTTGACAAATGTCAATTAAATCAAAATTAAACAAATTAACATTTGAACAGCATTATTGCATTGCAGCGCCTCTCATGGGGACGTTCGCATTAAAAATATTGGTAGTAGTCATGGTAATCTAGTGAAACCGGCCTGCTTCGATCTTAGTTGTGGTGTGTTGCCCATGGTGTGGCGACTAGCTAAATAGGCTTTGAACGAGAACAACAGCGCCATCTCCCAGTCATACCGGTACTAAACGAATGTTATCTCTCTCACTCAGTGCGTAAATTTACCTTTTTTTGATGATTTTTTCGCTGTCCCCATGGTCACTATCCTGTCACTATTATTTTCTCTATTGTCTTCTGTCATTTTTGTATTGCATATTATTTTAACATTATACACAAAAAATGCGTTTTTAGGTAAAAGCGAACCGAGAAATTTAACTATCTTATAAAAAGAAGTGTTCTGATATCCTGGTTATACAGATATCGCTTCGGCTATGTAAGTATGTATGTAGATAATTTGAAAATATTACTTTAGGTATATTTTAATGAATAAAGTGTACCTATATATGAATAATAGACTGAGATTTCCAGTGAAGAAAGAAAGGATATTGAAGGTATGATTGTAACGAATTAATAACCAGACATGTTTAATTGTGATAATCAAAAACTAATATTCCATACTTTTTCTCCGCGTTTTAAAGAGGAATGTTTAAATGCTTCCCAATTGGTTTTAAGGTCTATACCATCTGCGAATTTGCTTGGTATTCTAATAGTTTAATCAGTTATATGAATTGCTTTAAGCAGTTTAAATATTGTATTTATTATAATGACATAACATGAAATAAGACTTATTTTTGTTTTAACTAAAGTAATAATAGGTAGCATTCAGAACTTCTATGCTTTATATTGACATTATCCATACTAAACTGCCATTTCATCAAATTATCGTATGCCACTCATTCTAATGTGATACTTATTTGTCTCAAATCGCAATGTCAGTTAAATTTCAATTTTTGTCTGACGCAATCATTAGATAAAATACAGAAACAAAATTTTAAATAACCCGCGCGCTAAATTGTGCCTTAAGTAGTACCGGTATGACTGCAAGAGGCACTGCAATAGTCGTTCATCCCCACTGCCGTACTTGCCATTCTATCTAAGTTATTCTATGGTGTTGCCAACATCGGACTTTTTATCAAACCAAACAATACCGAGTTAAAAGTAAACTCCTATATATTATGAGTTTCAAAACGATTGTCAATTTAGATTTTGAATGATTTGGAACGTTTTTTTATTGTAGTGTGTATTTTGGAGTATTTCTAGGAAAAAAAAAAACGAAGAAATCTAACAGTTCGAATAGATGAATTAGTTGACAGTTGAATATTTCATTGTAATTTGATTAATTTAGAAGTCACTTTATAGAGGGTTACCTATCAACTTTAAAAATCATCAGTGATATGTTACCGAAAATTTCGACCATTTAGTTGTGTTCTCAACTATCAGGTGCCCGCTCTCGTATGTTATAATTATTATAACATTACTCTATTTGTTTCTCTAAACAAAACTGATATTTATATTACAATATATTATCAATTTAAAATATTTTAAATGCCGTTTATTCTATGTTATTTTATCCAAAATTATATTTAAAAATCGGCGTCTCATTCAATTGTGTTCTCACCTATGAGATGGCGCAAAATGTCTTAGGTTATGTGCCTGGGAGAATCGTACGATGGCGGCACCTATTGTATAATTGAAAAATGTCAGTTTAAGAGCATTGTAATCAATTGCTATGGATTCGTAATCACGTAGTTCTTTTGTTGTGTCGAGTGATTCAGAGGTTTATCACATATACAGAAAGGTTGAGTAGAATATATTTAATATCAACAAGGTAAGAAAATATTATGTCAATTGTTATTAAATGATGTTGTAATTTAATTTAAATGGAATTGATGATAGACGGACATAACCTAGTTCTCCTAAATAGTTGGGTTACTACAGTAAAATGCCAAGGGAGTCGATGATCCTTTGATTGAGTGATATATCTCCACCCTTTATCAGCAACGTTCATCACTAAAATGAGTGTTATTTCGGGCTCACTTCGATGTACAATGCTCTTCAATAGTTGATGAATAACTTCCTCGCGTAAAAGAGTTTAAAATTTTTCAATATTCTTTGATCTAGATTCTAGAGGGAATGTTGGGATGTTGTATTGACTAGAAAAAATTTAACTTTTACGTGGCTAAGAACTGGAATATTGTTGTGAGTTATAGTCTATTTTTAAAGTCGAGAGACGAATTTCTGAACATACCTCAGGCCCAAATCACATACACGAAAATCTTGAAAACAAATTGTACGCAGCAAAATTCAAATAATATTTGTAGTTGTGATACTTACTTTTATATATGTATATTAAGCATAGACCTCTGCTTAGACTGAAGTTTATTTTTTTGATATTAAATTTATAGACTCACAGTCAGAATTCTGAAGAGGAAAGAATTTAAATATTAGAAAGTGTAAACAGAGGATAGATAAGATACATAACATTTATTTATTACACAATATACAATCATAATACATTTGTTGTAAACTTACAGGTTCTGCAAAAATTACATTCAAATATTTATTTACAGAAATGCAAATGTAATAAAAATATTTATCATAAACTTATGAGCTGCTCATAGCTATTAGAAATAAATTCATATATCTCTACATTATGATGATGATATCGAACTACAATCAAAATCTTCACTGTCACTATCCTCTCCAACTCTAATGATGAATGGTTCTGTTACATCGTCAATGATTGTATCAAGATCTTTCATACGAGATTCTTCTTTTATAACATGGTGCATTTTTGCAAGTAGTAGCCGTTACATTTCCCAAGGCGTCAAGTAATAATTGTCTCACTTCAGATAATTTAAATGTTTTATTCTTCGCAGCCACTTCATTTTTTATTTGGGCCCAAACAAGCTCGATGGGATTCAGTTTGCAGTGATAAGGAAGTAATCGTAATACAGTTTTATTTTGTGATTTTGCTAATTCATCAATTACATAGGAATTATAATTATTCTTATGAATTTTAACCAAGCTTAACAATTCAGCTCTGACCATATCCTCATCGTACTGTATTTCCATGCTTGCTAGCCAATTTTGAATATCCACCTTTCTCCATGATGATGATGATGGTGGCTTTTCAATTTTTCGACTATGATATGATGCCTTATCTGTACCTAACTATAACAGCATTGTAAATAGTAAATATTCGAGATAACCATTCTTCAAAAACAATAGCATTCATTTCAGTATGATAATCAAGTCTTTCCTTCAAATAATAATAAGCCATCTTTTACAAAGCCATCACAACTTCCAATGTATCACACAATAAGACGACGTCCTTTTTCAGCTGGATTTTTTAATCCAGTTGTAAGTCCTTCGTTAAAGGCTTGTCTAAGACTGTGAATACTTCTGTCAGTCCACACTTTCTGTGCTATATGACTCTCATTCACCCAAGTTTCATCCAAATAGAAAATTGATCTACCCTGAGCTCTATATTGTGCAATATTTCTGAGATACTGTCGCCTCCATCTTACATTATCAAAATGCTCTTTCTGCTCCTTTAAGTATCTAGAGAATATAGCACGATTATATAGATACATACACTACCGGCCATAAGTTTGGAAACACCGCTATACAATTTGAAACAACTAAAA
>CM043015.1:225035229-225359497 GCA_023690525.1 Holotrichia oblita | reverse complement strand
GTAAAAAAAATTTTTTCAAGATTCTGCGTGCGGAGGCGTCCGGGAATCGGATGGCGAGAGTGCTTTTTCGATAGGATGATTTTCGCGATGATACAGGGTGTTGCGTAAAGAAGGCGGCCCCGAAAAAATCGATTTCTTGGCGTCGGTACGGTTCGCGATGGCGCGGAGGACGGCGTACGTGTACGAAACGCGGCGACGCGCGTTACGCAAAAAAGTCCGCCATCTTTGTTGTGTTTTTTTTTTTTTTGCGAACGTGCGGGTATCGGCTAGTACTCGTCGAGAAGAATATATCGGGTAAGGGGTAATTTTGACGTGGACGGTACCGTTTGGAAGATACGACCGGTCAAAGTCGGTCTCGGGGGGGGGTCCGGAACGGTTTTCGTTTTTTCGAGAATAACTCGGCGGCGGCGCGTACGTCCCCGTCGTCGTATAGCCTAAGCAGTAGATCGTTCTTTCGGACGACCGATGGCGAAGGTCGCGTCGCGATACGCGGTTTTATAAGGCCGTGAGAGGGATCCCCAATTGCCTCTACGACAGCTATTATTAGTACTAAAGGGGAAATTTTTTCCCCGTAGGTTTTGGTCCGGATCGAAATTTTTTAAGGTATTTAAAGTCGCTTCGGAGCTAAACGGGGTATCTTATGGGGAACGGACCCGCTCTTTCGATTGGGACCGGTTAGAAGATCGTAGGTCGTCGCGCGACGCCAAAATGGGCCGCCATCTTGTTTTTTTTAAATAGAAATAGGAACTTTTTTTTTGGATTCGTGGTGCGGAGACGCCCGGAAATCGGATGGCGGGTGTATTTTTTCGATAACGTTAATTTTGCGATAATATACAGGGTGTTGCGTTAAGAAGGCGGTCTCGTAAAAAAAAAATTTTCAAGATTCTGCGTGCGGAGGCGTCCGGGAATCGGATGGCGAGTGCTTTTTCGATAGGATGATTTTCGCGATGATACAGGGTGTTGCGTAAAGAAGGCGGCCCCGAAAAAAAATCGATTTCTTGGCGTCGGTACGGTTCGCGATGGCGCGGAGGACGGCGTACGTGTACGAAACGCGGCGACGCGCGTTACGCAAAAGTCCGCCATCTTTGTTGTTTTTTTTTTTTTTTGCGAACGTGCGGGTATCGGCTAGTACTCGTCGAGAAGAATATATCGGGTAAGGGGTAATTTTGACGTGGACGGTACCGTTTGGAAGATACGACCGGTCAAAGTCGGTCTCGGGGGGGTCCGGAACGGTTTTTTCGTTTTTCGAGAATAACTCGGCGGCGGCGCGTACGTCCCCGTCGTCGTATAGCCTAAGCAGTAGATCGTTCTTTCGGACGACCGATGGCGAAGGTCGCGTCGCGATACGCGGTTTTATAAGGCCGTGAGAGGGATCCCCAATTGCCTCTACGACAGCTATTATTAGTACTAAAAGAGGAAATTTTTTCCCCGTAGGTTTTGGTCCGGATCGAAATTTTTTTAAGGTATTTAAAGTCGCTTCGGAGCTAAACGGGGGTATCCTTATGGGGAACGGACCCGCTCTTTCGATTGGGACCGGTTAGAAGATCGTAGGTCGTCGCGCGACGCCAAAATGGGCCGCCATCTTGTTTTTTTTAAATAGAAATAGGAACTTTTTTTTTGGATTCGTGGTGCGGAGACGCCCGGAAATCGGATGGCGGGTGTATTTTTTCGATAACGTTAATTTTGCGATAATATACAGGGTGTTGCGTTAAGAAGGCGGTCTCGTAAAAAAAAATTTTTCAAGATTCTGCGTGCGGAGGCGTCCGGGAATCGGATGGCGAGAGTGCTTTTTCGATAGGATGATTTTCGCGATGATACAGGGTGTTGCGTAAAGAAGGCGGCCCCGAAAAAAAATCGATTTCTTGGCGTCGGTACGGTTCGCGATGGCGCGGAGGACGGCGTACGTGTACGAAACGCGGCGACGCGCGTTACGCAAAAGTCCGCCATCTTTGTTTGTTTTTTTTTTTTTTTGCGAACGTGCGGGTATCGGCTAGTACTCGTCGAGAAGAATATATCGGGTAAGGGGTAATTTTGACGTGGACGGTACCGTTTGGAAGATACGACCGGTCAAAGTCGGTCTCGGGGGGGTCCGGAACGGTTTTTTCGTTTTTCGAGAATAACTCGGCGGCGGCGCGTACGTCCCCGTCGTCGTATAGCCTAAGCAGTAGATCGTTCTTTCGGACGACCGATGGCGAAGGTCGCGTCGCGATACGCGGTTTTATAAGGCCGTGAGAGGGATCCCCAATTGCCTCTACGACAGCTATTATTAGTACTAAAGAGGAAATTTTTTCCCCGTAGGTTTTGGTCCGGATCGAAATTTTTTTAAGGTATTTAAAGTCGCTTCGGAGCTAAACGGGGGTATCCTTATGGGGAACGGACCCGCTCTTTCGATTGGGACCGGTTAGAAGATCGTAGGTCGTCGCGCGACGCCAAAATGGGCCGCCATCTTGTTTTTTTTAAATAGAAATAGGAACTTTTTTTTTGGATTCGTGGTGCGGAGACGCCCGGAAATCGGATGGCGGGTGTATTTTTTCGATAACGTTAATTTTGCGATAATATACAGGGTGTTGCGTTAAGAAGGCGGTCTCGTAAAAAAAAAATTTTTCAAGATTCTGCGTGCGGAGGCGTCCGGGAATCGGATGGCGAGAGTGCTTTTTCGATAGGATGATTTTCGCGATGATACAGGGTGTTGCGTAAAGAAGGCGGCCCCGAAAAAAAATCGATTTCTTGGCGTCGGTACGGTTCGCGATGGCGCGGAGGACGGCGTACGTGTACGAAACGCGGCGTCGCGCGTTACGCAAAAGTCCGCCATCTTTGTTGTGTTTTTTTTTTTTTTTTTTTGCGAACGTGCGGGTATCGGCTAGTACTCGTCGAGAAGAATATATCTGGTAAGGGGTAATTTTGACGTGGACGGTACCGTTTGGAAGATACGACCGGTCAAAGTCGGTCTCGGGGGGGTCCGGAACGGTTTTTTCGTTTTTCGAGAATAACTCGGCGGCGGCGCGTACGTCCCCGTCGTCGTATAGCCTAAGCAGTAGATCGTTCTTTCGGACGACCGATGGCGAAGGTCGCGTCGCGATACGCGGTTTTATAAGGCCGTGAGAGGGATCCCCAATTGCCTCTACGACAGCTATTATTAGTACTAAAGGGGAAATTTTTTCCCCGTAGGTTTTGGTCCGGATCGAAATTTTTTTAAGGTATTTAAAGTCGCTTCGGAGCTAAACGGGGGTATCCTTATGGGGAACGGACCCGCTCTTTCGATTGGGACCGGTTAGAAGATCGTAGGTCGTCGCGCGACGCCAAAATGGGCCGCCATCTTGTTTTTTTTAAATAGAAATAGGAACTTTTTTTTTTGGATTCGTGGTGCGGAGACGCCCGGAAATCGGATGGCGGGTGTATTTTTTCGATAACGTTAATTTTGCGATAATATACAGGGTGTTGCGTTAAGAAGGCGGTCTCGTAAAAAAAAATTTTTCAAGATTCTGCGTGCGGAGGCGTCCGGGAATCGGATGGCGAGAGTGCTTTTTCGATAGGATGATTTTCGCGATGATACAGGGTGTTGCGTAAAGAAGGCGGCCCCGAAAAAAAATCGATTTCTTGGCGTCGGTACGGTTCGCGATGGCGCGGAGGACGGCGTACGTGTACGAAACGCGGCGTCGCGCGTTACGCAAAAGTCCGCCATCTTTGTTGTGTTTTTTTTTTTTTTTTTGCGAACGTGCGGGTATCGGCTAGTACTCGTCGAGAAGAATATATCTGGTAAGGGGTAATTTTGACGTGGACGGTACCGTTTGGAAGATACGACCGGTCAAAGTCGGTCTCGGGGGGGTCCGGAACGGTTTTTTCGTTTTTCGAGAATAACTCGGCGGCGGCGCGTACGTCCCCGTCGTCGTATAGCCTAAGCAGTAGATCGTTCTTTCGGACGACCGATGGCGAAGGTCGCGTCGCGATACGCGGTTTTATAAGGCCGTGAGAGGGATCCCCAATTGCCTCTACGACAGCTATTATTAGTACTAAAGGGGAAATTTTTTCCCCGTAGGTTTTGGTCCGGATCGAAATTTTTTTAAGGTATTTAAAGTCGCTTCGGAGCTAAACGGGGGTATCCTTATGGGGAACGGACCCGCTCTTTCGATTGGGACCGGTTAGAAGATCGTAGGTCGTCGCGCGACGCCAAAATGGGCCGCCATCTTGTTTTTTTTAAATAGAAATAGGAACTTTTTTTTTGGATTCGTGGTGCGGAGACGCCCGGAAATCGGATGGCGGGTGTATTTTTTCGATAACGTTAATTTTGCGATAATATACAGGGTGTTGCGTTAAGAAGGCGGTCTCGTAAAAAAAATTTTTCAAGATTCTGCGTGCGGAGGCGTCCGGGAATCGGATGGCGAGAGTGCTTTTTCGATAGGATGATTTTCGCGATGATACAGGGTGTTGCGTAAAGAAGGCGGCCCCGAAAAAAAATCGATTTCTTGGCGTCGGTACGGTTCGCGATGGCGCGGAGGACGGCGTACGTGTACGAAACGCGGCGTCGCGCGTTACGCAAAAGTCCGCCATCTTTGTTGTGTTTTTTTTTTTTTTTTTGCGAACGTGCGGGTATCGGCTAGTACTCGTCGAGAAGAATATATCGGGTAAGGGGTAATTTTGACGTGGACGGTACCGTTTGGAAGATACGACCGGTCAAAGTCGGTCTCGGGGGGGTCCGGAACGGTTTTTTCGTTTTTCGAGAATAACTCGGCGGCGGCGCGTACGTCCCCGTCGTCGTATAGCCTAAGCAGTAGATCGTTCTTTCGGACGACCGATGGCGAAGGTCGCGTCGCGATACGCGGTTTTATAAGGCCGTGAGAGGGATCCCCAATTGCCTCTACGACAGCTATTATTAGTACTAAAGGGGAAATTTTTTCCCCGTAGGTTTTGGTCCGGATCGAAATTTTTTTAAGGTATTTAAAGTCGCTTCGGAGCTAAACGGGGGTATCCTTATGGGGAACGGACCCGCTCTTTCGATTGGGACCGGTTAGAAGATCGTAGGTCGTCGCGCGACGCCAAAATGGGCCGCCATCTTGTTTTTTTTAAATAGAAATAGGAACTTTTTTTTGGATTCGTGGTGCGGAGACGCCCGGAAATCGGATGGCGGGTGTATTTTTTCGATAACGTTAATTTTGCGATAATATACAGGGTGTTGCGTTAAGAAGGCGGTCTCGTAAAAAAAAAATTTTTCAAGATTCTGCGTGCGGAGGCGTCCGGGAATCGGATGGCGAGAGTGCTTTTTCGATAGGATGATTTTCGCGATGATACAGGGTGTTGCGTAAAGAAGGCGGCCCCGAAAAAAAATCGATTTCTTGGCGTCGGTACGGTTCGCGATGGCGCGGAGGACGGCGTACGTGTACGAAACGCGGCGTCGCGCGTTACGCAAAAGTCCGCCATCTTTGTTGTGTTTTTTTTTTTTTTTTTTTTTGCGAACGTGCGGGTATCGGCTAGTACTCGTCGAGAAGAATATATCTGGTAAGGGGTAATTTTGACGTGGACGGTACCGTTTGGAAGATACGACCGGTCAAAGTCGGTCTCGGGGGGGGGTCCGGAACGGTTTTTTCGTTTTTCGAGAATAACTCGGCGGCGGCGCGTACGTCCCCGTCGTCGTATAGCCTAAGCAGTAGATCGTTCTTTCGGACGACCGATGGCGAAGGTCGCGTCGCGATACGCGGTTTTATAAGGCCGTGAGAGGGATCCCCAATTGCCTCTACGACAGCTATTATTAGTACTAAAGGGAAATTTTTTCCCCGTAGGTTTTGGTCCGGATCGAAATTTTTTTAAGGTATTTAAAGTCGCTTCGGAGCTAAACGGGGGTATCCTTATGGGGAACGGACCCGCTCTTTCGATTGGGACCGGTTAGAAGATCGTAGGTCGTCGCGCGACGCCAAAATGGGCCGCCATCTTGTTTTTTTTAAATAGAAATAGGAACTTTTTTTTGGATTCGTGGTGCGGAGACGCCCGGAAATCGGATGGCGGGTGTATTTTTTCGATAACGTTAATTTTGCGATAATATACAGGGTGTTGCGTTAAGAAGGCGGTCTCGTAAAAAAAATTTTTCAAGATTCTGCGTGCGGAGGCGTCCGGGAATCGGATGGCGAGAGTGCTTTTTCGATAGGATGATTTTCGCGATGATACAGGGTGTTGCGTAAAGAAGGCGGCCCCGAAAAAAAATCGATTTCTTGGCGTCGGTACGGTTCGCGATGGCGCGGAGGACGGCGTACGTGTACGAAACGCGGCGTCGCGCGTTACGCAAAAGTCCGCCATCTTTGTTGTGTTTTTTTTTTTTTTTTGCGAACGTGCGGGTATCGGCTAGTACTCGTCGAGAAGAATATATCTGGTAAGGGGTAATTTTGACGTGGACGGTACCGTTTGGAAGATACGACCGGTCAAAGTCGGTCTCGGGGGGGTCCGGAACGGTTTTTTCGTTTTTCGAGAATAACTCGGCGGCGGCGCGTACGTCCCCGTCGTCGTATAGCCTAAGCAGTAGATCGTTCTTTCGGACGACCGATGGCGAAGGTCGCGTCGCGATACGCGGTTTTATAAGGCCGTGAGAGGGATCCCCAATTGCCTCTACGACAGCTATTATTAGTACTAAAGGGGAAATTTTTTCCCCGTAGGTTTTGGTCCGGATCGAAATTTTTTTAAGGTATTTAAAGTCGCTTCGGAGCTAAACGGGGGTATCCTTATGGGGAACGGACCCGCTCTTTCGATTGGGACCGGTTAGAAGATCGTAGGTCGTCGCGCGACGCCAAAATGGGCCGCCATCTTGTTTTTTTTAAATAGAAATAGGAACTTTTTTTTTGGATTCGTGGTGCGGAGACGCCCGGAAATCGGATGGCGGGTGTATTTTTTCGATAACGTTAATTTTGCGATAATATACAGGGTGTTGCGTTAAGAAGGCGGTCTCGTAAAAAAAAAATTTTTCAAGATTCTGCGTGCGGAGGCGTCCGGGAATCGGATGGCGAGAGTGCTTTTTCGATAGGATGATTTTCGCGATGATACAGGGTGTTGCGTAAAGAAGGCGGCCCCGAAAAAAAATCGATTTCTTGGCGTCGGTACGGTTCGCGATGGCGCGGAGGACGGCGTACGTGTACGAAACGCGGCGTCGCGCGTTACGCAAAAGTCCGCCATCTTTGTTGTGTTTTTTTTTTTTTTTTTGCGAACGTGCGGGTATCGGCTAGTACTCGTCGAGAAGAATATATCTGGTAAGGGGTAATTTTGACGTGGACGGTACCGTTTGGAAGATACGACCGGTCAAAGTCGGTCTCGGGGGGGTCCGGAACGGTTTTTTCGTTTTTCGAGAATAACTCGGCGGCGGCGCGTACGTCCCCGTCGTCGTATAGCCTAAGCAGTAGATCGTTCTTTCGGACGACCGATGGCGAAGGTCGCGTCGCGATACGCGGTTTTATAAGGCCGTGAGAGGGATCCCCAATTGCCTCTACGACAGCTATTATTAGTACTAACTAGCTGACCCACCCAAACTCTTCGAGTTTGGACCACCTCAACAGACCAGCACCACCTCAACAGACCAGCACCACCTCCACAGACCAGCACCCCCTCAACAGACCAGCACCCCCTCAACAGATCAGAACCACCACTATAGACCAGCACCGCCTTGAGAGACCAGCGCTATCTCCGCAGATATATAATAGCTGGTCCACCAAACTCGTACAGTTTAATATTTGATTTATTATAGTGTATTTCCCCGGATTGAGTTTACGATAGATATGATTGACCAAAGATTTCCGAATTAGAATTCAATATTTTGGAATTCCGCCCTGCTTGGACTGATACTAATTTTTAGTTTGCTTTTGATTTTTTAAATTTAATTAGGCCTTTACAGTTGAGAAAGCACTAATTTTAGTTCTAGGTAAACTACCTCTTCCATTCGCAGTACGCCAAAGTATTACTAAGAAAACTTGTTCAGAATGAAAAGCTATGGTATTATGCAAATTTTTAGAATGATCTACCTTCTTTGATAAAGTCCAATATTGGTCAGTATTGCAATTGTGTCATCTTCATTTGCAACTTCCGTCGCAGTTCCCTAAAACTATTTCGAATTTCCTGAATTGGTAAGGCGGATATAGTATCTTTTATACAATTTTTTAATACTTCGGCATTATTGGGTAAATTTTAAACATACACTACTTGTTGGATTACTGGATTGTATGAGGCAGTTTATTCTTCAAAGGTGCAACGTCTGCCATTTTCTCATCGACGCCGCAGTCCGTACCTGCAGTAACATATCCGTTTGTATAAAGTTATGGTAAGTCATGTTTCAGCGTTGCCAAAGCTATAGACATTTTACATGTACCTATGTACTTCGATTTCAATTTTTTTTTACCTTAGCTTAGATTGTAGAAGAAACTTCCATATTTAACAATTTTTTCTTTGTATTTAGGTGATAAGTTCATTTTAAAATTCACATTTTAAAATACATATAACTGCTTAAGATGGCGCGATTGAAAAGTTGGAACTTTGCTTTTGTTTTTCTGGAAAACTATTTATTTTAACGCCTACTTTATAATAAAATGTTTTAATTCTATTTATTTGCTCTATATGCTGGGAAAACTTTGGCAGTCTTTGGTTTACACAATGTATATTATTATAATATCAATAGCAGAATATTTCAATCATACTGCGCTCGTGTGCACGCTACTGAGTTTGTCATTCAAGATGGCTTTAAAATAAAGAAAAGAAAAACAACGTATTCAGTGGATTTTACATTTATACCGTCATTTATACGGGATATTTGTATCTAACTTTCAACATCATCATGAAATAATTACGGACCCTGTTTGTAGCTATAAATATTTAAGTCATCCTTCTACAATTTATACATTTCATCAAAGAGAATATTGACAAATGTGTTTATCATAACATATATATCTGTATTTTTAGGGAGATAGCATGTTTTAAGTTATTCCATAATATTCAAATTGCGCGCTTGCTAAAATATGTGTATGTCAAATATGCTGCCATCTATTAAGATAGAGTTAAGTTATTTGGTAAAGTGTTACATCTACGATTATTTAATTAATCTCAATACTATATGTATATATTATCTTAATGACAATCATAAAATGTTTTAACGAAAAACCAACAACTAATGATCTCGATGTAAACGCAGAATAAAAAGTCCGTCTTGACAGTTCAAATTTTCATCCCAGACGCGCTAATGTAGACGGTCAACGGGAAGAAATATCGCTATATAAAAGATGGTATTTTGTACGTGGTAGGTATCTAATAAACGGTTTGATACGTATTTATTATTTAAATACATTTTTTGGTAATAAATAAAAGGTAAAAGGTGTAATGTAGTATTTTTTTCATTATTTTACGTAATGAGGTTATGGACGCTTAAAATTCGACATTTCTTTCTATAACTGTTATAATTAAATTATTGACTTTAATTTCTAAGAGAATGTAGTCTTGTAGAATTTAATATGAATTATTTGTTGTGAATATTATAATAAAAATGTATAAAAAGTAAAAGACGAATTCTGGCATTATAATTTTTTTTTTCAAACAGATAGAGAGAAACTTTGGAACAGATTTCTGTAATACAAATTACAACTTACAGGTGAAATGAATTTTACGCGGTACACTTAAATCGTAATTGTTGTCTAATGTATAAAATTGTATTAAATTAAATAATGGTATATGGCATCTTCTCGCCATCTTCCGCTAATTAAAATAATAAGTGTTGTTGTTGTCGTCACAGAATTCACACATAACATGTCTTGCTTTCATGTGTATCAACATAATCTGCAATCTGTAAATGAGAAATAAAAAAAAAATTAATCTTCACTGCAAACTGATACTTAAAATGCAAACGTGACATAAATAATGTTAAAATATTGGTACATGGTTTAATTTATTATATAAAAAAGATAACCCTTTAAATAGCAAGTATTTTTAATGTACTGTATACATACATAGCGCATGTTAATAGGAGCTATTCTCGCTGAACGCGTTCATATATGACAGTGGGTTAACATTAACCTAACAAAATTCTGATAAATACTATACGGTAGAAAAATTAGAAATGTTTTTACTGGAGTAAAAAATTGCAATAAAATACATTTTAGAAATTGATATTATTATCTGGACAACGCAAAAAAAATTAATATAGTAAGTGGTCGGTTGAAATTAAATACTACCGAGATAAAATATTCAAAATAATTGATATTGTTTATAGTCATTATTTTTAAAATTTTCTTTGGAAGCAACAGAATCGCTTTTTTATAGTTATAGTACTGGAAATATTGTTGAGAGTTTTATGTATAAATGCTATCGAGAAAAATCATAAGTAACCTTGTAAGTGTAAAAGTCCGTCTTGACAATTCAAATGTTGCCGGCAAACGTGGTAACGCAGACCGTCAAACATTTATTATGAAAGCCGGCAAATGTATTTTGCTATATTAAAGATGGAATTTTGTACGTAGACGTATTTTAATGTATTTAATTTTTAAATATATTGTTTTGGTAATAAATAAATGACGTCATGTACTATTTTTTCCATTATTTTACGTAATGAGGTTATGAATTTGACTTTTCGCGTTTCGTGTTAGATGTCACTTATATCGGATATTTGTATGTAATTTTTGACATATAAACGTAGTACCTATTACATGTCACATTGAAATAATTACGGACCTTGTTTGTAGCTATAAATATTTAAGTCATCCTTCTACAATTTATACATTTCATCAAATAGAATATTGGCAAATGTGTTTGTCATGACATATATATCTGTATTTTTAGAGAAATAGCATGTTTTAAGTTATTCCATAATATTCAAATTACGCGCCCGAAATATTCGTGTTTTCCCGGTGTACTAAAAGCAAAACAATGTATTCAGTGGAATTTACATTCATAATGTCATTTATATCGGATACTTGTATCTAATTTTTGATATATAAACGTAGTATTCATGTCACATTGATTTTTTTATATAAACGTAGTATTCATGTCACATTGAAATAATTACGGACCCTGTTTGTAGCCATAAATATTTAAGTCATCCTTCTACAATTTATACATTTCATCAAATAGAATATTGACAAATGTGTTTATCATGACATATATATCTGTATTTTTAGGGAGATAGCATGTTTTAAGTTATTCCATAATATTCAAATTTCGCGCCTGCAATATAATAATTACGGACACTGTTTCTAGCCATAAATATTTAAGCCATCCTTCTACAATTTATACATTTCATCAAATAGAATATTGACAAATGTGTTTATCATGACATATATACCTGTATTTTTAGGGAGATAGCATGTTTTAAGTTATTCCATAATATTCAAATTTCGCGCCTGCAATATAATAATTACGAACACTGTTTGTAGCTATAAATATTTAAGTCATCCTTCAACAATTTATACATTTTATCAAATAGAATATTGACAAATGTGTTTATCATGACATATGTATCTGTATTTTTAGGGAGGGAGATAGCATGTTTTCAGCTATAAATATTTAAGTCATCCTTCTACAATTTATACATTTTATTATTCTGTATTTTTAGGGAGATATGATGTTTTAAGTTATTCCATAATATTTAAATTTCGCGCCTGCAATATAATAATTACGGACATATATCTGTATTTTTGTAGTTATTCCATAATATTTAAATAAATAATTTAAGTCATAAATATTTAAGTCATCCTTCTACTATTTATACATTTCATTAAATACAATATTGACAAATGTGTTTATCATGACATATATATCTGTATTTTTAGGGAGATAGCATGTTTTAAGTTATTCCATAATATTCAAATTACCCGCCTGCAATATTCGTCTTCCTCGCAGTGTTCTTAAAGCAAAACAATGTATTTACTGGAATTTACATTCGTAATGTCATTTATATCGGATATTTGTATCTAATTTTTGACATATAAACGTAGTATTACATGTCACATTGAAATAATTACGGACACTGTTTGTAGCCATAAATATTTAAGTCATCCTTCTACAATTTATACATTTCATCAAATAGAATATTGACAAATGTGTTTATCATGACATAAATATCTGTATTTTTAGGGAGATAGCATGTTTTAAGTTATTCCATAATATTCAAATTTCGCGCCTGCTGCGCCTTCTCGCAGTGTTCTAAATAGTTCAACGAAAAAATTCACTAACGTTCTTGATTAGGTATATGAAAAGGCTGTCGGATTAGGTTTTATAGTAAACAATACGTCTTTACGGGTAACTATATAGGTGTTAACGTATAAATATTAAATAAATCTCGTAATATTTAGAAGATAGGAAATTCGTTAGGGATTTCATTGTTTACCTGTCAAAGTCGTTGACTGGACTTATTTTTTTTTTTTTTTTTTTTTTGCGAACGTGCGGGTATCGGCTAGTACTCGTCGAGAAGAATATATCGGGTAAGGGGTAATTTTGACGTGGACGGTACCGTTTGGAAGATACGACCGGTCAAAGTCGGTCTCGGGGGGGTCCGGAACGGTTTTTTCGTTTTTCGAGAATAACTCGGCGGCGGCGCGTACGTCCCCGTCGTCGTATAGCCTAATGAGTAGATCGTTCTTTCGGACGACCGATGGCGAAGGTCGCGTCGCGATACGCGGTTTTATAAGGCCGTGAGAGGGATACCCAATTGCCTCTACGACAGCTATTATTAGTACTAAAAGGAAATTTTTTCCCCGTAGGTTTTGGTCCGGATCGAAATTTTTTAAGGTATTTAAAGTCGCTTCGGAGCTAAACGGGGGTATCCTTATGGGGAACGGACCCGCTCTTTCGATTGGGACCGGTTAGAAGATCGTAGGTCGTCGCGCGACGCCAAAATGGGCCGCCATCTTGTTTTTTTTAAATAGAAATAGGAACTTTTTTTTTGGATTCGTGGTGCGGAGACGCCCGGAAATCGGATGGCGGGTGTATTTTTTCGATAACGTTAATTTTGCGATAATATACAGGGTGTTGCGTTAAGAAGGCGGTCTCGTAAAAAAAAATTTTTCAAGATTCTGCGTGCGGAGGCGTCCGGGAATCGGATGGCGAGAGTGCTTTTTCGATAGGATGATTTTCGCGATGATACAGGGTGTTGCGTAAAGAAGGCGGCCCCGAAAAAAAATCGATTTCTTGGCGTCGGTACGGTTCGCGATGGCGCGGAGGACGGCGTACGTGTACGAAACGCGGCGTCGCGCGTTACGCAAAAGTCCGCCATCTTTGTTGTGTTTTTTTTTTTTTTTTTGCGAACGTGCGGGTATCGGCTAGTACTCGTCGAGAAGAATATATCTGGTAAGGGGTAATTTTGACGTGGACGGTACCGTTTGGAAGATACGACCGGTCAAAGTCGGTCTCGGGGGGGTCCGGAACGGTTTTTTCGTTTTTCGAGAATAACTCGGCGGCGGCGCGTACGTCCCCGTCGTCGTATAGCCTAATGAGTAGATCGTTCTTTCGGACGACCGATGGCGAAGGTCGCGTCGCGATACGCGGTTTTATAAGGCCGTGAGAGGGATACCCAATTGCCTCTACGACAGCTATTATTAGTACTAAAAGGGAAATTTTTCCCCGTAGGTTTTGGTCCGGATCGAAATTTTTTTAAGGTATTTAAAGTCGCTTCGGAGCTAAACGGGGGTATCCTTATGGGGAACGGACCCGCTCTTTCGATTGGGACCGGTTAGAAGATCGTAGGTCGTCGCGCGACGCCAAAATGGGCCGCCATCTTGTTTTTTTTAAATAGAAATAGGAACTTTTTTTTTGGATTCGTGGTGCGGAGACGCCCGGAAATCGGATGGCGGGTGTATTTTTTCGATAACGTTAATTTTGCGATAATATACAGGGTGTTGCGTTAAGAAGGCGGTCTCGTAAAAAAAAATTTTTCAAGATTCTGCGTGCGGAGGCGTCCGGGAATCGGATGGCGAGAGTGCTTTTTCGATAGGATGATTTTCGCGATGATACAGGGTGTTGCGTAAAGAAGGCGGCCCCGAAAAAAAATCGATTTCTTGGCGTCGGTACGGTTCGCGATGGCGCGGAGGACGGCGTACGTGTACGAAACGCGGCGTCGCGCGTTACGCAAAAGTCCGCCATCTTTGTTGTGTTTTTTTTTTTTTTTTTTTGCGAACGTGCGGGTATCGGCTAGTACTCGTCGAGAAGAATATATCGGGTAAGGGGTAATTTTGACGTGGACGGTACCGTTTGGAAGATACGACCGGTCAAAGTCGGTCTCGGGGGGGGTCCGGAACGGTTTTTTCGTTTTTCGAGAATAACTCGGCGGCGGCGCGTACGTCCCCGTCGTCGTATAGCCTAATGAGTAGATCGTTCTTTCGGACGACCGATGGCGAAGGTCGCGTCGCGATACGCGGTTTTATAAGGCCGTGAGAGGGATACCCAATTGCCTCTACGACAGCTATTATTAGTACTAAAGAGGAAATTTTTTCCCCGTAGGTTTTGGTCCGGATCGAAATTTTTTTAAGGTATTTAAAGTCGCTTCGGAGCTAAACGGGGGTATCCTTATGGGGAACGGACCCGCTCTTTCGATTGGGACCGGTTAGAAGATCGTAGGTCGTCGCGCGACGCCAAAATGGGCCGCCATCTTGTTTTTTTTAAATAGAAATAGGAACTTTTTTTTGGATTCGTGGTGCGGAGACGCCCGGAAATCGGATGGCGGGTGTATTTTTTCGATAACGTTAATTTTGCGATAATATACAGGGTGTTGCGTTAAGAAGGCGGTCTCGTAAAAAAAAATTTTTTCAAGATTCTGCGTGCGGAGGCGTCCGGGAATCGGATGGCGAGAGTGCTTTTTCGATAGGATGATTTTCGCGATGATACAGGGTGTTGCGTAAAGAAGGCGGCCCCGAAAAAAAATCGATTTCTTGGCGTCGGTACGGTTCGCGATGGCGCGGAGGACGGCGTACGTGTACGAAACGCGGCGTCGCGCGTTACGCAAAAGTCCGCCATCTTTGTTGTGTTTTTTTTTTTTTTTTTTTTGCGAACGTGCGGGTATCGGCTAGTACTCGTCGAGAAGAATATATCGGGTAAGGGGTAATTTTGACGTGGACGGTACCGTTTGGAAGATACGACCGGTCAAAGTCGGTCTCGGGGGGGTCCGGAACGGTTTTTTCGTTTTTCGAGAATAACTCGGCGGCGGCGCGTACGTCCCCGTCGTCGTATAGCCTAATGAGTAGATCGTTCTTTCGGACGACCGATGGCGAAGGTCGCGTCGCGATACGCGGTTTTATAAGGCCGTGAGAGGGATACCCAATTGCCTCTACGACAGCTATTATTAGTACTAAAGAGGAAATTTTTTCCCCGTAGGTTTTGGTCCGGATCGAAATTTTTTAAGGTATTTAAAGTCGCTTCGGAGCTAAACGGGGGTATCCTTATGGGGAACGGACCCGCTCTTTCGATTGGGACCGGTTAGAAGATCGTAGGTCGTCGCGCGACGCCAAAATGGGCCGCCATCTTGTTTTTTTTAAATAGAAATAGGAACTTTTTTTTTGGATTCGTGGTGCGGAGACGCCCGGAAATCGGATGGCGGGTGTATTTTTTCGATAACGTTAATTTTGCGATAATATACAGGGTGTTGCGTTAAGAAGGCGGTCTCGTAAAAAAAAATTTTTCAAGATTCTGCGTGCGGAGGCGTCCGGGAATCGGATGGCGAGAGTGCTTTTTCGATAGGATGATTTTCGCGATGATACAGGGTGTTGCGTAAAGAAGGCGGCCCCGAAAAAAAATCGATTTCTTGGCGTCGGTACGGTTCGCGATGGCGCGGAGGACGGCGTACGTGTACGAAACGCGGCGTCGCGCGTTACGCAAAAGTCCGCCATCTTTGTTGTTTTTTTTTTTTTTTTTTTGCGAACGTGCGGGTATCGGCTAGTACTCGTCGAGAAGAATATATCGGGTAAGGGGTAATTTTGACGTGGACGGTACCGTTTGGAAGATACGACCGGTCAAAGTCGGTCTCGGGGGGGGGTCCGGAACGGTTTTTTCGTTTTTCGAGAATAACTCGGCGGCGGCGCGTACGTCCCCGTCGTCGTATAGCCTAATGAGTAGATCGTTCTTTCGGACGACCGATGGCGAAGGTCGCGTCGCGATACGCGGTTTTATAAGGCCGTGAGAGGGATACCCAATTGCCTCTACGACAGCTATTATTAGTACTAAAGAGGAAATTTTTTCCCCGTAGGTTTTGGTCCGGATCGAAATTTTTTTAAGGTATTTAAAGTCGCTTCGGAGCTAAACGGGGGTATCCTTATGGGGAACGGACCCGCTCTTTCGATTGGGACCGGTTAGAAGATCGTAGGTCGTCGCGCGACGCCAAAATGGGCCGCCATCTTGTTTTTTTTAAATAGAAATAGGAACTTTTTTTTGGATTCGTGGTGCGGAGACGCCCGGAAATCGGATGGCGGGTGTATTTTTTCGATAACGTTAATTTTGCGATAATATACAGGGTGTTGCGTTAAGAAGGCGGTCTCGTAAAAAAAAATTTTTCAAGATTCTGCGTGCGGAGGCGTCCGGGAATCGGATGGCGAGAGTGCTTTTTCGATAGGATGATTTTCGCGATGATACAGGGTGTTGCGTAAAGAAGGCGGCCCCGAAAAAAAATCGATTTCTTGGCGTCGGTACGGTTCGCGATGGCGCGGAGGACGGCGTACGTGTACGAAACGCGGCGTCGCGCGTTACGCAAAAGTCCGCCATCTTTGTTGTGTTTTTTTTTTTTTTTTTTTTTTTTTGCGAACGTGCGGGTATCGGCTAGTACTCGTCGAGAAGAATATATCGGGTAAGGGGTAATTTTGACGTGGACGGTACCGTTTGGAAGATACGACCGGTCAAAGTCGGTCTCGGGGGGGTCCGGAACGGTTTTTTCGTTTTTCGGGAATAACTCGGCGGCGGCGCGTACGTCCCCGTCGTCGTATAGCCTAATGAGTAGATCGTTCTTTCGGACGACCGATGGCGAAGGTCGCGTCGCGATACGCGGTTTTATAAGGCCGTGAGAGGGATACCCAATTGCCTCTACGACAGCTATTATTAGTACTAAAGAGGAAATTTTTTCCCCGTAGGTTTTGGTCCGGATCGAAATTTTTTTAAGGTATTTAAAGTCGCTTCGGAGCTAAACGGGGGTATCCTTATGGGGAACGGACCCGCTCTTTCGATTGGGACCGGTTAGAAGATCGTAGGTCGTCGCGCGACGCCAAAATGGGCCGCCATCTTGTTTTTTTTAAATAGAAATAGGAACTTTTTTTTTGGATTCGTGGTGCGGAGACGCCCGGAAATCGGATGGCGGGTGTATTTTTTCGATAACGTTAATTTTGCGATAATATACAGGGTGTTGCGTTAAGAAGGCGGTCTCGTAAAAAAAAATTTTTTCAAGATTCTGCGTGCGGAGGCGTCCGGGAATCGGATGGCGAGAGTGCTTTTTCGATAGGATGATTTTCGCGATGATACAGGGTGTTGCGTAAAGAAGGCGGCCCCGAAAAAAAATCGATTTCTTGGCGTCGGTACGGTTCGCGATGGCGCGGAGGACGGCGTACGTGTACGAAACGCGGCGTCGCGCGTTACGCAAAAGTCCGCCATCTTTGTTGTGTTTTTTTTTTTTTTTTTTGCGAACGTGCGGGTATCGGCTAGTACTCGTCGAGAAGAATATATCGGGTAAGGGGTAATTTTGACGTGGACGGTACCGTTTGGAAGATACGACCGGTCAAAGTCGGTCTCGGGGGGGGGGTCCGGAACGGTTTTTTCGTTTTTCGAGAATAACTCGGCGGCGGCGCGTACGTCCCCGTCGTCGTATAGCCTAATGAGTAGATCGTTCTTTCGGACGACCGATGGCGAAGGTCGCGTCGCGATACGCGGTTTTATAAGGCCGTGAGAGGGATACCCAATTGCCTCTACGACAGCTATTATTAGTACTAAAGAGGAAATTTTTTCCCCGTAGGTTTTGGTCCGGATCGAAATTTTTTTAAGGTATTTAAAGTCGCTTCGGAGCTAAACGGGGGTATCCTTATGGGGAACGGACCCGCTCTTTCGATTGGGACCGGTTAGAAGATCGTAGGTCGTCGCGCGACGCCAAAATGGGCCGCCATCTTGTTTTTTTTAAATAGAAATAGGAACTTTTTTTTTGGATTCGTGGTGCGGAGACGCCCGGAAATCGGATGGCGGGTGTATTTTTTCGATAACGTTAATTTTGCGATAATATACAGGGTGTTGCGTTAAGAAGGCGGTCTCGTAAAAAAAATTTTTCAAGATTCTGCGTGCGGAGGCGTCCGGGAATCGGATGGCGAGAGTGCTTTTTCGATAGGATGATTTTCGCGATGATACAGGGTGTTGCGTAAAGAAGGCGGCCCCGAAAAAAAATCGATTTCTTGGCGTCGGTACGGTTCGCGATGGCGCGGAGGACGGCGTACGTGTACGAAACGCGGCGTCGCGCGTTACGCAAAAGTCCGCCATCTTTGTTGTGTTTTTTTTTTTTTTTTTTTGCGAACGTGCGGGTATCGGCTAGTACTCGTCGAGAAGAATATATCGGGTAAGGGGTAATTTTGACGTGGACGGTACCGTTTGGAAGATACGACCGGTCAAAGTCGGTCTCGGGGGGGGGGTCCGGAACGGTTTTTTCGTTTTTCGAGAATAACTCGGCGGCGGCGCGTACGTCCCCGTCGTCGTATAGCCTAATGAGTAGATCGTTCTTTCGGACGACCGATGGCGAAGGTCGCGTCGCGATACGCGGTTTTATAAGGCCGTGAGAGGGATACCCAATTGCCTCTACGACAGCTATTATTAGTACTAAAGAGGAAATTTTTTCCCCGTAGGTTTTGGTCCGGATCGAAATTTTTTTAAGGTATTTAAAGTCGCTTCGGAGCTAAACGGGGGTATCCTTATGGGGAACGGACCCGCTCTTTCGATTGGGACCGGTTAGAAGATCGTAGGTCGTCGCGCGACGCCAAAATGGGCCGCCATCTTGTTTTTTTTAAATAGAAATAGGAACTTTTTTTTTGGATTCGTGGTGCGGAGACGCCCGGAAATCGGATGGCGGGTGTATTTTTTCGATAACGTTAATTTTGCGATAATATACAGGGTGTTGCGTTAAGAAGGCGGTCTCGTAAAAAAAAATTTTTCAAGATTCTGCGTGCGGAGGCGTCCGGGAATCGGATGGCGAGAGTGCTTTTTCGATAGGATGATTTTCGCGATGATACAGGGTGTTGCGTAAAGAAGGCGGCCCCGAAAAAAAATCGATTTCTTGGCGTCGGTACGGTTCGCGATGGCGCGGAGGACGGCGTACGTGTACGAAACGCGGCGTCGCGCGTTACGCAAAAGTCCGCCATCTTTGTTGTGTTTTTTTTTTTTTTTTTTGCGAACGTGCGGGTATCGGCTAGTACTCGTCGAGAAGAATATATCGGGTAAGGGGTAATTTTGACGTGGACGGTACCGTTTGGAAGATACGACCGGTCAAAGTCGGTCTCGGGGGGGGTCCGGAACGGTTTTTTCGTTTTTCGGGAATAACTCGGCGGCGGCGCGTACGTCCCCGTCGTCGTATAGCCTAATGAGTAGATCGTTCTTTCGGACGACCGATGGCGAAGGTCGCGTCGCGATACGCGGTTTTATAAGGCCGTGAGAGGGATACCCAATTGCCTCTACGACAGCTATTATTAGTACTAAAGAGGAAATTTTTTCCCCGTAGGTTTTGGTCCGGATCGAAATTTTTTTAAGGTATTTAAAGTCGCTTCGGAGCTAAACGGGGGTATCCTTATGGGGAACGGACCCGCTCTTTCGATTGGGACCGGTTAGAAGATCGTAGGTCGTCGCGCGACGCCAAAATGGGCCGCCATCTTGTTTTTTTTAAATAGAAATAGGAACTTTTTTTTTGGATTCGTGGTGCGGAGACGCCCGGAAATCGGATGGCGGGTGTATTTTTTCGATAACGTTAATTTTGCGATAATATACAGGGTGTTGCGTTAAGAAGGCGGTCTCGTAAAAAAAAAATTTTTCAAGATTCTGCGTGCGGAGGCGTCCGGGAATCGGATGGCGAGAGTGCTTTTTCGATAGGATGATTTTCGCGATGATACAGGGTGTTGCGTAAAGAAGGCGGCCCCGAAAAAAAATCGATTTCTTGGCGTCGGTACGGTTCGCGATGGCGCGGAGGACGGCGTACGTGTACGAAACGCGGCGTCGCGCGTTACGCAAAAGTCCGCCATCTTTGTTGTGTTTTTTTTTTTTTTTTTTGCGAACGTGCGGGTATCGGCTAGTACTCGTCGAGAAGAATATATCGGGTAAGGGGTAATTTTGACGTGGACGGTACCGTTTGGAAGATACGACCGGTCAAAGTCGGTCTCGGGGGGGGGTCCGGAACGGTTTTTTCGTTTTTCGAGAATAACTCGGCGGCGGCGCGTACGTCCCCGTCGTCGTATAGCCTAATGAGTAGATCGTTCTTTCGGACGACCGATGGCGAAGGTCGCGTCGCGATACGCGGTTTTATAAGGCCGTGAGAGGGATACCCAATTGCCTCTACGACAGCTATTATTAGTACTAAAGAGGAAATTTTTTCCCCGTAGGTTTTGGTCCGGATCGAAATTTTTTTAAGGTATTTAAAGTCGCTTCGGAGCTAAACGGGGGTATCCTTATGGGGAACGGACCCGCTCTTTCGATTGGGACCGGTTAGAAGATCGTAGGTCGTCGCGCGACGCCAAAATGGGCCGCCATCTTGTTTTTTTTAAATAGAAATAGGAACTTTTTTTTTTGGATTCGTGGTGCGGAGACGCCCGGAAATCGGATGGCGGGTGTATTTTTTCGATAACGTTAATTTTGCGATAATATACAGGGTGTTGCGTTAAGAAGGCGGTCTCGTAAAAAAATTTTTTCAAGATTCTGCGTGCGGAGGCGTCCGGGAATCGGATGGCGAGAGTGCTTTTTCGATAGGATGATTTTCGCGATGATACAGGGTGTTGCGTAAAGAAGGCGGCCCCGAAAAAAAATCGATTTCTTGGCGTCGGTACGGTTCGCGATGGCGCGGAGGACGGCGTACGTGTACGAAACGCGGCGTCGCGCGTTACGCAAAAGTCCGCCATCTTTGTTGTGTTTTTTTTTTTTTTTTTTTGCGAACGTGCGGGTATCGGCTAGTACTCGTCGAGAAGAATATATCGGGTAAGGGGTAATTTTGACGTGGACGGTACCGTTTGGAAGATACGACCGGTCAAAGTCGGTCTCGGGGGGGGTCCGGAACGGTTTTTTCGTTTTTCGAGAATAACTCGGCGGCGGCGCGTACGTCCCCGTCGTCGTATAGCCTAATGAGTAGATCGTTCTTTCGGACGACCGATGGCGAAGGTCGCGTCGCGATACGCGGTTTTATAAGGCCGTGAGAGGGATACCCAATTGCCTCTACGACAGCTATTATTAGTACTAAAGAGGAAATTTTTTCCCCGTAGGTTTTGGTCCGGATCGAAATTTTTTTAAGGTATTTAAAGTCGCTTCGGAGCTAAACGGGGGTATCCTTATGGGGAACGGACCCGCTCTTTCGATTGGGACCGGTTAGAAGATCGTAGGTCGTCGCGCGACGCCAAAATGGGCCGCCATCTTGTTTTTTTTAAATAGAAATAGGAACTTTTTTTTTGGATTCGTGGTGCGGAGACGCCCGGAAATCGGATGGCGGGTGTATTTTTTCGATAACGTTAATTTTGCGATAATATACAGGGTGTTGCGTTAAGAAGGCGGTCTCGTAAAAAAAAATTTTTCAAGATTCTGCGTGCGGAGGCGTCCGGGAATCGGATGGCGAGAGTGCTTTTTCGATAGGATGATTTTCGCGATGATACAGGGTGTTGCGTAAAGAAGGCGGCCCCGAAAAAAAATCGATTTCTTGGCGTCGGTACGGTTCGCGATGGCGCGGAGGACGGCGTACGTGTACGAAACGCGGCGACGCGCGTTACGCAAAAGTCCGCCATCTTTGTTGTGTTTTTTTTTTTTTTTTTTTGCGAACGTGCGGGTATCGGCTAGTACTCGTCGAGAAGAATATATCGGGTAAGGGGTAATTTTGACGTGGACGGTACCGTTTGGAAGATACGACCGGTCAAAGTCGGTCTCGGGGGGGTCCGGAACGGTTTTTTCGTTTTTCGAGAATAACTCGGCGGCGGCGCGTACGTCCCCGTCGTCGTATAGCCTAAGCAGTAGATCGTTCTTTCGGACGACCGATGGCGAAGGTCGCGTCGCGATACGCGGTTTTATAAGGCCGTGAGAGGGATCCCCAATTGCCTCTACGACAGCTATTATTAGTACTAAAGAGGAAATTTTTTCCCCGTAGGTTTTGGTCCGGATCGAAATTTTTTTAAGGTATTTAAAGTCGCTTCGGAGCTAAACGGGGGTATCCTTATGGGGAACGGACCCGCTCTTTCGATTGGGACCGGTTAGAAGATCGTAGGTCGTCGCGCGACGCCAAAATGGGCCGCCATCTTGTTTTTTTTAAATAGAAATAGGAACTTTTTTTTTTGGATTCGTGGTGCGGAGACGCCCGGAAATCGGATGGCGGGTGTATTTTTTCGATAACGTTAATTTTGCGATAATATACAGGGTGTTGCGTTAAGAAGGCGGTCTCGTAAAAAAAAATTTTTTCAAGATTCTGCGTGCGGAGGCGTCCGGGAATCGGATGGCGAGAGTGCTTTTTCGATAGGATGATTTTCGCGATGATACAGGGTGTTGCGTAAAGAAGGCGGCCCCGAAAAAAAATCGATTTCTTGGCGTCGGTACGGTTCGCGATGGCGCGGAGGACGGCGTACGTGTACGAAACGCGGCGACGCGCGTTACGCAAAAGTCCGCCATCTTTGTTGTGTTTTTTTTTTTTTTTTGCGAACGTGCGGGTATCGGCTAGTACTCGTCGAGAAGAATATATCGGGTAAGGGGTAATTTTGACGTGGACGGTACCGTTTGGAAGATACGACCGGTCAAAGTCGGTCTCGGGGGGGGGTCCGGAACGGTTTTTTCGTTTTTCGAGAATAACTCGGCGGCGGCGCGTACGTCCCCGTCGTCGTATAGCCTAAGCAGTAGATCGTTCTTTCGGACGACCGATGGCGAAGGTCGCGTCGCGATACGCGGTTTTATAAGGCCGTGAGAGGGATCCCCAATTGCCTCTACGACAGCTATTATTAGTACTAATATTTAGATGCCATTACATTTTATTTTTTCCTTATGAAACCATAAGTCAGAGACCCACTAAACCTGGTATTAGTGAATTCAGGAAAAAAATATCTACCAAAAAAAAAAAATAAATACAGGGTGATTCATTTAAAAAACTATCCGGTGACGTCATATCTCCAAAAATGTGACAAAAACAGAAAATCTGCAAACACCAATAAATAATACATAAAATATACAAAAACTTTAATTAAGGTTAAATTTACGAAAAAGCACTAGTTAAGCCATAAATTCGGTGTTCCGCTCTTTTTGCCCGACCCTGTATATTTCTTTTTTAGTTATTGGCTACCATGAAAATATATCTGACATGACAATCGATGATGATAATCATGACATTATTTATCTAATTTTCGACCAGTTCTGAAGTATCTTTCGATTACAAACTTTCTGCGTTGTAACCCCAACATGTCGATTAAATAATCAAATGTAAGCTTATCTAATTTAAGTTTGTCACTGACAGCTGTCACGATTTGAAACACAATTCAAAACTATAGCAGCAAAGAAAATACTTTAAAACTTCATGTTGACATGCCTGATTTTTTAATTCAAATGCGTCAAAGCAATTCTAACCTAAAAATTTTGCAGGGTGCCAAACTAAATATTAAATTCGAATCATTATAACATGCTTTCAAAAACTTTCCTGATTAGAGATGGCCATGATTTTTTTCTATGATTAGTAACAGTGCTACAATGCGTCACTTTGACAGTTCGTAGTTGACAGTTTGTATGTCACCGCGATGTATAAACCTTACTTTACTTTAGGGAAAATGTTTATTATATAAGTTAAATTAAAAAGTTATAATACTACTAAAGATGATGCTGAAAGTGTTGTCCATTATTTTGAAGATAGAGATGAACTCTAACGCTTCATACTCTCAAAACCACTTACAAGGTGTTGTGATGTTATATCAGCACAGCAATCCGTAATAGCATTGCGAAGTTCTGCGATTGTATGATGTCTGGCGTTGAAAATGGTATTCTTCAAATATGACAAGATAAAGTAATCTAAAATTGTCAAATCGGGTTATCTTGCTGGAAAATTAATAATTCTGTCATCGAAAAATTGTGCCAAGAAAGCAATTTTGTATCGAGATCTGTGTGCCGGTGCATTGTCTTGTTAAAAAAATTCTTCTGTCAGCTCGTCATCATGTAGTTCATTAATAAAAGGCTGTAATAATTGGTTTTGGTATACTTCAGTAGTTACGGTTTCATTAAAAAAATATAGGCCCGATAATCCGTCTCCTTGAAACCGCTAGCCAGACACCTATTTTTTCTGGATGTAGTGGAGTTTCTACGAATTCATGACGATGTTCTGCAGACCACATTCTCATATTTTGTTTATTTAAATACCCAGAAAGATGGAACCAGTCTCATCGGTAAAAAAGCATTTGTCGAAAACGTTATCATTATCTACGTTATCCAAGAACTACTGACAATACTGCGTTCTTGTATCAAAATTTACCTGGGTAAGTTCATGAACTGCTTGAATCTTATATGGATATAGTTTTGAATCCTTTTTTAAAATGGTGTGTCATGTTCCAACTGACAACTGAACTTGTTGCGACAGTTTTGGAATGGACTTTTTAGGTGAGTTGTCCATTTTTTGTCGAATATCCTCTCTTGCATAGAGGATATTCGAGAAAAAATTCACTTCTAAAATAACTTTCAATTATAAACTTTTTTTGTTGTAACTAACATTTTAATAAAAGAACAAACAATCAAATGGAAATTTTCTGAATTTAAATTTGTCACTGACAGTTGTCAAAATTTGTGTATAGTAAAAACTGCAGTATTCTCAATCTTAGAAAGAAAAATAATTAAAAAACAGCCTCCTCTAATCAGGAAAGTTTTTGAAAGCACGGTAGTACCTAGTTCGGTAGCTAGCCTGCCACACTGTCCCCAACTGTTAAAAAAAAACTTTATCTGTGCCACCTCATTTGAACATATCTAGGAATAGATTGCATACATTCAAAATTTAGCACTGCTCACACTATTACTGGTGTAGAGTCTGAATAATGATTAATACAGTCAAGGTACAAAGGGGATAAAGTCTATAATTTCATGCAAAATCAGAGCGTGTTACTCGAAAATTACAGTACGAATGTGGAACGTATTTACATAATTATTTCCAACGCAACATACCTAGTCAGTGTATACTCTTAATTAACACAAAAACTTAAGGGTATTTCATATCGACCTGTAGCAACGATGTTTGTTAATATAAAGCAGGATTGAAGCGATGATAGTTAGAAACACATTAAATAACTAGAAACAGGAACTTCCTTCGCAATAAAAAAGAAATTACGGTCGACCTCAATAGTTGACATTTAGCATTCTGCTGACATAGTTTCTCCTTCCTGTAGACCCTTAACATTTCCGCGAATCCTCAACTCAAGACGAACGCGACAAACTGAATCGCAAAGATTATCCAGAAGCATGCAAATGTTCACTTCCGTAATAGATAATGCCTTTCGGTTTGTGTGTGTACATCATTTTCATCGTGACCTATAAGATGCACGTCTTAATGTTCGTCATCAAGCGAACTGATTTGCATAAATATATCGTTCAGACTGTATTTAAATGTTGCGCACGGAATGAACTATTAAAGAAGGAAGCCTTTTTAATTACCAGAATAAATTTCTGCGTCGAAGATATTTTTAAATTTATTTACTGCAAAAATTTCTTTCCATTTTCGCATTGGCAGCGTAGTGCTGGGTGCTGGTGTTGAAACTGATTTAACGGTATGTTTCTGTAAAAATTACTTCTTCAATAGAAGACACTGAAGAATTGTCTTCCCCATTATTGCCAACACTACGACTTCTGTTCTAGTTTCTAGTATTGTTGTTTATTGGTGTTGCTTCTTCGATCATTGTAGTCTCATTTAGAGAGAATCTTTAATTCAAAATTGCTGGACTATTAGTAGAGATTTTTATCTGGGTTTTGCTATCTTCCTGAAGAATTCTTCTCCAGTGTTCACCGGTTTCACTCGAGATAGAAGTTCTGACGAAATTCTGATTAGGTAGTACTCCGCTCAACGTAAATCTCGATTTTAGCTTAGAGTTAACTACATTAATCTGGTTCAATTCGTTACCGAGTTTGCTCAAGAGGCAAGAGAAAGGCATAACCTTATTATACTTGTGTGGTTGTAGACATTCAAAATCTCTTTCCATTTTCCCTTCAATGGTCACATCGATCAATTTGTTAAGATGAGCACTATTTGATGGCTACAATAGGAAATTTATTAATTTGGTATTATTGCGGTTCAATCCCTCGATGAGTTTCTTCTTCTTCCAGGCATTCAAAACCTCTTTCTATTTACTCTTGAACAGTCTGTAGAAGGCCACACCGAGGGGTTTGGCAAGGTGGGTACTTCTTTGTGTGGTCTCATCAGTTAACAACATTATTTTGGCCCAATTCCTCAGAAGTGTAGGAAATCGATCTTTTGGCATGACCTCTCTATTCTTCTGTTTACAGGCATTCAAAATCCCTCTATATTTCCCCCTTCAACGGCCTGAAAAGCTGCTGTACCAATCTAATGCTGTTCTTCTCGCATTTCCCCATAACACTTATAGAGATGAGGCTACTTAATTCGTCCACAATTAATAACTTTACATCGTGTTCTGACGGTTTAATATTATAAGGCTATTGTTCGGAACCAGTCCTCTAATATCATATCATTGCAGTGCTCAGATTTATTTGAGGGTCGTCTCTACCCCATATGCATATTTTTCTATTTGTTTATTTCTTGGAAACCATTCTTTAAATACCTTAATATTTATCCACCACCAGCATGTTTCTACACAATTTGTCCTTGATTCTTTCTCTTTTTGATTTTGTTTTCTTCATTCATATTCAATGAATTCTCTCTCTCATTCTACTACACTCTCTTTCCTTTGTTCCAGCTCTAACAAAATTCGTTTCATTTTTGAATCTTTTTCATATTCTCTGCTGCGATTTCTACTTCTTGAGCTTGCCTAATAATCCTTTGCAATGTTTATTTACTATCACTTAATATCTTTTCGTAGTTTGCCTTTATCTCTGGTGTCGATTCGATAAATTGATCCTATTCTCTCTATTATTTCAAGCATTTGACCACTAAACATAGCTTTTTGTTCTACGACACCAAACCAGAAGACGTTAGCTAATTATCTACGTCTTATAATATCGAAAGCTTCCACGGTTCGAGTCTCTGTTATGAGAGCTTGAACGTCCAGTTTTGCCAATCTACACTGAACTACAGTCACACAGAATTTTATAAATGCCTTTATGGAAGAGAACATGGCGAGTGTCCTTGGGCGAAGGAAGAATTTGGGTGATCTTATTTAAAGCTTTAAAGTTGGGTTGGATGTTTTGTTTGCGAAGAATTCTACCGATGTGATCTGTAACGCCATGGGTGTAGGGGAGAACCATGGTACTTAACTGATTACTAGATTCTGGTGCTAGTTTTCACAATTTGACAGCTAACACACACAGTTTTATAATTACGGATGAGGAAATACACGATTTAACAACTGTCTGAAATATTTTTGATAGTTACGACACCAAAATTATAATAATATTTTGACAGTTACACTAGCAAAAAGGAAACCTAAAACGAAATTGTTCCCGCAGTTTGACAGCTATCAAAAGTGCTTCAGCTGCTGCATTCGTTAAACGGGAAGAAAATGATCCTTTTTATAGTTTCACGGATTTCCAAGAAATTATAATGCCTGCAAGTGTAGACATTACAATTCTGCTAAACAGAAGCTCTATGCGAGCTTCGTGCCACACACTCTGACAGACGATCAAAAAGATTGGAGAGTTCAGCATTGCAAAAGACATGTTCAAAATGCTCCAAAGGAATCCGGCAAGCATGTCAGCCGTTGTAACTGCTGATGAAACGTAATTGTTTATTAGAATTTTATTTTTTTTTATTTACAAATGTCAACAAACTGACAGTTCATAAATACCGTGTGTATCCATGGCAACCATGAAAAGAATGCTCTTAAAATTAAGCAATTATTCGGCCATTACAGCGCCACCTATAGGTTGTATTTAGAAATGTTCCTCCTTATGAACGACAATTTGAAAAAACTACAACGGTGCAAGATTCGATGCCAACCTTGGAGTGTTGCATTCTTTGAGTTTTTCTCAAAGGCATGACAACGCACCATCGCACAAAGCCATCTGGTACGTAAACTAGACAAAAAGAGACATCATTGTTATCATATTTATGTTATCATCCAGCGTATTCACCTGATTTGCCTCCGTGCGACTAAACTGACCTTGGCGATGATACCATCCCGAACATTCGAAAGACCTCGACTGCCATACTAAAGGCTACACCAGCCGATCAGTATAAAAAATGTTTCGAAAAATGTGTTGAACGTTTCCTGCGCTGTATTGACTCACAAGGAGACTATTTTGAATAAACAGAGATGTCGGAACATAATTGTCAGATGTATTTTGACACATGGACAATGGAAAAATTCCAAATAAAAGCGTCCAACAGTCCAACGTTTTTTAGAAATATTAAATTTTGGAAGGAGTTCCTTTCCCCATTGTCCCTCGAAATTAGGAATTTTAAAAATTGTTACCAGTTCGACACAAGAAAAAAAATTTTGATTCAGTCCCCAATTCCATATTTTAAAAGCATATTTGTTCTAGATTGTTTGAGATGTTTGAAAAATAGTTCAAAAAATTGTTTTTAGTTTGTTCAGAATTGTTGCAGGATAAAAAATATTCCAAATTTTTGTATAGGTTAGTCACCTCCTTCCCGTTTGAAATTCGAAATTTTAAATGTTGTTCTGTTTATTAGAACTTTGTTCAACGGTTTTCCGAAAAGTTTTTGTAAAGTAAACTAAAAACTAGTCGAAAAGCTCTCCGTTTTTAAATTTTGGAACAATATAGAAAGAACAAACTAAAATAAATGTTGAAAAAAACTAAAATTCTGGAATAATATAGAACAAATCAGAAACAAAGTCAAAAGTTTAATTTTCAAAAAAAAGGGGAGGAGGAGGGTTGGCAAAACTTAAAAAGTTAAAATTTTGCTTTTCGGAAAAGTTTCTGAAAAGTAAACTAAAAACTAGTCGAAAAGCTCTCCGTTTTTTAAATTTTGGAACAATATAGAAAGAACAAACTAAAATAAATGTAAAAAAAAACTAAAATTCTGGAATAATATAGAACAACTCAGAAACAAAGCCACAAGTTTAATTTTCAACAAAAAGGGCGAGGAGGAGGGTTGGCAAAAGTTAAAAAGTTAAAATTTTGGTTTTCCGAAAGGTTTCTGAAAAGTAAACTAGAAACTAGTCGAAAAGCTCTCCGTTTTTAAAATTTTCGAACAATATAGAAAGAACAGACTAAAATAAATGTAAAAAAAAACTAAAATTCTGGAATAATATAGAACAAATTAGAAACAAAGTCAAAAGTTTAATTTTCAAAAAAAGGAGGAGGAGGAGGGTTGGCAAAAGTTAAAAAGTTAAAATTTTGGAAGAATATAGAAAAACCTTGAGCAATATGGAATAACTTTAAATAAATTTTGAATTTCGAATCAAGAGGAAAGTGGGCAAATGAAAAATGAAAAAATACGAAATTTAAAAGTTTCTTTACCAAGTTAACAGTTTGTTTAATATTGTTAAAAAATAGTTACAGAGAAAACAGACACAAACAGACTCTTTTAGCTTAGTTTGATATTGAAATTTTATATTTTAAATGTTTGTTGTCCATGTTTGTTCTAGTTTGTTTCAGATGTTTGAAAAATAGTTTTTAAAATTATTAGAAAAAACGAGAGAAAAAATAAAGAATTCAAAAAGCAATTTGTTCGGCGTTGCTAACAATTCTCTCCTTCTTCTTCCCTGCCATGTTGAGCAGCTAATTTTAAGTTTGTGCTACGTTGATTGAAGATTTCTGAGCTTTCGCATTCCACCACTGCCCGTCGAAATTAAGAATTTCAAAAATTGTTAATATGTAATTCTAAGCTTGTTTAACATTATTAAAAAAAGTTTTTTCAACTCAGTTGCTTTCGAAATTCCATATTTTAAAAGTTGAATCTGACAGATGACACTAAGCTGCTCCTTGTGAATTTTGGAAAAGTTTTTGGCTGGCTACGACCGACGAAGTTATAAAAACAATAATCGATTTTACAATTTTACAAAGCTGTCAAATATTTAGTGACAAATCGCAACATTATTCAACGTTTTATACAATCTAAACGCATTCACGCTAAGAGGTTAGAATTACAAACAAAATATTGGTCTTAATATAGAGCCTTGCGGCACTCCTTGCGTTGTATTTTCCCCTATTTAGTATGTTATCGATCACTCGTATAATAGCGCAGTTTTATAGCTATAACCACCTGTAAAATATAGATTGAGGAGTTATTTTAGTTATCATAATTTTGGCCCAACCTGTAAGATAAACCAGCAAAATTTCCTACCTTGACTCTGCTGAATTTGTCCATCATCTTCCGTTTTCTTCACTTCCTCGTTATTAACAGCGTTCTCTTTCTCCTCTACAGTAGGGATGGTTTCCTTACTAGTATTACAGCCCATTTTTTATCTCTATTTATTAGGTACAACTATTTTATATGAATTTAAAAACAATCCTCGCTTATATTTATCCGCTCATATCACCATAATTATTCCCGTTACAACTTTATTTTAAACAGTAAAGTCTTCAACCGTTTATAAATTTTTAAACAGTTCAAATTTCGCGCCACTTTTTAAAAACTACCATACATATATAGGACCTCAAAATTTCAACTGACGGCAGGCGTTAGAAAACCTAATCGGAGATAACCGGCTAGTCGTATCCTACCAGTGAAATATGCGACGCCGACACGATCCTGGAACGAACTGATGCGCTCCGAGTGCATCGGTGATCGTGATAAGCGCGTCTCGGCGTCGGCGACGTCGGTCGGTGTAGACGGCGACGCCGGAAAACGAAGGGTGTTTACCCCATTCAAATCAGTCACAGGGATACGGACCGAAACAGGTTGTTGTTGTACGCGTGCGCCGACGCCGGCCGAACGAAAACTGTTGTGTGTGTGTGTGTGTGTGGAACGGGTTGTCGCGAGTCCGTTAGCCCCCGCGATATCGTCTGTGAATGTAAATCTACGATCGTACGGGAATTGGGGAGGAGAAAGCGGGGAGAGTGTATTCGTTGGAAATACCCGATTTTTTTTTCTTTTTTTAGGGGGTGTAAATTCGTGCTTACGCTTTGCGAAAGATGTGAGTCACCTCGCTGAACTAAACAACATCTTTTGTTGAAAACAGGGTTTTTGACGAAAGTACAATCGCAGATTTATGTTTCCAATATAATTGATTAAAAACAATGTATTTTCTCATTTTGGTGAATGTTTATTATGCATTAGTAGGGCATCCGACCCTTTATTAATACCCAAACAACAAGCTGACGTAATTTTGACGTCTATTTTTGATCATTTCACTCTATACGACGTCATAAACACGTCAACGCCACATATAACGTCCTTTAAACGTCAAACGCTACTTGAGTACATAGTTTTGAATTTGGATCTAATTATTAACCTGACGTCATTTTCACGAAGATTTTAGATCGCAAAGTACGCCAATATTCCCAACTGGAAGACGTCATAAAGCTGAAATCAATCACGACATTTATTTTTAAAGGATATTTTACGTCTCTTATAGCCAAAACATATAACTAGAAGCATAAAAGACATAAGTTGTTTGCATAATATATACTATTATGGTCAAATGTCATATCGGACGAATAACGACCAAATAATGATGTCAAAATGACAACATCTGTCATCTGTCTAAGTTCAAATTGGAATAATTTCTAACTCAGCATCACCAACAAATGTTACGAACCGTTAGGTTGAAGCATTAGAATGTAGAGATTAAAGATATGAAGGTAATAGTGTCCTGAAGACGTTTAAAAATGAAAACTAGTACGGTTGTGACGTTTACACGTTAGTTAGTCGCTCAGATGCCAAGCTTGTCGCCTCGCGACGTCAAAATGACGTTAACTAGACGTTTAATGATGGTGTCATACATACAATTCTGACATTTATACGTCAATCCCACTTCGGGGGAAATGTGACTCATTTCTCATCTTTCGACGTTACTGATGATGACCAAATTGTGATCGTTTCTTCTTTATGACGTCTTAAACACATCATTAAGTAAACAGAATAATTTTGAACACATCAGCAACAATAATGTGAAAATAGTGATGTCAAAGCATTAAAAACGTGAACACAAGAATATTTAGTTTAAAAATGACGTTAAGAAGACGTTAGATATTAACGTCTAGTAGACGAGTTTCAAAATTATATCGTACGGCTGGAATATATACATATTATCATAGTATTACGTCAGTCAGACGCCACATTTCTCATGCTGACGGAACTGATGACAAAATTATTACGTCAAAATTACGTCAGTCTGCTAGGTGGGATAATAATGATAATTATAAAGTTTATTGAGTAACAGTTTTTTATTTGCAGCACAAATAAAGCGATGACCAAATTATGACGTCACAATTACGTAGTAAGAAAATGAAAGGTTTTTTTGTCAAAACTCATTCAACAACAACATTCAACAATTCTCGTCTGATGATGTTTACCGATTTATTTGATTACCTTTACGAAACGTAGATCCAAATCAGGATGATCCAAGAGTTAAATAGAAATTCAGATAGTAGATCAAAAAAATTCCAATCCAAATCCAAAAATGTCTAAAGATGACATCTCCAAGACGTTGTATGTTAGGTTCATATTTATAGTTCGTGCTTGAGGTTGTGTCGATGCTTGAGCACGCGATTTTGACGTAAATGTCATTAGAAATCTATCAAAATCGCGTGCTCAAGCATCAACACGACCTCAAGCACGGACTATAAATATGACCCTTAGTCATTTTTGATTAATTTTGTGGATATAGCTTGAACGTGAAGTCTTTAGAACCCAGTAAGCCAGAAAAAATTGACCACTCTCCTAAAATATATTTTCTATTAAAATTCGAAAGATTTCATAAAGTCAACTAATTCAGGTTAACACTACAACAAATTGTGACAAGAGTGGATTTAATGCTTGATTAAATTAAATGGTCGTAATCCTTAAAAATTAATGGAGACTGGCTTTGAATTGCTTGATAACCATTCCCATTTTCAGAATATTACAGCATCAGACTAGATATTATTATGTGCTCTCAAAAGCCAGAAAATATTGCATGAAGACTAATAATGTTTTAAAAGGTTTAAAATTTCTTAATAATAGTGGTGCAGAGTGCACTAAGCAATGAACGAGCAATTTAGATGAGAAGAAAATGGATGGAAAAGCTTGACGATTAGAACTGTCAAAATTTTCAGATAAATGTAAATATCTCGTAAACAAATCGACGGAGACAAAAATTATTTTAGACAAATTTACCTTAAAATTATCCAAGCAATCCAAAAATGTTATAATATATAGGGTGTTCCATTTAAAATTTTAGAGTTCGTTGAGGTTACGGGCGAACGAAACGCTCTGTATAATGGAAAGTAGTTTTATATTATAGAGCTTACAAATATAGAAAACTTTCGTATTTGAAGAATTACTGAATTATGTATATCTAGGAAGATATTGAGGATTTAGAGTATGGTGTTTGCATGAGACACTCAGTATTATTCCCACAAATTAAAATAAAAATGTTAAAATTAGACATAATTGAGTCCTATAAAATATATATAATTTTTGGACACATTATTATGAGTACATAAGCTAATTAATTAACTTTTTGATCGATTATAAAATTATTTTATAAATCTTAAACTTATGGCGACATCTATATCATAAATGTCACATCACTACAGCGTATGCAATTTATAGGTACAGGTAATTATAAATTCTGTTTGAATTAGCTGCAAAATGTGATTAGGCATGGGAAAACATAATTTATTAATTAAAATAGAATATAAATTAAAGTTTATTGAATTTTTATCTTGCAATGCCCATTAATTTTGGTAACGTCCATAGTTAAATCGTCAATACTTCTATTCCCGTACAGATGGCACTGTCATCGATGTAATTCACGCATTAGAAATAGACCTAACCTACTATTTTTACTGAATCTTAATAAATATTGTGTTAATAATTTGAGTGTTATAAGCATTAATATGTGATTAGTGGTAAAATACCCTTCAATACTAAAATAAAACAAATCAGAGTGGTGCTTGTAAAGTGTTTGTAATACAGTGCGGTTCACAAAATGTCAACACCGAAAATTTTTGAAAATGTTAACGTTAAAGTCGTGCTGTACGCCTCGAAAGTGCGTTTTCGAAGATATCCAGCCGTAATGTACCCGTTTTACATGTATCTAATATATAAGTTCTTGTTAAAAAGAGGAAAAGATTCAAAATTATAACCTTACCTGACGAGTTAATTTTGCATATTTTCCATAAATATTCAATCAAATCTAATCAAGATTCAAATAAATGCGTAATAGTGCCTAAAAGATTTGCAACCGATATCGAATTAGATGATTACGTTAATATAACGGACGATTTTGCACGGAAATTAGTCCAGATATTTCCTTTCGATATACCGGGTGATCTAATCTATATGTCAGAAACTTTACGTCATAATTTGGATAAAATTAATTTAAAAGAACCCGTGCGATTAACACCAATCGATCGGGCATCGATCGGAATCGCTAAAGAAGTCGAAATTCGTTTAATAAGTTCGGGTAACGAAATAAGTAATCACATGTGTGATATTTTATTAAAAAATTACTTTAGAAGCCCGAAATTAGTGCAGAAAAATGACGTTTTATCTGTCAATGTCAAACAATACGCGCCCGAATTTATTTATAACAATTATAAAACTAATTCGGTGGAAAACGTGTATTTTAAATACGTCAGGATTAAATCCGATACAAACGAAGATTGCACCGGAAGTTATTTTTGTGTTAAAGGTGAAACTGAACTCAGACAATCGGCGCACGTTCAGGATTATTTACCCGCGAAATTTAAACGTTTCATCGCCGAGAAATTTAAAGACAATGGTATCGAGCAGGCTGTGATAAATAGGTGTCCTTACGGTTTCGAAAACAGGTTGGATAATTTAAGAAAAGCTGTCAAACCGTTCTTAAAACGCAGTGAGTTCTCTGATCTAAATTAAAATTAAAATTAGTTTAAAATTAATCGATCATGTATGCAGGGAAAATCAAGTTGAAACCTGTATTTTTGATACAAGGTAATAAGGGTAACGCTAAGAATCTCTTGGTGTCGACGTTAGCTGATGAGTTAGGATTTAATTTTTATAAAATCTCAAGCGGAGATGTGTCCGCGACGGCGTACTCCCAAACGGAAATCAAGATCAAGAATGCTTTCTTTAAAGCGAAATTGTGTGCGCCTTGCCTGTTTGTAATAAACAATTTTGAGGTAAGTTAAAGGATTTTGTTTAGTTTGAACGTCATAATTTGATCACCAATCACTAACGTGTTTTAATGTCACCATAGTACGACGTCAAAATGCACTTAATGACGTGTTTAAGACGTCAAATTGTGCCTGTTTCTAGCTAGCAGGATGCTGACTGTACAAACTAACTTTTCTCGAATATAAAGGGTGTTCAGAAAATTACTTTCGGTTTATTTGCAATCCAGTGTTTTGGCGATTGTTTTAAACACACAAGAAACCACCCCCCATCCCAGATACCACAATGACGACACAAACACTTTATTTGGTTATTGTAATCTTTATGTATGACGTTTAAATGACAATAATATCACGTGATTATGTCACAGATCAATGATATGAAAATAGAACGCCTTATTCGTTGTTCACAATCACATCGACAGCATTTTTTTTATGCATTTATGGCGAATTAAACGACTTATATATGTGCAGAATGACGTTATTTCGACGTAAATTATAAGTACATTTTACGTCATGTTATTAAACTATATTCTGCGTAATTTAAATTAGCATAAAATGTGAAATTTTATTTTAGTGATTCCAATCATGGACAGAAAATGACGTCAATTGGTTACAAATGACGTCAAGATGTTACAAATTAGAAAAGTAATTTTTATTTTCTTTACGACGCCTTTTCTTTCACTTTACATAAATGAGAAACGTCATATTGACGTTTATCATGTCATTTGACGTCTACTGCCAATCAGTACGTACCTTAAATTGAGATAATTATGACACACCGCTGTTGTTTGAGTAGATTATTTAAGCTTTATCTAACAACGTCAAAAAGATGACATTATTTCGTCAAAAATTCGACAAAGCTTAATCTTACCAACTTCTAAATAAAATTTCATCAACAATCGAAGGTAGTGGCTGACAAAATTTGAGTGAATTGATATGGAATGGACCACACACCAATATGACGTCATATTTTAGTGCTTTTTAAAATGAAGATAACGTGGGGGGAGTGGTCGAAACATAAGCGTTTTTATCACGTCATTAATTGGTGATTCGACGTCTAGGATTAATAAGTACATTAAATTGACGTCAATATGTCGCACTAGCTCTGTTTTGAGTAAATGATGTAATTTTTAAATCAATTGAATGTGTTATGACGTACATTATTTTGTAGAATATTAATTTCCAGAACTTTGGTAAAACCCACGATGGCAAATTTAACGAACGCATCGTGGATTATTTCAAATTCGAGCTCACCAATAATTTAACCAATAATGATCCGCCGTTGATAGTCATTTGTATCAGTAATTCCAAAGATGTCCCTGCCGAATTGAGCAGGGTCTTCCTGGAAGTCTTCGAATTCGGAGCTCCCGATCAAGACGAGAGGGCAAAAATTTTGGAATGGATGTTGGAGGAACGAGCTTTGGAAAGCGACGTTGACATGAACGAGATCGCCGGCAAAACTCACGGTTTTTTCTACGGCGATTTAGCAGCTTTAGTCTATTACGCTCATAAAAATGGATTTGAAAATCGAACCACCGGTTTATTATCGTTAATTAAGGACGATTTCGATGTGGCTTTAGGTAAATGCTCGCGCGTACGAAGAAGTATTTCCGATTTAATCGAGTTCCGATCTCGCAGATACCATGCAGACCAACTATGCGGACAGTATGGGGGCGCCGAAAGTGCCGAGGGTGCAATGGTCGGACGTCGGTGGTCTGGGCGACGTCAAGGCCGAAATAATCCGGACGATCAACCTACCGTTGAATCACCCCGAACTCCTGAAGAGCAGCGGACTCCGGCGATCCGGTGAGTTATCGTTTTCGCTGTATTATCGTTTATTGCTTCGCATTGTGTGTGTGCACGCTCGAGAATGTGGGACGATCAAATAAAGATTGGCGACATGTTCGGCCCTCCCGCACATCCATTTTCGGAATGTTTGTATTGGAGTTTGGATATATATATATACAGGGTCTTTCACGAAACCCGTTAGTTCGAAAATTTAAGGAATCTACTGTTAGTACAATTCTGAAATTTTGACAGTTGCATTTGTATAGTATTGGTTCTACTGTTTTAAAAAAAATATTTTCAACAAAATTTGTAACCAACAAACTTTTGTAACCGAAAGTAAAGGGTCATAGACACTGAGAATTGACATAACTTTCACCAAAATTTATACAGGGTGTGTAGAAATTAGCAACCAATTCAGATATCTTCAAACATTACAAATCCTTTTTTTTTTCAAATGGCACATAGTAGTTTTTATTGTAGCACGTGATTTAGCAAGAAATTCTACATCGATTTATATTAAGATATATCTTTATTAGTTTTTGAGTTATTATAGATTATTGGTTCCATAAACTGCTAACATTGTATGAACATGAATCAGATGTAAGTTTGCACTTGAACACCATCAAATGGTACACGGATGGGTCCAAAACTGAAAAAGGAACAGGTGTAAGGGTATTCGGGCCACGAACCAAATACTCAGAGCCGATGGGAATATACCCCAGTGTCTTCCAGGCAGAGATTAATGCGATTGGAAGATGTGCTCAGGTGAATCTTGACAGGAACTATCGGAAGGAGAATATTGCAATCTTCTCCGACAATCAGGCAGCCTTATTGGCGCTGAGTTCTAACACCATCAGCTCCAAGTTAGTTTGGGAATGCCGGGATAAACTAAACAACCTGGGCAAAGAAAACAAGGTTGCATCATGCTGGGTACCAGGACACACTAGAATCAGTGGCAATGAGAAAGCTAATCTATTAACAAAGGAGGCCGCCACAACATCGTTTGTGGGACCGGAACCATTCTGTGGAATAGGGATGAGCACCTATAAGAAAGAACTTAAAGACAGGGAAGAGGACGTCAGAGCTTCCCTCTGGCACAATCTTCCTGGTCTGAGACATTCCAAGGTATTCCTTGGAAATTTCAACAAGCAGAGAGCAAAAACCATGCTAGAACTAAACAGGAACAGATTACGCATTCTCACAGGTTTCCTTACAGGGCATTGTCACCTCGGGGAGCACATGAAGAGAATAGGTCTGAAACAGAATAGCGACTGCAGGTTCTGCGGGGCGGAAGATGAAAGTCCGGAACACCTGATATCCAACTGCACAGAAATTGAAGAAATTCGCGCCAACTATCTTGGCAGAGGCGTTATAGACGAGGAAGAAATACCCTCTCTGAAACCATCACATCTGTTACAGTTTATTAAAGCCCTCAGGCTGGATGGGGAGCTGTGACTGCGGGCAAAACCCAGCAGCTTACACCTCATGTAAGGGGGCACAATAGACCCACGGTCGCGGTGCAACATCACCCTTATATCTAAATCTAAATCTAAGTTTGCACTTGACAGGAGCAAAGTTTTTCAATTGGAAGTACGAAGGTGAGTCAATTGTTTTGTTTCTATCAAAAATAGAGGAAATAACAAATCAGTTGAAGCAGATGGCTGAAAATATTTCCGATAAAATACTCATAACAAAACTATTAATGTCATTGCCTGACCATTTTAAACATTTTATATCTGCTTTGGAATCGGTACCGGTACAGCAAATCAAAACTTTTACTGAATTAACATCTAGCCTAAGAATTGAAGATGAGCGAATGAATGATAGAGAAAGAAAAGGTGAACATGCATTGACGGCAAAAAGTGGTACAGCTACGAAAGATAAAATAAAATGTTTTACTTGCGGTGAGTTAAGGCACATTAAGAAGAATTGTCCGAAAAGTAAAGAAAAATGCCATATTTGCAAGAAAGTGCAAAGCAAAAATAAACAGAAAAAGGAAAAGACAGATAAAAATTCTGAAACGCCAGATGTTAATGCTTTTATAATCACAGCATATTAATTGCGGATGGATGGAGTGGATATTAGATAGTGGAGCAAGTGACCACATGTGCTGGGATATTGAACTATTTGTTGAAATAAACAAACCCAAAGAAGGAAAACCTGTCAAAATAGGAGATGGCTCAGAAATAATGGCGATATCCCTTTCGCCTTTCGCGAAAAGTAAAGCTAGAAGCTTTTAATGGAAATGTTTGGATACCAACGGAAATAAATAATGTGCTGTATATACCGGATCTTAAGGTAAATTTGTTTTCAACAGGAATAGCACTGGACAAAGGTTATGACCAAACAAAGAAGGTAGGTGCAATAGCAATGATAGAGGAGAAATTATATAAAATGAAGTTCAGAAGTCAGAAGGAAGAAAGGCAAGTACATTTTACTACCAAAACGCATGATAGTTTACAAGTGTGGCATGAAAGGTTTTCTCATCAAAATTTTAAACGAGTAAAGAATGTTTTGCAAAAGTATGAAATACAATGTAGTTCGAGAAAGCAAAGCACAGAGCAAGCAGAGCCAGAGTTTAGACAGGATCAGGAGGAGCTGCAAATTAAGAACGAACAGGAAATGAAGAAGGTGTTGAACATTGGGATGAAGAACCAGAAGTGAATGTTATCATGGAAGCAGATGAAGACCATGACATAACAAACGTGCTGTTTGATCAACCAGCGACATACAATTTAAGAGACCGAGCGAATTTAAAAGGACCTGTTAAAATGGGTGATTATGAGACAAATTTTACATACGAGGGAGCGTTTTTATATTCGCGGAATGGGGGATAAGGGGTGGAAATAAAAAAACCAAATTATTTTTCTTTCAATTAATTTATTTATACCCTCATAAAAAAATGATTTCTCTTTATCTGCAAAATACGCCGAAACTGCCTCCTTGACTTCATCATCGGCAGTAAATTTTTTACCCCGCAGCTCTCTTTTCATTTTTGGAAACAGGTAATAATCACTCGGGGCCAGGTCTGGGCTGTAGGGTGGGTGATTCACAATGTCGAAGCCCACCTTATGCAGGGCAGCTAACGCAACGCGGCTCTTGTGGACGGGCGCGTTTTCGTGCAAAAGCAGCACACCTTTCGTCAATTTTCCCCGTCTTTTCTCTTTAATGGCTTCTTTTAGTCGCTCTAATATTGAAGCGTAATGTTCTCCGGTTATAGAAACACCTTTATCTTTATAATCAATCAACAATATTCCTTCCGAGTCCCAAAATACCGTTGTCATGAGTTTCCCAGTTGATTGTGACACTTTAAGTTTCTTGGGAGGTGCTGTGCCCTATTTATGCCACTGCATGGAGTCTTGTTTGGACTCAGGTTCATAATGATGAACCCAAGTTTCGTCTGCAGTAACAATTCGACTCAATACACCATCCTTGTCTTCATTACAGAGGTCCAAAAATGCACGCGAACACTCTACGCGCTGTTGTTTTTGCGGCGGCGTGAGCATTCTCGGCACCCATCTTGCGTTGACCTTAGACATGCCGAGATGATCGTGTAGGATTTTAAAAATTGTTGTATCGGATACTCCAATCATTTCTGCGAGTTGTTTCTTCTTTAGTCGAGCATCTACGAGTACAATTTTTTCAACTTTTTGGATAAGTGGTACCTCAATGCTCATGCCCGGCTTCGGGTCGTCTTCAAGGGATTCCCTTCCTTGTTTAAATAAACTATACCACTTGTACACCATGGTTTTTCCTGGACAAGAGTCCCCGTAAACCAATGACATCGCATTCATTATGGTCGCGACTGATTTTCCTTGCCTGGTAAGGAACTTTATAACGGCACGATATTCGATTTTTTTGAAAATAAAAGATATTGGACAAAAGCAATACAAGAAGAAATTGTAACTTTAAAAGAAAACAATACCAGGACAGAGATAGAAAGACCAGAAAATGTTAATGTAATTAATTCGAAGTGGGTCTTCAAAATCAAGAAAGACAAAGCCTGGTAAGCAGAGGCTTTCAACAAAAAGACTATAGATTTGAGCGAGATTTATTCACCAGTAGCTAAACTTCAGACATTAAGAAGTTTATTAGCTGTAGCAAATAATTATGCATTTTTGTATGGAGAATTGTAGGAGACAATTTTTATGGAGAAACCGGAGGGTATGAAAATAGGCGAGACAGACAATAAGGTATGTTACCTTAAAAAGGTTTTATATGGGCTGAAAACATCCCTTAGATATTGGAATGAGAAGTTCAATGATTTTATGCTATCTGAAAATTTTGGTTGCGAAAACTTTTAACCGACGAAGACAACCAATCAGCAATACGAGTAGCCAAGAACCCTGAAAAACATGAAACATATAGACATTTTGCCATTTTGTTCGCGATAAAGTGTCTGAATCTATTATTGATATAAAATATTTAGAATCGTAAAAACAAATAGGCGATATGTTTACTAATCCATTAAATAATGTAATGCTGAAAAACTTTTGTAATGAAATATGTTTGATGTAATATGTATCGTAGGGAGAAATTTTATTGAGGGAAGTTGATAAATCTTGCGAAGTATCTACGTCACAGATAAGTTTATTTATTCGTAGATGGATGATATGGTGGACCTTTATCATGTAAAATTTTATTCATTGCACAAAAATGTTCAAATTCTGCTGAGACTAGCTGCTGACCATTGTCAGAAACTATTGAGTTTGAAAGTCCGAATCGAGCGAAGCAATCGTAATTTTGCAATTGATGAAGAATCTGTTTTTACCATTTCATAGATCTCCGGACATTTAGAAAAAGAATCAATGATGATTAAATAAGTTTTACGTTTAAAAGACTCCAAAAAGTCAATGTGAATACGGTGTTTGCTCTCATGTGTTTTGCTATACGTCACACAAGAATTACAATTTTTAACATAACGTTCTATATCCGAATCTAAATTTGACCATTAAAAGTATTGCCTAGCTAAGACCTTTATCTTTGACATTCCATTGTGACTACCGCGTATCTCCTCCAATAACTGAGCCCCACATCAATGAATTATTTTCGATACTCAATTCTAAAGCTCTAGTTTTATACGGTTTTAACTTTACTCAATATAGAATCTGTTCTAGTTTCTCTGATGATATCACTTGAACTTACCGGAATTTGATCAATCAGAAAATTAATGTAGTCATATTATTCTTCAGGAGTACTTAAAGATTTAAGAGGGATTCTGGATAGTCCATTTTCAGAACCTTTAATACTTTTAAAATTATAATTGAACCCATATGGTTTTAGGTCATACCTTGGTGTTAGACTATTAGCTTTAGGCATTTTACAAAGCACTCTGTCACCTATTTGAAAATTGTTTGGCCTGGTTTTTCTTTTGCTGTCGGCATGCGCTTTGTGTTTTAGACGGTGTTCTTTGTCCTTTGTAGGTGCATCTCGTTCTTGATTTTTTTCACATGATGGAAGAAAACTGTTTATTTCTCGCATGAATACTAATTTGAAAGGCGATTCTTTTGTGGTGGAATGTGGTGTACTTCGATAGTTTAAAAGAAATTGTTGAAGTTGAGAGTCAAATTGGTTTTTATCTATTTGAGAACAAACAAACCTTTCTGTTATACCATTGGCTTCCGGCCAGTAAGGCGTTATTCGCTTGTGTTCAACACCATATGCTTCAAAAAATTGATTAATTGCATTCCCATTGAAAGGCGATCCATTATCAGATAACACCATCTTTGGAATGCCCATCAAGGCAAATGTTTTTTCTAAAATTGGTTGTATTTGTCCAAAACTAGTGGAGTTCACAATTTCGGCAATTGGGAATCTGGAATATTCATCAATTATTATGAATATGTATTTTCCATTTGGGAAGGGACCTGCGAAGTCCATATCTAGACTATGAAATGGTGTGATAGGTAAGTCTCTTACTATTATTGGATCTCTTCGTTTCGTATTGTCAACAGCTTGACATGCAACACATGATTTTATCCGTTCTTCAGTAATTTTGTCTATGTTTTGAAACCACACTTTTGAACGTATCAGTTGTTTTGTGCGAACTATGCCCTGATGTCCTCTATGGGCTAATTCAACTACTCTCATCTGTAGCTTCTTTGGTATCAAGATTCGTGTTCCTTGTAAAATTAGTCCTTTGTGAACTGTCAGTTCTGCCTTTATTGGTTCAAATGGTTTTAAAATGCTGGTATTCCATAACTCCCTGTTACCGCTGATTGCTTTGATTAGTGTCCATAATGTCTTATCTTCACGTGTTTCTCTTTTAACTTCATCTTCGGTGATTTTCTTAGGTAAATTTTGATTTATTACGAAGTTCAGATAATTTTCTGTTTTATCTTTCTCTATTTCCGGCAGAGGGTGGCGGCTCAGATAGTCTGCAGGATTTTCACTACCTTTCTGGTGTGTGGCGTGGAAATTATATCGTTGCGTTTTTAGAATCAGTCTTTCCAGTCTGGCACTTGGTGTTTTCCTGGTGTTTTGTAATATATGTAACAAAAGCTTGTGATCTGTATGCAATTCAAAGGTGTTCCCAAGTAAATATAGCTTAAAATGATCCATGGCCCAGGCAGCAGCTAGCATCTCCTTTTCTATCTGGCTGTATCTCATTTCTGTCATGTTCAGGGCTCGGCTTCCATATGCAACTACGTGAAATACGTGATTATCTTCTTGCGACAACAATGCACCTAACCCATTTGGGCCAGCGTCTACATATAAGTGCGTCTTTCTATGTGTATCGAAATACGTAATCTTGTCAGCATCATTAATTAATTGTTTGATTGTTTTAAATTCGGTTTGATGTTCGGTGTTCCACTTCCATTCTGCATCTTTAAGAGTAAGTTCCCGGAGATGTTTTGTCTGTGATGCCAATCTGGGTATAAACTTTCCGAGGTAGTTTACCATTCCTAGAAAACTCCGTACGTCTGTTGGTGTTTTGGGATGTTCCACTTTGAGTATGGCCTTTCTCTTGTCCAGGTCTGGATAGATTCCGTCTTTGCTGAATACATATCCAAAGAACTTCACACTTGTGGTGCTGAAAATGCATTTTGAAAGATTGATTGTTAACTGTTGATTTTTTAGGACATCTAGTACCCTCAATAGATTCGCGTTATGTTCTTCTGGCGTTCTGCCATAAATCAAAATATCATCACTGATGTTTATTACCTGAGGTATTCCTTGCAAGCTTTGTCGTATCGTATCCTGAAATATTTCAGCAGCTGTGTTAATGCCAAAACTTAATCTCTTGTATCGAAAGAGACCCATGTGTGTTGCAAATGTGGTGATTGTCCTAGATTGCTCTGACAACATGATTTGGTGATATCCATTTTTTAAGTCTATTTTCCTGAAGATTGCCGCACCATTCAGTTCCGCAATAATGTCATCTGTTGTTGGAGTAATATGTCGCGTTCTCTTTATGGCTGTATTTGCAGCACGCATGTCTACACATATTCTAATTTCCTCTTTGTTGTGAGACTTTGGTACAATTACTATAGGAGACACCCACGTGCTTTCTCGATTATACCCTCTTTCAATAACCTTTCAATTTCTTTCTCTACTCTTGTTCTCAAATGAAATGGAACTCGTCGATGTGTTTGAGCAACAGGCGCTATACTTTCATCTATATGTAGGTCTACTTGTACGCCTTTTAGCTTTCCAACACCTCCAGTTAATTCTGGGTATTGTGTTTCCACAAATGTTGAATTGTATACAGTACTGACATACTGAGTGTTCTTACATGTTACTTTGATTACACCTGACTGTGTCGCTGTTTTATAACTTATAAGCGAGTCTGCATCACCTTCAACAACTGTGATTTCTGCGTCTACCGTTTTGTCTTTATAGATAATTGTCTCATTAAATTTGCCTACTGTTGTTAATCTTACTTTTGAGTTATAGGGATATATCGGAATGACATTCTTATCTAATTCAATGTTTGATAGTTTTTGAAATGTTTTCTTACTTATAATATTTACTGTGGACCCTGTGTCGATTATGAAATTTAAGGATATTTCCTTTATTTGAACTGTTTGTTAAACAAAATGAACTATCTGAACTGTCGTTAGGACTATTTTCTTTGTTAAAATTTACTTTGTTTTTGCTAAATACCTTTTTGTTTTGTTTGTTGTCTGTACGAGATTTTGATAAACATACCTTTGCAAAATGCCCAAACTTGCTACATTTGTAGCACTTAATGCCTTTTGCAGGACAGGTGTCTTTTCCTTCGTTGTGCCAGTTGTTTCCACAATTTTTGCATTTCGTCTTGTTCTTCGAAGGGATGTTATTGCGCCCTTTAGAGACCTTGTACGTAGCCTGTGTTTGTTTGCCCTCTATTTGACCTAGTTGAGTTGTTGTTGCTTCCAATGTTCCAGCTTTGTTAAGGAGTTTCGTAAGATCAGGTTGTTCTGTTAATGCATATTTTCTCAGCTCCTTGTTAGAAGTGTTTAAGATAATCTGTGCTTTAATCTCATTATCTGAATCTGTGAATTTGCATAACTTTGAGCTTTGCATAATATTGATCGATTGTTCGCATCTCTAAATTTAAGTATTTCCAAATCTACATTTACCTTTGGTTTTAAATACAAGTCTAATCTTTGTTTTGCTAGTTCATAAGGGGATGTTAAGAGAGGATGTGCTGGAGGAGGTTCTGGGAGGGACATGTATGTTTCATATGCTTCCTCACCAATGAGATGTAGCAGGATTGCTTTTTTTCCGGTTTTCATCTGTAATATTCATTGCTACTAGGTAATTTTCTAGTCTCTGGAGCCATTTTATCCATCTTTCCCCGATATTCGTGATGTCCGTCCTTATGTCCAGCTGTGGTAAGCTCGGTAACGCGTTCATCTTCCAACGATTCTTCTTTTTTTTTTCAGTGCGTTCTTGTTGTTTTTTTTTTCTTCACTCGTCGCCAAATGTAATGTTTGTTATGGTGTTGAATAAAACACTATGTTTATGTTTTAACAATAACTGTAATCTAACTCTAGTATTCTGTAAAGACCGTTCTATATCACAACATGACGTGAATTGTCAACTCTTATATCTTTTTATCCTATACATTCTATTGTACATACAGGGTTAATATTTATACAGTTTACTAAACATACATATCTAAACACTAGAACCGGGTGTTCCACAAAAATGTCCAAAGGCTGTAATGTCTTTATTTATCATTTGATTTTAATGATTTATATATGAAACTGTAGAGTTTCGCAAAGACTACAAACAGCAATGCAAATTATCTGTTTGTCAGATATAATTCGCGAGAAACGTAATTCAGTTTTTTTTTCAAATTGCACTATATATTTTTTTTGATTTTTTATAAAAGAACACTAGCTTTTACCACCCAAACTCTTCGAGTTTGCATCAGCAGCCCGCCGATCAGCATTCCTGCAGTGCTGCCATCTTCCTTCTATTAACACAAAGAGTGATAGCTTTTACCACCCAAACTCGTAGAGTTTAATATTTGATTCGTTATACCGGGTGTTCCACAAAAATTTCCAAAGGCTGTAATATCTTTATTTATCATCTGATTTTAATGATTTATATATGAAATTGTAGAGTTTCGTAAATACTACAAACAGCAATGCAAATTATCTGTTTGTCAGATATAATTCGCGAGAAACGTAATTCAGCTTTTTTTTCAAATTGCACTATATATTTTTTTTGATTTTTTATAAAAGAACACTAGGTTTTACCACCCAAACTCTTCGAGTTTGGATCAGCAGCCCACCGATCAGCATTTCTGCAGTGCTGCCATCTTCCTTCTATTAACATAAAGAGTGATAGCTTTTACCACCCAAACTCGTAGAGTTTAATATTTGATTCGTTATACCGGGTGTTCCACAAAAATTTGCAAAGGCTGTAATGTCTTTATTTATCATCTGATTTTAATTATATATATATGAAACTGTAGAGTTTCGTAAAGACTACAAACAGCAATGCAAATTATCTGTTTGTCAGATGTAATTCGCGAGAAACGTAATTCAGCTTTTTTTCAAATTGCACTATATTTTTTTTTTGATTTTTTATAAAAGAATACTAGCTTTTACGACCCAAACTCTTCGAGTTTGGACCAGCAGCCCACCGATCAGCATTCCTGCAGTGCTGCCATCTTCCTTCTATTAACGTAAAAAGTGATAGCTTTTACCACCCAAACTCGTTATAAGATTTAAGAAGAAAACACGACTCTTATACATAGTTTATATAACATAATATTTATAAAGTTATAGGAATACATATATGTTTACATAATTTTGGTTTAATATATAAATATCTGTATTGAATTCATAAAAAGTACATCTTATAATTTGTAAAAATCTAAAGATAAGCTTTTAAATGGCGTTAGTTTGTGCAAGTCGTTTATCATTTCTTTTTTTGGATAAAAAGCACCTCCCATTTAGCACGCCATTTCTCTCGCGTTTCCTTATCGAAAAGGACAATCAAAACAGACAAAACAATTCCTTGAAAAGCAAATATAATCTCTAATACATAACCGAAATAAATCCACGAAATCTTCGTAAATACAGACGATTTGATAAGGACCACAAGAATACAGGGGAATCCCATCAGAAAAGGGAGCAGAACCGTGGCCTTTACTTTCGCGTTTCTGATTTCGGCGCCTTGCATCTTGTAAAGATTAAACATCACTCCTATATAAACGAAGAGATTCAGAACGATGACGCAGGAGATGGGGATGACGACGAAGGTATTGAAGACGTTAGAATCGTTATAGCAGAAATCGCATGTCCAACATTTGTGGACGATGAAAGGGACGATGATGATCAAAGTCGGAGATAACCAACCCAATATCAAAGATGTTTTCTTATTTAAATGTTCCTCGTTGAACACTTTGATAAACTTCTGATATTGCTGGTAGCCTATTAATAACATCCAGGAGAATTGCGCTAAGAGGCTGTAAAAGGCGATGAGATAACTGACGCGGTTTGTGATGCTGTGCTCGATGATGAAGACGATATTTTGGAGCGTTAAGGCTATAGATAATTGCGTAGTGTTGAATCTGTTTGCGAACCAACCTTTCAGGAATACGGCCGATAATAGTATGAAAGATATTCCGATTTGTGATAGACCACGCCCTATGTAGGTTATTGTTGTGAGTGCATGCTTATACTTGAGAGGTAGTCTCTTAAAATCGGTATACAAAGTTGTTCTTAATATTGACATCCTATGTAAAGGTACCCTGTACACGTCTGATCTACCTGCGTCGTACCTTACGTCATCTGTGTAACGCGTTACATAAGAAGTTAGGAATTTATTGTAATGACACTCGTTATCTTTGGGTTCAGATATGCATGTCAGGAATATACCATCTGTTATGATGAATGAAGAAACCGACATTTTTTCGTAGCCAAACGTCCTCAAGTTATTATCATCGACTAGTCTTGATTCGAAACTCCATTTTATATCAAATGAATAAGGGCTACGAAAGAGAATTATAATAAGCCTGCTTTTGCAATCATGTGGCATATCTCGTGTTAAATCTCTATCAGAGATTATAAAACCAACAAATACTTGATGGAAGACATCTATTGATTGATTATAAATCCGTACAATAGCTTCGATATTTTTATCACTCCAATACTCATTACTTATATTTGGACTTGTTGAATAATCGATATTGTATACAGAACCAGTTTGATCAGGATCCTGATTTCTACGCAAGATATAATTTCGATCCGATGACGTGTAATACGTTCCAAACGTAAAGATAAAATTCTTCTGTTCGAAGCTTTCGATTGAATTATAATGAATTATAGAATCTAAAAGACGATTAAAAAGTGCAAATGCACATGCGTGTACACTAAGGCAAGATATTGGAATTTCACGCTTTAAAAACTCTAAACCTTTATCCACCAATTCGGCTTTGCTTTCGTAAGATTGGTCAGAAATGTGCAATAAGAATTTGACATCGATGTAACTTTGGGCTGCACTACTATTAATCTTATCGAACGGACAATACAATCCTTTGTTGGTACAACATTTCATGAGCTGATATATCTCCTTAGTGTTACTGGATAATCCTTCTAAACATCTAGTTTGATTAGTCACACCCCAATACTTCATTGCCGCATAATCACATAGTCCAATTGGAAACTTAGAATTATCACCCACGCAAATATTTTTCGGATAATAATATCTTCCGGACGTCAACTTTGGCATCTCCGGCCAAATTATTCCAGAACGATTATCACCCCATGGAGTTCTAGGGCAATAAGTATCAGAAGAAGCTTCATCGAGATTAAGAAACAACATTTCGTGGATTTCACAAGAAAGAACCGCGCAGCCTTGCGTGTCGAAATCGTTTAATTTAAACTCTTTCTTTCGTTCGAAACCTTCCCCGAGGAATCCAATCAAATCGACACCATTGTTAACGCACATTCCAGGAATATGAATCCCTAACAAAACGCTATGGTGTCCTAGGATGTCATCGGATAAATGTTTATTTAAAATTAACAAGATTATTACGCGAAAATCGATCTTGTCTTGAGCTGTTAAGTCTCTACGTGCATTGTCTAGGAAATTGAATGGGATATAGATCGCTAATTCTAGATTGGTTTCGTTAATTTCGTCTACAGATTCGTTTTGGTGTAGCTCAATATGTTGAAGGTCTTTGTATAATAGTAATCCAGAAACGTTGTTGGAAAAGGGGTTCCAAACTTTTAAAATATAATCAGGATCTGCGACGGTGAATTTAGAATCGCTACGTTTCACCTTCGATACAAGTTTAAATAAGAAGCGTTTAGCTAATTTTAAAGAATAAGGATTTGAATAACGAGCCAACATATTAACGATATCCATAGAATTTTCGACTGATTCAAAGAAATTATCTAAATATTTAGCAAGTATTAATAAATCTAGACTTTCTAAATGATGGTTTGCATTAATAAATTCTTTCAATGATACATAATTTCTACTTGAACAAACTAATAAAAGGTTCCTGGTATGATCGTTGAATTTAGGAAATGGTTGTTCAAAACATACATCGAATCCATGCGGATGTGACACACGAATACATACTTCTTTGGTTGAATTTTTAACGACATCTTCGGTTACGAACATCTTTATAGTCTCACGTAATTCATCATCGGTTAAATTGCTGATTTGATCGCCATTTTCCCACGGAACTGATTTCTTCTGCATTTCCTAAAATAAATTTGTACAGGTTTTGTTCACCTACATTTAAAATTATCATCGCTTACAGTGTTCGTTCGAGTTATCTCGATATATGAAGAGATAAATAAAAGATAGAATAATATTTTATTATATTTGAACTTGGCCATGATTCTGATCGTTTCTTCGAAACAATTGACGAAAAACAAGTTCGACAAATTTAATTGGGGCTTCTCAAATTAGTTTTAATTTGATTTCCACAAAGGATGTTTATTTTACTCTACTAATATTATGGCGATAATGATTAATTAGTTTAAATTAGTAATTATGTTGTTCTAATTATTTTTATAGGTACATTTAGATTAAATGTGCACCTACATAAAATATTTATCTTTTTTTGTGTATTGGGAAAAACGCTTGGACACGCCGATTTGTATTTTTAAATGCGCATTTTTTTCAAGAAAAAAAAATTATACAGGCTGTGTCATGTGACAGTGGCCAATATCAACTTTCTTATTTTAAATGGAAACCCCTGCATATTATTTATTTTTTTTTGGTTCTTCGGAAAATTCTAGACATAATTCATGTACAATGTCCCATACCTATCTTCAACTGTTTCGGAAATATTAAGTCAGATTTATTGCGAAAATTAACATTAAAAAAAGAAAATTATTTTATTTCACAAATTCGCTACATTACACTAAAAACTTTTGACATATCTCCACAAAAAGTAGTCTAATGGCGTCAGATCAGGAGATCGTGCTGGCCATTCTATCGATCCGCGCCTCCCTATCCACCGATTTGGAAGAATTTGGTTCAGGTACTGCCGGACATTGATTTGGAAATGGGGCGGTGCTCCATCTTGCTGAAACCATACTGCATTGGCAGGAACTTGTGGGTTTGCTGGATTAGTTGCGAAAGTTGGCGCGACATTATTTTGGAGCAGTTCTAAATATTTATCTCCATTCAAGTTACCATCAATGAAAAAGGGACCTACGATGTGATTTCCAATAATTCCTGCCCAAACATTAACTTTTTCAGGATATTGCGTATGTTCCTCTCTCATCCAGTGAGGATTCTCATTAGACCAATAGCGGCAATTTTGACGATTAACATGGCCGTGAAGTGTAAATGTGCTCTCATCAGAAAATAAAATATCTTCTAATTGGATCACATTGTTATCTAACATTGCCATCATCTGTTCACAAAAATACGTTCTCCTATCGAAATCGTCTTCCATGAGCTCCTGAGTTGGCATCATTTTATAGGGATGCATTTTACTTTCCTTTAATACTCGAAAAATTGATGTGTGGCTAATGTTGAACAGTGGGGCTGCTTTTCGACCAGAATTATGTGGGTTTTCTTGAAACTCAAGCATAATATCCAATTTCGTATCATCACTTACTGCATTGGCAGCTACTTTTTTAATATGTCTTACATGACCAAGCTCGTAAAACTGTTTTCCTATTTTGCTAATTGTTCCTTGGGATACAGGCGGCAAATTTGGAAATTTTTCGTGAAATAAGCGAGAAACTTCCATTTGTGTCCGTGTATTATCTCCATAATCAATCATTTGTAGAATGGTTATTTTGTGCATTTCTGTTAAATGAACCATTTTTCTGATATTATTACGTACAGTTAACGAAATTCAAACGACAATAGCACTGACACTGATCACTACTGTCATGCAGGCAGACAACATGTTGCTAAGGCTATGAGTTTTTACGAAAATAAACAAAACGGTCTTTGTATTTTTTTAATTTGATATCAGTAAAAAGGAACGCAGCAATGGTTTTTGCTTACTTTATCAATATCAAGAGCTAAATGGGAAAAATTTGTGAAATAAAATAATTTACTTTTTTTAATGTTAATTTTCGTAATAAATCTGAAAACACTTAATATTTCCGAAACAGTTGAAGATAGGTATGGGACATTGTACATGAATTATGTCTAGAATTTTCCGAAGAACCCAAAAAATAAATAATATGCAGTGGTTTCCATTTAAAATAAGAAAGTTGGTATTGGCCACTGTCACATGACACACCCTGTATAATTTTTTTTTTTAAATGCGCATTTAAAAATACAAATCGACGTGTCCAAGCGTTTTTCCCAATACACCCTCATTTATTTGTTATCGAATTTATTCCATTTGGCTGTTCCACACTGTATGTTGCAATCTACAATCGTAGTGATGTTTTTTTAGGAGATGTTATCGAAATTATTAAAAAAATCTTTTATTTCCTAGATATTTCTATACACTCACAAAATTTTGGATTATGTGAACAAGATACTGCGTTTCCGGTTCTTTTAATTATATTATTGATGTGTTCTCATACCTAGTTTGTCATTTTAAATAAATCAAAGATTCGTATAAATTGTTTTTGTCACGCATTACAACTACTTTGAACTAGTTTTTGATTTTATTGAAATAAGTGATATAATCTGCAATAAAATGTAAAAATGAGTTATTACTGTCACAATATTTCCAACAGCTTTAAAAAATCGGAAAAAAATAAAATTGAAATACTTCTGACAGCTGTCAAACTATACAAATTATTGCTTCGATAGTTATAACAGTTAAAATAACTATTAATAACGGCTATCGAGTGGTAAATTCGGCGTCAAACCATTTCTGATATCCATTGAATTATAAATAGCAATTTTTGTTCCGATTTGACAATTCAATTGTCAAAATAAAAATTTTATTTCTGTTTTGTTGTTTCACAAAACTGTTCATTTCAATTTTTTTTACGCCACTAGTCTAAAACGATGGGAATATTTTATTATTAACAGTTGGGGCTAGTGTGGTAAGTTAACTAATATACTGCTAGATAGCTACAGGGTGAACAAAGTCAAGTGAACGGTGAGTCATCTAAAATTTTCAATTGGCAACAGTGAGTAATTGGCAGCAATGATAGCGCGAACTAACTTGTACGTAAATTGTTTTGACAGATGCTATAAAGGTTAGGTATACTGCTTCAGTAATCTACAAATATGCAACCGGGAACGACAAAATGACAGCAAATAAAAAAACAAAATGGCAGCAAACGAAAGCAACCAAATGACAGTATGAAAATACACATTTATTCATGTAGCTAACTGTAGAATGTAAAAATCCAGCGAACCAGGGATTTTTATGCTACCACTGCACTTCACTTGAGAAGCTCGCATTGTACCTAATTGCTATAAATCTTTGAAGTAAATATTTAGTTTGGCAACCCTGAAACATTTTTAGATTAGAATTACTTACGTGAATTAACGACTTTTATCCTGTCAAATTTTTGACACATTTCAATTAAAACATCAGGCATGTCGACATAAAGTTTTAAAGTATTTTCTTTAGCTAGATTAACGACACTGCGATAGTTTTAAATTGTACTTCAAATTGTGACAGCTGTCAATGACAAATCTAAATTAGAGAAGCTTATGATTGTCATCGTAGATTGTCAAAATAGATATACAGGGTGTCCCAGCTGACGCGGTTTCTTTGATAATTTGTTTATTTTACAGTATAGAGAAAAAAGTTTCAAATAAAAGTTGTCCCTATTTATACGATGCATAGCTAGAAAATATTTTCAAATATACAGGGTGACCCAATTATACAGAAAGCGTATGTAACTTTATTATTTTAAATGGATCACCCTATATATTATATATTTTTTAGATTCTACATAATATTTTAAGTAACTTTTATTAAGACCTTCCTAGACCTATGTGCTTTTGTTTTCGAGAAAATAAATACTATATCTGTTTACAGGGTTGGATGTAAAATTAAATTTTCTTTCTCTTTATATAAGAATGTACCCATTTATCTTCAACCGTTTTAGAGAAAAGTGTATATTTCTTCTGCTATACTATCGAAGAAAAAAAAACACTTCCTGCTTACTGCATTGTTAACAGCCAAATCAATAGCAAATATGTTAAACCGAAAAAAGAGTACTTTCGATTTAATTACAAAAGTCATATTGAATGAATCGTAGTTCTTTACAAATATACCGACATTTGAAACGAAATTATGAACATTCGATTTTAGAAACAAGCAAAGCGTTTGTTTTAAACGATATTTGCTTTTATTATCAGTGCAATGCAACTTCACATTGAAAGTAGAATTTTTATATTGAACGGAATTAACATTTAAAGCAAACACTTTTACATACTTTAAATCAAAGGAAATTTTTAGCTTCTAGACTTTAGAATTGATCGCCTTATTTTTCTGACAAGCAAAGGCACCCAACTGTCCCTCGCCGATTTTGATAAAATTTAGCAGGAATGTAGAACATCGAAAAATATTTGACGCGTATTTTTTTTAGGGCCCCGTTTTTGGTCTTAGGGGGCGTAATGGGGGCTCAAAGTTACCCTCAAAAACACATTTTTTTAATATTTCAGAAACGAGAAGAGATATCGAGATGTGGTAAAGACTAGATCGTTCCTTGCTGCGGGCTCTACATTTTAGGTAGAAAATAGAACAGTGGCGTACCGATGGGCTCGTTGGGGGGTAAAAAAATACAATTTTTTCTTGCCCCTGCTCCTGTATATTATGAATTGATCTTTTCTATTTTTACCTTTTAAGTACATGAAAAATAAAAGTTACCTGTTTTTGGAATTTTTTCTAAATGTTTATTATAGAGAATTTAGCGTCATTTTTATATATGCTTACCGAACACTATCCCTTCTTATATTTTTGAAATTCAATTTAAGGTTTCATCAAATTCAAGAGGTATTTAAGCTAACAATTACAATTGTTTATTATATATTAGAATAAACATGTAATCTGATACAATCGAAAGAGTACCACCATTCAAAAATGTCGCCAACGCTTATTTATCTAGACGTAAAAAACTTGCATAATGCTTTGGCAAAATAATGCAAAAATTATTGCCAAGCTGATCTCAAAATACATTTCTTTATTTATCGTTGCCGCTATATAAGCGTGCGGTCGTCTCGCAAAAATTTAGTATCATAGAGTGTCTTGCTCTAGTCATTACAAATGGTTCTTTTTGCGTTAAATATACTGAACGTATTGACAATATTAACAAGTTTGATAAATAAGCAATATCATGGTACACCTGCATCTCCACAGAATGGTGCTGAAGAGGCACTCCAGTACAAACAAAATGCTGTTGAATATTGAAAAAGTGGCAGAAAAGGTCGACTTTCTCTAAAAAATGTCCAACATAGATTTTATAAGGTTACTTCACTTGGGCAGCTAAGACGATGGGGCGTAAACAGACGTGAAAAATTATATCGCATCTCCGAATATGTGTTTAACCAGCTCCAAAGTGCTGTAGACTCTCAAATGATTGTCCATGACTCGGGTATAAGGAGATGGGCATTACAGGCTCAAGAAGAGTTGAACGTTCCAAATTTTCAGGCATCGCATTGGTGGATACAAAAATTCAAACTAATCCACAATATAGTTTCCCGCAAAATTACGAAATTCCGAACAAGGACCCAAGTGACTAATGCCGTAAATATTGCCGCAGAAGCAACTTTATTTGTCAGAAGTATACACAGTTTAATACGTGAATATGGATTAGAAAATATTTAAAATACTGACCAAAGCGGATTCAATTTGGAAATGCATAGTGGTCGAACACTAATTGAGCGTGGGTCCAAGAAGGTGGAAGCTGTAGTTCAATCAATTTCTGCGACAACACACAACTGTACCATTCAGCCGACAATATCTGCAGCAGGAAAGTTGCTGTCTCCACTGTTAGTGTGTTTGAAAGAGGGAAGTGGCAGTTTGGGGCCAAAAGTGCAACAAACAATATTCCGTCCACCAAATGTGTAGGTACATTGTGGCCACAAAATCGGGAAAGCTTACAAAACAGTTAGTATTAGAGTGGACTAGTAAAGTGTATGCTCCCCATGTCGGCCAGAAGACCCTTCTACTAATGGACTCATGGTCAGGCCAAAGTCCCGAAGATATTGAAGATGCTGTGCCACTTGCTCGGCCAGTAAAAACAATCCCCAAAGGTGCCACTGGTTTTATACAATCTTTGGATGTTTATGGTTTCCGGTGCTTCTGGAAGCAATTTGTTCGTCAGTTATCAGATACAATTGCTTTATCATCATTTGCAAATCAATTGCATCAACGAGACAACATATTACGCATGCAAGGCTTAACACATTTGCAATTCTCTTCGCCAAGATATACCGACTTTATTCAATATGCTTGGTATAAAAGCGGATACCTTGAAGAACGGCCGGGACACTTTACAACGCCAGTAGATTTCTCCTTCCATGACTCGCAGTTATCAAATTGCAGTATTTGTGGGGCACCGGCTATAATAACACATTTCTTTAATGATTAGGTATCATAACTGTGCAGACTATCAACCATAAATATAGATCGTAATTATTTATATATTTCATATATACATATACTAGTATTTATTTATGTGTTTGAACTAATTGTAATTATATCGAGTAGAACAAGACACATAGTAAAGAAATGTATTTGAAGGTGTACCCCTGCTTACACGCAAAAAGAACCATTTGTAATGACTAGAGCAAGACACTCTATGATACTAAATTTTTGCGAGACGACCGCACGCTTATATAGCGGCAACGATAAATAAAGAAATGTATTTTGAGATCAGCTTGGCAATAATTTTTGCATTTTTTTGCCAAGGCATTATGCAAGTTTTTTACGCCTAGATAAATAAGCGTTGGCGACATTTTTGAATGGTGGTACTCTTTCTATTGTATCAGATTACATGTTTATTCTAATATATAATAAACAATTGTAATTATTAGCTTAAATACCCCTTGAATTTGATGAAACCTTAAATTGAATTTCAAAAATATAAGAAGGGATAGTGTTCGGTAAGCATATATAAAAATGACGCTAAATTCTCTATAATGAACATTTAGAAAAAATTCCAAAAACAGGTAACTTTTATTTTTTCATGTAGTTTAAAGATAAAAATAGAAAAGATCAATTCATAATATACAGGAGCAGGGGCGAGAAAAAATTGTATTTTTGTGACCCCCCAACGAGCCCATCGGTACGCCACTGTTCTATTTTCTACCTAAAATGTAGAGCCCGCAGCAAGGAACGATCTAGTCTTTACCACATCTCGATATCTCTTCTCGTTTCTGAAATATTAAAAAAAATGTGTTTTTGATGGTAACTTTGAGCCCCCCTTACACCCCCTAAAACCAAAAACGGGGCCCTAAAAAAAATACGTGTCAAATATTTTTCGATGTTCTACATTCCTGCCAAATTTTATCAAAATCGGCGAGGGACAGTTGGGTGCCTTTGCTTGTGAGTGTAGTGATTGATGATAGAAGTGAATAAGTGATTAGATAAGAAATAGCGAATATTTTTTTAAACAGTCAATAATTATTTTTGGAATTAATCTAACAGCATCAAGTAGTAGTAATAAAATAAAACAAACCATTTTTTATAACATAACATAATTTATTTAATACAATATTTATACAATTGATGAACACAAATGAATAATAGAAAATTTGTGCGAATAAAGAGAAGTTTTATAAATTTTCGTTCATTATTAAAAAAAATCGGTAATGTTTACCCCGGCCATTGACTTCCAACGATGATACTCAAATTAGGCAAATATAAACAGATCAATCGCACAAGAAGATAGAAACAGTGTCATTTAATGGCTCAAATTAGTTCCCATCGCTTCTTCTCTTGGATAAAAACGCCTCCCATTTGATACGCCATTGTTCCCGTGTTTCTTTATCGAAAAAAACAATTAAAACGGACAAAACAAATCCTTGTGAATAAATTACAGTAACTACTACAAAGCCAAGATACTCCAACACAAGCCATGAATCGATAGTAACGATAAGAACACAGGGGAATCCCAGCAGAAAAGGGAGTAGAATCGCAGCTCTTATTTTCGCTTTTCTCATTTTGGGGGCTTCCCCTGTGCCTTGCCTTTTGAAAATATTGTGCATTGCTCTCATGTAAATAATGAGATTTATGAAGATAATACAGCAAACGGAAACGATCAAAAAGTGGTTGTGGGTGATAGGATTCTTATCGCATTCTAAAAAATCTAGGCGAATAAAAGGGATAAAAAAGATTAAAAGTGGAGGTAACCAACCTAGTGCTAAAGATTTTCTCTTACTTAAGGGTTGCACATTAAACACTTTAATAAATTTCTGATACTGATGGTAACCTATCAACAACATCCATGAGAATTGTGCCGAAAGGCTGTAGATGAATATAAAATTACTGATATAGTGCATGTCGAGGTTGATTATGAATGCGGAAACAATTTGCAACGCTAAAGCTATAGATAATTGCGTAATATTGAATCTTTTTGTGAACCAACCTCTGATAAATACGGCCGACAATAATATGAATAATATTCCGATTGATGATAATCCGCATACGATGTGCATTATTAAGGTGAATACGAAAATATATTCCTCATTATATATTGTATTACGAAATGCCATACGTGTTACTGAATATGGTGGCACAATATTGAAAGATATGGTTAAGTTTGGGATACCTGTATTACCACCTGAGTAATATTGTTCATAGCTGGCAACGAATTCATTGTCGGTACACACGTTTTCTTTCGGTTCAAATATACAAATTAACGATATATAATTTGTTTTGATTTCCGAATTAATCCAAAAGCGCACGTTATCAAAGAAACTTTTAACAGTTATTTTTAGATATAACGTGAATTGTACAGAATATGCAGAAGAACTTCGAAAAAGAATTGCGACAATTTTACTTTTACAAACATTTGGCATATCACGTGTTAAATCGCTATTAGGAATTATAAAACCAACAAATACCCAGAGCAATGCATCTGCTGATTCATTATAAATCTCTAGATAACCTTCGATATCTGTATCACTGAAATAATAATAACTTATATTCGGATTTGTTAAATAATCGATAGTATATTCAGAACCAGCTATATCAGGATCCTGATTTTTACGTAAGACATTATTTCGAATCGAAAAGGCATCAGACATTCCAGACACAAACACAAAATTCTTTTGTTGGTAACTTTTGATCGAGTTCTCATGAATTACAGAATCTAAAAAACTATAAAGAAGTGACAATATACATTCGTATACACTAATACAATATTCAGGAGTTTCATTCTTTAAAAATTCTAAACCTTTATCCACCAATTCGGCTTTGCTTTCGCAAGATTGATCAGAAATTTGCAATAAGAATTGGACATCGATATAATTTTGGGCTGCACTGCTGTTGATCTTATCGAATGGACAATACAATCCTTTGTTGGTACAACATTTCATGAGCTGATATATCTCCTTAGTGTTACTGGATAATCCTTCTAGACATCTAGTTTGATTAGTCACACCCCAATACTTCATTCCTCCATAATCACATAGTCCAAATGGAATCTTAGAATTACTATCCACACAAACATTTTCCGGATAATAATATCTTCCGGACGTCAACTTTGGCATCTCCGGCCAAATTATTCCCGAATGATTATCACTCCCTGGAGTTTTAGAGCAAGAAATATCAGAAGAAGCTTCATCAAGATTAAGAAACAACATTTCGTTGATTTCACAAGAAAGAACCGCACAGCCTTGCGTGTCGAAATCGCTTAACTTAAACTCTTTCTTTCGTTCGAAACCTTCCCCGAGGAATCCAATCAAATCGACACCATTGTTAACGCACATTCCAGGAATATGAATCCCTAACAAAACGCTATGGTGTCCTAGGATGTCATCGGATAAAGGTTTATTTAAAATTAACAAGATTATTACGCGAAAATCGATCTTGTCTTGAGCTGTTAAGTCTCTACTTGCATTGTCTAGGAAATTGAATGGGATATAGATCGCTAATTCTAGATTGGTTTCGTTAATTTCGTCTACAGATTCGTTTTGGTGTAGCTCAATATGTTGAAGGTCTTTGTATAATAGTAATCCAGAAACGTTGTTGGAAAAGGGGTTCCAAACTTTTAAAATATAATCAGGATCTGCGACGGTGAATTTAGAATCGCTACGTTTCACCTTCGATACAAGTTTAAATAAGAAGCGTTTAGCTAATTTTAAAGAATAAGGGTTTGAATAACGAGCCAACATATTAACGATATCCATAGAATTTTCGACTGATTCAAAGAAATTATCTAAATATTTAGCAAGTATTAATAAATCTAGACTTTCTAAACGATCGTTTGCATTAATAAATTCTTTCAATGATACATAATTTCTACTTGAACAAACTAATAGAAGGTTCCTGATATGATCGTTGAATTTAGGAAATGGTTGTTCAAAACATACATCGAATCCATGCGGATGTGACACACGAATACATACTTCTTTGGTTGAATTTTTAACGACATCTTCGGTTACGAACATCTTTATAGTCTCACGTAATTCATCATCGGTTAAATTGCTGATTTGATCGCCATTTTCCCACGGAACTGATTTCTTCTGCATTTCCTAAAATAAATTTGTACAGGTTTTGTTCACCTACATTTAAAATTATCATCGCTTACAGTGTTCGTTCGAGTTATCTCGATATATGAAGAGATAAATAAAAGATAGAATAATATTTTATTGAATTTGAACTTGGTCATGATTCTGATCGTTTCTTCGAAACAATTGACGAAAAACAAGTTCGACAAATTTAATTGGGGCTTCTCTAATTAGTTTTAATTTGATTTCCACAAAGGATGTTTATTTTACTCTACTAATATTATGGCGATAATGATTAATTAGTTTAAATTAGTAAGTACGTTGTTCTGATTATTTTTATAGGTACATTTAGGTACATTAGATGTGCACCTAAAATATTTATCTTTTTTTTATTATAAATACATACATATGTTGCAATCTACAATCATAGTGATGCTTTTTAGTAGATGTTATCGAAATTATTAAAAAAATCTTCTACTTTGAACTAGTTTTTGATTTTATTGAAATAAGTGCTATAATCAGCAATAAAAAGTAAAAATGAGTTATTACTGTCACAATTTCTAACAGCTTTAAAAATCGGAAAAAAAGTAAAATTGAAATATTTGTAACAGCTGTCAAACTATACAAATTATTGATAGTTATAACAATTAAAATAACTATTTCTGATATCCATTGAATTATAAATAGCAATTATTTATTTTTTCCGATTTGACAATTCAGTTGTCAAAATAAAAATTTTATTTCTATGTTTTGACACAAAACTGTTGAATTAAATCTTTCTTTTACGTCACTAGCCATGGGAATAGTTTATTATTAACGGTTGGGGATAGTGTGGTAGGTTAGCTATACTGCTAGATAGCTACACCGTGTCCGTAAATGTTTGAAGCTAACGTCTGTCAAAATGTATGCAATTTCTGTGCTTAAAGTTTACCACCCTGAGAATGTCAGTTGGTTTATTCTTCTCTGGCCATAGTCGCACGTCTATATTTTCGTTGGGTTTGTATTTTTGTCATTGCAATGGTTTTATAGATATAATTTTTTATAATTATATTCTTAACTAATTTTAATTAGCAATAAACGTTTCCAAAAGTAAGAATATTGTGTTTGACATTAAGAAACAATTTTTAATAATTATGCTGAAAGTAACTACCGCGTGAGATGCTAATGTTCATTCTTGCAATCGAAATCAAAAGTAGTCTTACAAACTTAACCAAAATTTGACAGTAGCTATCAGCTTCAATCATTTACGGACACCCGATACATAATTGCTATAAATTTTTGAAGTAAATATTTAATTTGGCAACCCTGAAACATTTTTAGGTTAGAATTATTTAAGTGAATCAATATTAATGACTTTTACTTGTGAAATTTTTGACACATTTCAATTAAAAAATCAGGCATGTCGACATAAAGTTTTAAAGTATTTTCTTTAGCAAGATTGACGACACTGCGATAGTTTTAAATTGTACTTCAAATTATGACAGCTGTCAATGGCAAATCTACATTAGAGAAGCTTAGATTTGGTTATTTATTTAACATGTTGGAGTTACAACGCGAAAAGTTTGTAATCGAAAGTTACTCCAGAACTGGTCGAAAATTAGATAAATAAGATTATAATTGACATCATAGATTGTCATAACAGATATACAGGATGTCCCAGCTGACGCGGTTTCTTTGATAATTTGTTTATTTTACAGTATAGAGAAAAAAGTTTCAAATAAAAGTTGTCCCTATTTAAACGACGCATAGCTAGAAAATATTTTCAAATATACAGGGTGACCCAATTATAGAAAAAGCGTATATAACTTTAGTATTTTAAATGGATTATATATTTTTAGATTCTACATGATATTCTAGTAGCTTTTATTAAGACTTTCCTAGACCTATGTGCTTTTGTTTTCGAGAAAATAAATATTTTATCAAAAATTTTGCAATTGCAGCGCTCTCGTTAATGAGCTGTAGCATCAAAACCAGAAAAGGTAGAAAATTTTGGTTTGCGCAAATTGATACGTCTTGAATTGGTTTACTGTCTCCAATATTAACATGTTCGGATCCTTTTGTTGACATAGTTACTGGCGCCAATATTTGGAAACATTTAAATGCCAATAATTCTGTTTTTTTAATGGGACACCCTATATCTGTTTACAGGGTTGGATGTCACGAAGTAGGTTTCGTTTGGCGTTAAATTGGGAACGTTTGTTTTTGTATTATCCAAATTAGTTGGATTTCCGCAAAGGTTGTTTATTTTGCTCGTAATATTCTGGCGATAATGATTATTTCGCTTAAATGAATAAGTACGCAATTCTAATTATTCTTATAGTTATATCTATATTACAAATACGCCGAAAAGTCCGCGCATATTCTATGATTGGTGCATATTCTGTTTATAGTTGTCCATATTTAGGCTTGGCAATGTGGAGAACGAGTCTCTGTCCAATCACCTTCCCATGTTTATTACGTCATTTTTTTAACGTTCCATAAAGATTTGTTTGGAATTTCTGATAAATTTGATCTTGTTTTCTGTCCAAACGCCGTTGGTTTCGTGTATAAAATTCGCTATTTTCACTCCAGATGGTTCACTCTCACTTTCCATAATTTCGTTACTGTCGTTATCTGCGAGTTCGTCAATTAGGAAAACAGTTTCTCCCTTCATATTTTCAAGATCAAAACATGTCCATCTTGATTTGCCTGAAAATGTATCAAAATGCGTATCAGCGTCAGCAATAATTTTGTAAAAAAAAAATGAAATATAAATCTTGCAAAGATGCAGATTTGGAAGGAAAAAATAAGCTTTTGTTATCGTTCATTAGATGATTACATCTCAGAGTTTGATAAAAGTAATTAGGCAATTATAAAAAATCGTATCCAAAATTGTTTTTTTGAATCAGAGTGGTTCATGTTTTGACTTTCATAAAATTTCTATTTTCTGTTTAGGTATACTATTATATGGTCCACCTGGTACTGGTAAAACACTTTTGGCGAAAGCTGTAGCTACAGAATGCGGTCTTTGTTTCCTATCAGTTAAAGGTCCAGAATTATTAAACATGTACGTCGGCCAATCGGAACAAAACATCAGAGAAGGTAGGTGGAGGACGACAACTTATATCCCATATCATTTCATACACAGATTTCCCTTTTTTTTGCTTCTAAATACCTCCTGTAATATCCAAGTTTTACGATTTCCCATTTTAAACTCGAGAATACGTAGAAACTTCCTAAACTTTTACGACCATCATCACGAAACAATAATGGACCTCTACCGGATGCTCCGGTTACGGACCGGAAAAAGAAATTCCCGACAGTGGAGAGACGCAGTTAAGTTTAATTTGAATTTCTAGCGTGCTGAAGAAACGTGGAGGTATACAAGGGACGACAACTTCGTAATTGAGACATAAAAATTTAAATGAGCTACATTCCCGGACACAAACCGGAATTCCTAAACGCCTACACCTATATATTATTGCGTATCTCGTCTAGAATAGGATGAATGATATTTTAATTTAATTTACAGTGTTCGATAGGGCGAGGGAAGCATCACCCTGTATCATATTCTTCGACGAATTGGATTCGTTAGCGCCGAATAGGGGGATATCGGGTGATTCGGGAGGTGTTATGGATCGTGTTGTATCGCAATTGTTAGCGGAAATGGATGGATTGAATAAGGAAGCGACCATATTTATAATCGGTACTTGATTGACTTTTAATAATCTGTCATTAAAAAAAATTTTTAGGAGCGACTAATCGACCTGATTTAATCGATCCGGCCCTTCTTAGACCTGGACGTTTCGATAAATTACTCTACGTAGGTCCAGCTGAGACTCCCGAAGCTAAATTAAGCGTCTTGAAGGCTTTAACGCGGAAGTAAATTTATATCAAACAATTCTGCTCACAAGAAAATATATTCTTCCTTGGGTTGTAGATTCAAATTAGCTTCAGATACGAACTTGGAATTTATTGTAAAAAATTGCCCTAAAAATATATCCGGTGCTGATTTCTACGGACTTTGTTCTAATGCCTGGTTGTCGGCTACACGTACTTTGATCCGGAAAATTGAAACTGGTATCTATTGTGTTTAATCGCGTTGACTTTTAAAGGGTTGTTTAATTGTTTTTTTTGTTCTTAGGGGAAATTAATAAAGACGATGTTTCGCATGAAGATGTCGTTGTGAGCAATGAAGATTTTATGGATAGCTTGAAGAGGATTAAACCGTCGATAAGTCCTGAAGACATGAGATATTTCAATAAATTGAAACAGGAGTTAAGTACAACTGCAAGATAGAGTTTTAGATTTTGGGATAATTGTTTTAATTTTTTTTTTTGTATTTTTGATCTAGTTTTTATTGTTGATTCAAATAAATATTGTTGTTGAGTTTAATTATTTACTATTAAATGCAGTAGTGCAAGTAATAGCGATAGGTAAGTATACTAATACTCTAATTTTACACGTGACTGTTAGAGAAGGAGAAGAAAAATGAACCTATAATGTTAGCAACCACAATGTGTCTTTTTATTAGTTGCTAAACAATTTCGTAGCCTTAGACGACCGAACTGTAAATTCAGCCCTGCAAATATAATAATAGTTTAAAGAAAAATTTAGGGGATGGGGGCTGTTTCTGGAAAACAAGAACTATGACAGGCAAACTATTGTCGCTATCTTTTAGTACTCGTAAAACAATTATATATTTGTCTTAACTTTCTTTTGATATGTCTTATAGTCTTGGAGATATTAAAGCAAATAGCGAAGGGTAGCGTTAGCTTTAGGGCGCCCCACCCCCCGAAAACGGGCGATTTAGCATCTATTGTTCTTCCACTGCATCATTCTACAAAGTCAACAAATTTCATTTAAATTGGTCACCACCACTTTCCTGTGTATTTTGATTTCATATAAAAAAGTAATAAAGATAAATAACAAAATTTTATTTCGATTTAAAATATCGTTTGGCATCCCAAATAATAAATTAGCATTTTATTTGGTAAAATAGAAATAATTAGACATTAATAACATACCTTAAAGTGGAAATGGTTCCCAAAATGTAATTTATTTTTTAGTATAAATTTCTTTTATTCATATCTTAGTTTAGGATTAAGATATTGAGATGCGGTTCTCACGGGCTTGTTAGGCTCTTGATTGACTATGTAATGACGTAAAAAAAGTGATATCATTGCATTTAATTTTTTTGTGATTATGTCAGAAAACGCCATCTGGCGGTAAGGTAAGCAAACACGATCACCTCACTCACAGTTGAACTGATAGTCTAGGAAACCCCCTTTTTAACGACTCCAAGTTTATTAAGATACGTTAAGCCTTTTTCGAGTTATCGACATTTATTTCCGAGAATATTCTAGCGCCCCCCACCACTTTCTTTTCAGAGATAGAGTAAAAAGCATTGAACAAAAAGTATTTGAATTTGTCTCAGCTATAAATTAGTATTTACTATTTCTATCATTAATATAAGAAAATTTTGCAGAAAACGCGGTTTAAAATTCAGGATGGCAATTACGCCTCCTGGAGGCCATTTCAGAAACTCGAAAATGATTTCCAGCATTTTCTCTTAGCCGATTTACTTAAAAAAATTTTTGGTTTCAAATTTCTAGGTACATCCGTTTCCCTAATACCGTACCTCGTTACCCTTGTTGGGACACCCGGTATATTAACGCACCGGCGTTCGTTGCATTCACTTAAAAGAAAATTGGACGTATTTTTAAGTATTATATCAAAAATTAAAAATTGTGGTTGCTAACGTATAACAAATGAGGAACACGCAAAAAAAATAATTTCCTATTTTTATCTCTAGAACCTTTACTTGGCCTTGAACATAATGTGGCAATTGTGAGGAATTTAAAAGTTTCCAAATGATTGATCCATTGACTTCAGGACGACATGATATTGCCTTCAGTCCTGTTTAATGCAAGTAAGTCAGTCGTCGTGACGATCGTCCCGTCATCCTGACACCCACACTAAGATGACTTGTTGTGTCTGGCCAGAACAGTTAGATTTTGCAGACACGTCCTTACTAGATTGGAGGTTATATAATAATATGTTCGTTTAGTTATACAATTTCAAATTAAGTATGTTTTTTTTTTGTAATATTTCGATGATCCCTGTATAAAAATAACTGTCCTATTACATGTGAGCGGTAGTGTACGTATTAGGATAGGAATTTGACAGGGATGCTTCAATTCTGTCTATAATAACTAAACTAAGACATTAATTTGCTTGATATTCTTACTTTTATCTAAATATTTCTTTCTTTTTTACGAAAAAGGCAATTATTTTGTAATTATATTTCAAAATTATATTTTGTTTTGCTGACTTAACCGCTAACGACTGGCTGAACAAACTTGAACAAGCGTTTTGGTTGGACAAAATCAGACAAAATTCCAAAATGGATGTATTGTCAAAATACACATAACCTAAATAATGTTGCCGGTATTCCAGTACATAAATAAAAATATTATACTGTTTTATACATAAAATTAGTATAAGATTAATATTCATATAAGCAAAATGAGGTATATCTCCTTATTTTTATGTTTTATTTTATATTTAATAATAATTTAAATCTAACATAACCTCAAAATCTGCTTTAGATTAAACGTAGATGGTTTATTCGTGTATTTCCCGTACGATTATATTTATCCAGAGCAATATGCTTATATGCGCGAGCTTAAGAGAGCCCTGGATGCAAAGGTAACTACAATTTACACAATTAAAACCTGTATTACAGCATTTATCGATATAGGGTCATTGCCTGCTGGAAATGCCTTCAGGAACTGGTAAAACAACCACTTTATTATCGTTGATAGTCGCTTACATGCTGGAAAATCCTCATATTGTACGAAAATTAATTTATTGCTCGCGTACAGTTCCCGAAATTGAAAAAGTTGTCGAGGAATTAAAGAAGTTATTAAACTATTACGAGAAGCGAGATGGTTTGTATCCTAGATTAACAGGGCTTGTAATGACGTCACGTAAGAATTTATGCATACATCCCGAAGTAATTAACAGATTCGATTGATATTAACGGTGTGATAACGTTTCTTTTTTTTTTTAAGGTAAGTACGCAGAGAGAAGGTAAAATTGTTGATGGTCGTTGTCATGCGTTAACAGCAAGTTATGTCCGTGAACGACACAATATGGATGATTCCGTTCCGATTTGTCAATATTTCGAGGGTTTTAGCATGGACGGTAAGGAAAGTACGATGCCGTATGGAGTTTATACGATTGACGATTTAAAAGAGTATGGGAGAGATCGGAATTGGTGCCCCTATTTCTTATCGAGGTTCGCTGTATGTTTTTTCGTAATATGTTTGATAAATTTACGTTATAAATTGAGTTTTTAGATTACGTATGCGAACATCGTCGTTTACAGTTATCATTATTTATTGGACCCGAAAATAGCTGATGTCGTCTCGAAAGAATTAGCGAGGGAATCGGTGGTGATTTTCGACGAAGCCCACAATATCGATAACGTGTGTATTGATTCGATGAGTGTTAAAATTAATAGGAGAATTATCGAGAAATCTAGTGCGAATATTCAAGTTTTGGAAAGAACGATCGGGGAGTAAGTAATTGCTGAAAATCTTTCGATATCATTGAATTAATTTATTTTATTTATACAAGTATGAGGAAGACAAACGAGGAGAAATTACGTCATGAGTATCATAGACTCGTCGAAGGTTTAAAAGATGCTAGTATAGCGAGGGATAGCGATGTTATTTTAGCCAATCCAGTTTTACCCGATGATGTTTTAAAAGGTTGATAAATACGAAGACAATGATGCAGAGAGAATTTAAAATAAATTGTTTTTTTACAGAGGTCGTTCCGGGTAATATAAGAAATGCGGAGCATTTTGTCAGCTTTCTAAAACGTTTCCTTGAATATTTAAAAACAAGATTAAGGGTACAACACGTTGTACAAGAATCACCAGCCGGTTTCCTCAAAGATGTCCAATCGAAAGTGTGCATCGAGCGAAAACCGTTGAAATTTTGTGCAGAACGGTTAGCATCTCTATTGCGGACTTTAGAAATTGCTGATATGACTGATTTTGGACCTTTAATCTTGATTACGCATCTAGCAACTTTAGTCTCGACTTACACGAAAGGATTTACTATAATCGTTGAGCCATTCGATGATAAAACACCGACAGTTTCGAATCCGATTTTGCATTTTAGGTAACGCAGTTAATATTGCTTTAAAAATCCAATTCGATAATTTAATTTTTAGTTGCTTGGACTCATCGATCGCAATCAAACCAGTTTTCGATAGATTCCAATCCGTCGTTATCACTTCCGGAACGTTATCTCCTATAGATATGTATCCGAAGATCTTAAATTTTCATCCCGTGATTATGTCATCATTCACTATGACTTTAGCGAGGCCTTGTTTACTACCAATGGTATGGTAATAATTTTTTTCATGCAGGAAAGATATTTTGTACAAAAATTTTAGATTGTCTCGAAAGGTAACGATCAAGTTGCTATATCTTCGAAATTTGAAACGAGAGAGGATATCGCTGTCATTAGAAATTATGGTCAACTTCTAGTTGAGGTAATCGAATAAATTGTTTAAATTTCAATCGATTAAATTAAATTTTTATTTAGATAGCGGCAAATGTACCAGATGGGGTCGTTTGCTTTTTCACTTCGTATCTCTATCTCGAATCTGTTGTGGCTAGCTGGTACGATCAAGGTGTTATCGATAGCTTGCAAAGATACAAATTATTATTTATCGAGACTCAAGATTCAGCGGAGACTAGTTTTGCATTGATGTATTATATTAAGGTAAATTAAACACTCATGTTGGGGGCCATTTATTTTTTAACGTCATTTATCTGAGTTTTAGGCTTGCGAATCAGGTCGAGGGGCCGTTCTACTTTCTGTAGCTCGAGGAAAAGTCTCCGAAGGAGTTGATTTCGATCACCATTTAGGTAGAGCCGTATTAATGTTTGGTATACCCTACGTTTACACGCAATCGAGAATTTTAAAAGCTCGTTTGGATTATTTAAGGGATCAATTTCAGGTAAAAATCAACTACGACAGCTTTGCAAAACATTTTAGAACAAACATATTGATGTAGATTCGAGAAAATGATTTTCTAACTTTTGATGCGATGAGACACGCTGCGCAATGTGTAGGTCGTGCGATTCGCGGTAAGACCGATTATGGTATAATGATATTCGCGGATAAACGATTCTCTAGATCGGATAAGAGGTCTAAATTACCTAAATGGATACAGGAACACTTGAAGGACTCTCTATGTAATTTATCGACTGAAGAGGCGATTCAAGTATTTATAACTCGATTAAATTCATTTCTTTTTAAAGATTATTTAATTCTAGATCGCTAAGCGGTGGCTACGACAGATGGCGCAGCCTTTTACGAGAGAAGATCAACTCGGTGTGTCTTTATTAACGCTGGAACAATTGGAGACTGAAGAGGCTAATAAAATTGAAAAACAAGCTCAACAGAATTGATGAAATATTTTGTACTGTTTTAATTTAATAAATTTGGTACTTTTAGTATTTTTTTATTTCACTATTGTAACACTCCTGTATTTAAATCAACAGCTGATGGTTCTGGTTGGAGGCTGGCGAAGACCATAAAGCGTAGTAAACAAAAACCGCCACACAGGCCGAATGCACGAGACCTGTGTCGATGATATGAAACATCGTAGTCAATCACGTTATCCATCACCAACGTGGCGTGGCTACCGCAAGACAACGAGACTCTATTCTAGATGTCCTTTTTTTCTCATACGTCATTAGGTGTAGTTTAATTTTAAATTTGCTCCATCACGTCAAGTTGTAGTAATTGTACTCGGTTTACAACTGGGTAATAATGAACTGCAGTTTCCTTTGTGAGTGGTACAGTCAATCGAGAAATTTCCCCCACCCACTGTTAAAGTTTGGCCAGTGAGGGCTCTGTATATTCCTGGACAAAAGAATATACTTCATAAGTGGAACCTGATAACATATTTCTACTGCCACTGCACATTAAATTAAGATAGAAGATGAGGATGATATATAGGGTGAAGTTGTGAGTGCATTTTTTCAAAAAACCCTAATTATCTTGTAAACTATTAATTTCAGGTAGAGCACATGTGGGATGTAAAAGATGTAAAATGAGATGCTAAATATGACTAAGTAATAAAATATGGGGGGTGCCATTTGAAAAAATTAACTTATGGTTCTTCAAAATTTCGAAAAGTTAACATACTACAGTAAAGTAACCGTACAATGTAGGGAGTCGTTCTCATCGCTAGAATAAACTCCAACATGTTGTCTAAGCATATTATAAATTCTAAATTGATATCCGGAAAATCGAGTGTTCTCTGATTTTTTGAATAAACGTCCGCGATAGAAAATTTTTTTAGAAAAAATTGAATAACTACAAAACGGACGAATCAAATTGAAAAAACTAAATGTATTCATAAAGCCTAAAGGTAAGTGAATCCAATTATCTAAAAGTATACAGGGTGTTCCATTAAAAATAACAAAGTAAATGGCGACTTCCGGTATAACCGGAAGCGCTAGACATCTAAAAATATTTTAATTGTAGAGAACACTTTCGATTATATACGATTCTGAATTTTCAAATATATATTTTGGCCAGAACTCCATAAACTTCTAACGAACGGTCTCGCTGAGACACTCTGTATGTATCAATTGTGTTAGCCAAATTGTCATTTGTAATTCCCGTTTGTCAATTTTAATTAATAATAAAATATTCCTACAGTTTTAGACCAGTGACGTAAAAATGGCGTGTTTATTTTTCCTTTTAAAATTGTGAAAAATTTTAATGCAATGGTTTTGCGAAACCACATAACGTGAAAATTTGCTATCGGATAAAGAAATAGTCGCAAAGTCTAGTCCGTCCTACGTGCTACTTTTATGTTTTTTTGCCAAACAAAGCCCTTCAGCCCAAATCTGACACTGTCATCGTATTTAGCATGATCAATTACATATATATCCAAAATTTGAACGAAATCGAACGCCCTTCGAAAATTGTCAAAAATTCGCATTTTTTCCATACTACCCCCTTGCGATTTTGAAAAAAATCTCGGCCTCTTCGATTTCCCTGAAATTTTGAATATACATGTAATTGATCATGCTGAATACGACGACAGTATCAGATTTAGGCTAAAGGGCTTTGTTTGGTCAAAAAAATATAATAGCATCAAGGTCGAACGCTCCAACACTCACATAAGTATATACAGGGTGAGTCACGACTACTCCATCGGTCTCTTGTGCCTAAACGCTAAAAGATATGAGTGTCAAATATGTAGGACGATAAGGGGCACATTTGAAAATTCTTTTCAAGTATACAGGGTGATTCGAAAAAATACAGCATATCAAAGTTAGGTTATTTTTAATGGAACACCCTATATTGTGTACCATTTTTGGATTCTACGTCATAAATTAGGATAACTTTGTTAACAATTCCCTATACCTATCTGCTGCCAATTTCGAGAAAATTTGATTTTTATGAAAATGTCGGCTTTCGCGAAAAAATTAAAAACAGAAAAACTGTATGACTTGGACGATTTACATTTGTAACAAGTTATTTTGACAAAGCGTGCTTACAATAGACCGGTAGAGTATTTTGATATTGGCTACATGACAGTAAGAAAACCAATTCATACTTTATATTTTTTCAACCACCAATAACTCTTTTAAGTTAAATGGAACATCCTGTATTTATCCATCCTATGTGAAAGCACATTCAACCCCCTACCAAAAACTATAAAGATATCTTTATTTAAATTTAACGATTAAAATGTTATTAACGAAATTCTTCAAAAACGAAATGATCTTTCTTCATCTAAGTAGAAGGCCATGCTGTTTTAAAATTAGCATATGTCCATCTAGTTGTGACTGTTATTAATTCCTACGTTTAAATCGTATACTTTAAACAATTATTACGTCTCGTAGATGAAGAATAAAACAAACAAACAATACTCCACCTACCATTCTCAAAGATATGAAACTAAAATAAAAATAATGTTATTTCAAAGACTGTGGTCTCGCAAAATACAAATAAAAATCTGTCTATTAGCCCCTGAAACATGTGTCCTGAATGAATTGATTAAGCGTTGGGGTATTGGCGTTACCGATTTTTATCTGTATTATAAATAATGTATCAAAAAATGTATTTGATTCAATCAATCCAGGCTCACTCCCGAAGAAGATTCTTCTTTTGCCTATAACATTATGCATAGTAAAAGATATGGTTAATCAATGTGAACATCTACTGCAATCTTTTTCATTAGAACATTTTATATTTATTCAATTCAAACAAAAATTTAGTAGAGTAGACATTTTTTGAAGAAGAACTTATGTGTTTGACAATTTTATATCTTATTTACCTACTTTTTTTGTCTAACATTTGTAATTTTATTAATTTGTTTATAATATCGGTTACTTAATTATTTTATTTTCAATTAAAATGTCAAATAACTTAAAGGTCAATATATCAATATATTATTTTTAAGATGGCACGTTATGTATATGTTAATTGATCGAATAGTTAAATATTCATTCGTTCAAAAAAATAAATATTCAATTGTTTTGACAAATAGTCATTTAGCTTGAATATCAAAATACTCTTTAATAATTTATTAAACCGCTTTTCAAATAACTTCAACAAATAAATTTCCAACTTTATTTATCATTAGAATAATTTTTAGTGAAAGCATGACATTTTGAGATGAAAAAAATTTTCTCGAAATTGGCAGCATATAGGTATAGGGAACTATTAACAAATTTAACCTAATTTATGACGTAGAATCCAAAAATGGTATCAAATATAGGGTGTTCCATTAAAATAACCTAACTTTGATATGCTATATTTTCTCGAATCACCCTGTATACATGCAAATAAATTTAAAATGTGCTCCTTATCGTCCTGCATATATTTGACTAAAATTTGAAACTCGTGTCTTTTAGCGTTTAGACACAAGAGACCGAGGTAATAGTCGTGACTCACCCTGTATATTCTGAAAGCTGAGAAAATAAAATTTATGGATTAAGAGGTAAGTAAGCTCTTGCCTATAATTTACGATGATATTAACAAATTTGGACTTTGCATCATATGTCCTACCTGGGTGTGGTCCTGAACCACAGAATGACCTATGGCTCCCACATCAAGTACCTAGAAAAGAAGACCCACGTGACCCAGACAGCACTTACCAAAATTATGCCGAACATCGGAGGACCAGGGGAGAGAGATGCTCTATGGAGTTGTGCAATCTCAGATACTATATGCCGTGCCCGCATGGGGAAAAGCCTTAGATTACAAAAGACACCGAGAGGCAATCGACAGGTTACAAAGGAGGGCGCTAATAAGAGTGACCATCAGCGCTTACAGGACTGTGGCTGCCAGGACGGTGCAGGTGTTGGCGGGGGTTCCCCCCATGCACCTGCTGGCACAGGATCAGTGTAGGCTCTTCCTAGCAAAAGGGGAGGAGATAGCCCTGCGAAAGACCAAGGAAAGGGAGTACACGTTGAAAAGGTGGCAAAAGATCAGTAAGGCCAGTTGTGAGACGTCGTCAGCCTGGACCAAGACTTTGATTCCTTACCTAGGACCATGGGTGAAGAGCAGTTTCAGAAAAGCGAACTACCATCTTACGTAATTCCTGTCAGGGCATGGGCATTTCGGATCGTACCGCAAGAGATTTGGACTGTCTGAGGTGGACACTTGCCGCTACTGCGGCCATTTTGATTCACCCGAACACGCGGTACTGGCATGTCCTAAATGGTCAAAAGAAAGACGAGAGTTGGCTGGAGAAACGGGCCAAAACATAGACAAAAACAGTGTGATAAACATTATGTTGGAAAGTCCAAGAAATTGGGATGCTGTCAGCAACTACGTAGCCTGTGTCCCAGCAAGGGAACTGGAAGAGAGGAAAGAAATAGAGAGCTTCTGATAAATACCGCTGGCATTCCGATGTTATGTCGTATGGATGGTTCCGGAATGCCAGAGAAGGTCGAGGAGGGCTTTTAGTCGGAGCAGCGCCCGACACTCCTGGGACACACTGAACCCGTGCCCCCGGCCCAAGCGGTTTCCCCTTACCAAAAAAAAAAAAAAAAAAAAGACATGTACTATTCCCTATTATATAGGTACCAAATTGATCAAATTTCCTGGAAAATAATTTGAGCATGTTAATAAATAAATAAAACACTATTTGAAAACAATAACTGTCATATATTTATATAATTTTCTTTTTTTTTTGTTAGATTAATACAATATTTACAATTGATAAAATGTAAAAATAAGGACATGTTAATAAACTTAAAAGGCTATTTGTAAATGATTAATCCCAGTATTTATAATAATATTGGCCCCTCGTCAACAATAAAATACAATTTGATCTATAAGTACAAAAATACCTATATATATTTACATTTACATAATTTTATCTCCTAAATATATTTATTTATATTTAAGGGATAATAATTGACACTGACGATTTAGCTCGGTTTATCTGTTTCTTCAGCACCTTTTCAATTCTAGATTCTTAATAAAATATTTAAATACTCAAGACAATATTATAATAAAAAAAAGATAAAGAAAATGACTGAAAAAATTATGTATGTAGATTTCTAAGTTTAAGTAAAAAAAAAATGGCCTTAATTCTCACTCTGTCGGTAAAAACGAAATCTGTATATAGAAATGGAATGTCAAACGTCAAATAAAATCGGTAAAAACGATCATTTTTCTATTTTATTATTATCGGAAACTGTAATGTTGGTAACGGTATTATCCGAGGGATTGAACACCCACTGTTTGAAGCTGCTACTTTCCGAATTCCCGTTCGCCGATACCTGAATGATATTCCCGCTCTCGGGCGACGATTCGCTCTTCCTAGGCGGCACCGGCGGTCGATTACCGTACGTCGGCAGACCCGAGGGTATCTTCGAATTGCGTATCGAGGTGACGGTCACGTTCCTAGACGTCGCCGTGTTCTTATTCGGTTGGAATTTGGGCGTCGACGAGTGCAAACCGCTCGTCATTATCTCGATCAGATCCTTATCGACTTCGAAATCTAAATTCCGCGAATCGCGTCTTTCGGGCGACGTCGGCGGCGTCTTATTCGTGGCGATGGGTATCCGCGATTTAGCCGGCGGTAGTTCCGGTTTCGGTTTCGGCGGGCTCTTTTCGAAATTCGATCGTAACAATTCGATTTGCGATTGACGTTTCTCGGGGATCTTCGACGGTTCGTAACTGGAGGTGGTGAAACGCATTTCCGGCAGTTTTTTCAGCTGCTCTTCAGCGATCTCTTGAATTTTCGACAGCTCTTTTTCAGCGTCTATCTTCTCGGGGATGCTCAGCTGGCGTTGCAGTTTAAATTCCGTTTTTCGCGGTTCTTCAACAGGATTGGTTCTGATCTCGGCTGGCTGGCTCGATTTAATTTCGAAATTTTTGACGTAATTCTCGAATTCGCTGTCTAGATTTTTAATCGAGGGTAAGATTTCGATTTCGGACACGTTCTTATTCGGAATCGGAGTTAAAACTTGTATTTCCGTTATGTAAGTTAGACTCGATTGTTGCTGCTCTTTATTTCTGAGGTTTCCGTTGCTTAGATTCTTGATTTGTACATCTTCGGTGTTGATATTTAACGGGATATTAGTGGTTTTAATTTGGGTATCTTCAACTTCCGTTTTAGCGGGAATTTCAAACGTTAACGAAGTGGGACCTTCGATTGTAACCTCGTTATTTAAATCGTGAATCGCTTCCGCTATCGTGACGTTTTTAATTAAATCTGGCGTCGACACAAGGACCTTTCCATAAGATCTATCTTCGTTTTTTAACGTTTCATCTAGAGCTGTCTTGTATAGATCACTGGTGTCGCCATCTTTCGTTAAATTCAAAGATCTGTTATAGATTTCATAATTACCAACGGGTTTCCGTTCGACAAACCGATCTGTCACCGAGATATTACTGATGTTATCTTTTAGGTTAGGTTTGGGTCTAATTTCGGTGAATTTCGGCCGTTCTAAGCTCCCTAAAGAGTGTCTCGAAACTTTAATATCGTCGGGGATATTAGTGTCCTCTTCCTCGATTTTACGAGGGTAAAAATCCGACCTTGAATACTCCCTTTCTGACGTCAACATCGCTAGAGAAGCGTTAACAGGATTCGGAGCTGCAACTCGCTTCGACGCTGGTTTCTCGTCTAGTACCGGTTTCTGCAAGCTATCGACGGCGTTTAAAACATCGGAAACGAACGAGGAATCGTCGTTATTCCCTTTCCCCGTTTCTAAAATCGTAATCATCTCATCATCAGGTTTAGATATATTCTCTATTAGATTATAACCGGAGTAATCGTCGGATTTTTTGAGGCTATCTATAGTTTCGTGTAGCGAATTCTTCGCCTTTTCGAACTCCTCGAAATTATCCTTCAATTCCTTCTCCTGTTCCTCGACCTTCTTCGAAGTTTCCTGCTTGATCTCGTTGATTTTGTTAACTAAAGCGTCGAATTCAGGCGATTTAGTTCCGAATTCGTAATTTTTCTCCGACGAACTGTCAAGATAATCATCTTTAGCGCGAACGTCACAAATGTCAGAACTGTCACTTTTATTTAAATTCAAAATGGCGTCCTCTAAATTCCCCCATTCCGTCGATTTCTTCAACCGGCTCCTCTGAAACGTGTTCAGACCGTCTAGAATCAACGAAAGCCGAGGCTCCTTGACGATGAGGCTTTCGTTAGACGAGGTTTTCGAATCGAAATTCTCCATCTTCCGTTTCTTCGAGATGACCGGCATCCCCGTATCGGTTATATCTAAACTTTGGGCCCTCTCTAAGGTGCCCGTACTCGTCTTCCGGTTCTTTTGGATCTTGGTAAGATCGCCGGTGCTGGCCGTCCTTCGATTCTGCTTGTCTTCGGTTTCTTCGGTTTGGTGGATGGTTATGTCGCTCGAATTTAATTCTATTGTGTTAACTGAGGATTGGTTGTCAGTTTCGACGTCAGAATCCGAAATGTAATCTTTCAATTCAGTTTTGATCTCGGGGGTTGGCGGATTATCCACGACTTCCTGATCGGGTTTCGACCCGGAATCAACTGAAGAGATCTCGTCTAAATTCGATAGGGAATCTTCGATTTTCATGCCTTCAGGTGGAGCTGGGGCTTTCCCCTTCTGTTTTTTAGGCGTATTTTCCTCGATTGTCTTCCTATTTCGTCTGGCTACGACAGCAGCGTTCATCATATGATTGGGGATCTCCTGTGGGATTCCGTTAACATCCCGTTTAATCCCAGAACTGTTTAAGCTACCTTTACGCACGAAAGTTTCGGTTTCGATTTCGGGGAGAGTCTCAGGAGCGATCTCCTCTACCACCTTTTTCTCTCGTTTTTTAACAGGTGGACCTTGCTTCTTATCAACCTCATCTACGCTTAAATTCCCCGTTAAATCTCTCCCATCATTCCTTTCTATATTGATATTATTATCGTTTTGGGATAATTCTATTTTCGGACTTTTCTGCTCCTTCTGCTCTTTCTGCTCCTTCTGCTCCATCGGCAACACTTTAATACCGAATTTTTGATATTTATGACCATCGCTGCTGCGTTGCACCTCTAAATCCGTTTTGGAAACCGCCCTTTCATAATTCTGTTTATTTCTAAGATTCTCGTTATGATCTTCAAGAATCTTCTGCTCCAATTGACTCTTTAGCTGATCAGGATTCATCACAGTCTTGGGAGGAGCCTTCTTGTTACTGCTAGGCTTTTTCGGCGAATCCTGAGTCCTCTCTAGGGTGGTAGCTGTGCTTCTCGTCTTCTGTAGGCTCGAGTAATTCGAGCCTATGGAGTCGTTGATGTCCTCAGCTTGGAATAGACGTTTCTTTGCGGATTTTCCAATCTGAAAATTTGGAATTGATTGATTGGTGATATTAATAACGATTCGACTTACTTGTAAGAGATCCGTGCTTGAAGAGCTCTTGTATAACGGGTGATTTGGGTGTCCGTATGTGTTGGTTTGCGAATTCGTTATTCGTCCGTTTTTAGCTTCGATGATGACGTGGTAGGGACTGGCGTAACTTAAGATGGTTAGGGCGTCGTCGAAAACCATGTTTTCGAAGTTGATGGTTATGCTTGTGATTCTGTCACCTGTAGAAGAGTGAACGTGTTAGAAATGTAGACGCATTATGTATATATAGAGATCATTATTATTAACGGTCGTAAAAACGTGTCTTAGCATAATATCTTAATCTTAATTATGAAGTGAAAGTGTAAATAATTCTGTACATACAATGAGCTCGTGGAATTTCTGTATTTTCACTAATAAATAATTAGCGATAAATTAATTTTTAATTTATTAGAGAAATAAAATGCGCACCTGGATTAAGTTTACCAGATTCGTAAGCTGGGCCGTGATGGAGGATATCCTTTATGTAGATTCCATCTCGCATATTTCCACAGATACTGAAGCCCAAACCGGTGAAATCATGGCTTCGCAGTGATACCACCTTAACTACATCGTCCTGCGATTAATGCGGGGACAAAAATTAAATTTATTAATAAAGTGGAGGATTAAAAGTGGGTGTAGTACGTACGTTTAATACTGAGTCGTCTTGGGTTCTTCGTTTTTCATTTTTTGAGGTTAGAGTAGACCAATTCGACCATTTCGGTTTGTTGGATGATGCCGTCTCTACTACTTTGGATTTTTCTATTTCTTTTCCAGCAGGTGTTAAAGCAGCATCTATTAAATAAAATGTACATATGTAGATAAAATTCAATATTTGAAAAAATTACGATTCATCAAGAGATCGCTAACTTGTTTCGTGGTTTAGGACAGGGATTGCCAAACTTTTTTGATCATCGACCCCTATATCATTTTTTGAAATCTCCATCGACACCCCACAAAAGTAATTTTCAATTAATTAAGAAAAACTATCTAGATATTAGTATCTATTATTACTTTATGATTTTAAACATTTATTAAAGTAATTTTATATTGTGTAACGATAGTCTTATAAAAAATATCTTAATGTTGAAATTTAAATACCTTAAATAAAAAATTCTCACCTTCCACTTCGCAGATATAGCTTATGCTGGGACACAATAATTGCTTCAGAATCTTGAGAGTCATGAAGCAATAGTCTGTTACAAAGATGGAGCGCAGGCTTACTACCTCAATCAAATTAAAAAACTTTTCATGAAGAAACCACATAGTTAAATCTCAAAGACTAAGCCATTACCAACATCTTCAAGTCCAATGTTTGAGGTCTCTTTAGCATGTACTATGGTAGATTGCCGACCCTAGTACTTTAATATAAAGTCATCAGCTGCAACTTTCTCTTTTTCAAACGTCTTCAAACGATTGAATGGATAGAATTGATATCCTCATATTTTAAATGAAGAAGGATCAGTTGGGGATCAAGGCGGATTACAAATGAATCCCAAAATTTTTGAAAATACTAGAGGGTCATTAGAGCAATGCGTGGTATATTATATTGCTTATCAATAGGAGCTTGATTATTTTGAAAATCTACAAATGAATCCAAGAAGACTTTCAACAGAATTAGGCTTCAGTCATCATCACAATTTTTACCTAGATCAGCTACATTTTAAATATATTTAGGTACGAGGGAGCGTTTTTATATTCGCGGAATGGGGGATCAAACTTGGAAATCAAAAAACCAAATTATTTTTCTTTTTCAATATATTCACCTGCAAGACGGATACATTTTTCACATCTTTCAATTAATTTATTTATACCCTCAAAAAAAATGATTTCTCTTTATCTGTAAAATACGCCGAAACTGCCTCCTTGACTTCATCATCGGCAGTAAATTTTTTTACCCCGCAGCTCTTTTTTCATTTTAGAAAACAGGTAATAATCACTTTGGGCCAGGTCATATCGCTTTAGGGTGGGTGATTCACAATTTGAAGCCCACCTTAAGGGCAGCTAATGGCAACGTCGGCTCTTGTGGACGGGCGCGTTGTCGTGAAAAAATGTCAGCACGTCCTTTCGTCAATTTTCCCCGTCTTTTCTCTTTAATGGCTTCTTTTAGTCGCTCTAATATTGAGCCGTAATATTCTCCGGTTATAGAAACACCTTTATCTTTATAATCAATCAACATTATTCCTTCCGAGTCCCAAAATTGTGTTGGATGAGTTTCCCAGCTGATTGTGACACTTTAAATTTCTTGGGAGGTGCTGTGGAATCTTTTATGCCACTGATTCAAGTCTTGTTTGGACTCAGGTTCATAATGATGAACCCAAGTTTCGACTCCAGTAAAAATCGACTCAATACACCATCCTTGTCTTCATTACAGAGGTCCAAAAATGCACGACGAACACTCTACGCGCTGTTGTTTTTGCGGCGGATACATTCTCGGCACCCATCTTGCGCTGACCTTAGACATGCAGAGATGATTGTGCAGGACGAAAAATTGTTGTATCGGATACTCCAACCATTTCTTCTTTAGTCGAGCATCTTCGGCGTGGTCACCTCAATTCCTGCCCGGGCTCGGGTCGTCTTCAAGGGATTCCCTTCCTTGTTTAAATAAACTATGCCACTTGTACACCATGGTTTTTCCTGGACAAGAGTCGCTGTAATCAATGACATCTCATTCATTATGGTCGCGACTGAGTTTCCTTGCCTGAAAGTAAGGAACTTTATAACGGCACGATATTCGATTTTACCCCATATTTCACTTTTCACTCCTGATTATGTTACTTGGTTGACGATAGCTCAAAGACTAACTGTCTAATAACAATGAAACTTCGTAATTATACTAATTATGAGTCGCTGCGTAGGCCACGCCCCCAATGCGCCTAATCCCCCCTACAACCCGCTCATTCCGCGAATATAAAATCGCTCCCTCATATGTTTGGTTTAGGCTCTTACCAGGATCTAAGCTCAAACTCTCCATCATTAAATGAAGAATCCTATATCAACAATATCGGTATCTTCAAGATAGTAGCTTTGCACGCTGGTAGCAATTTTTTATCGACACGTGTATCGCTGCAAATAAAATTAGTTCTTGTTATTGACGATGATGCAGGATTATACCTCTAAACCTCAATTGTGTTGTGGATATGCTTCCTATAGTATTAAAAATTGAAACAAAGGAAGAGAAAACGGAATCTTCTCTGGCAAACGATTCAATTCTATGAGGGACTGGGATAGAGAGCCAGATTCTAACGAAATATTTGTAAATAATCTGTACAAAGAATCAACTAGTTATCAGTGTGAAAAAGCTCCAGCGATCCCTGGAGGAGGACAACATTAGAACGGGCGATACTCAAGAAAAGATTTGACTGATGAAGAAAGCAAAGATATTGTCTACGACGACAAATCATCCGATAGTAGTTTATGCTTTGAAATGTATGAAGAACTGTTACAACGGAGATTCCAAACAGTGGCTTTATAATTGTCAATGTAATAGAATCTTTTTCCCGGTTTCGCCGTATAGTCGCAATTCGAGTCGACGTTTGGCTGTCCATACTGCCAGCTTCTTCAGGATCTGTAGTTCAGGCTGGAATTCGACACGGGCTTGTTATGGAATTATATAATTGTCACTGTTTAGATTCGGCGTTTCCTACGCTGGCCGATAGTCGCCATCCGCAAGGATCCTGAGGCGCCTGATTGGGTTAGATTTCAGGGTAGGGCGTGGCGGGAGTAGACTCCAACGGGAACCCATCAAACGTTGACATGGGAACTTGTCCGGCCGCTAACCGTCGGTATACGGTGGGTAAGTGAGGCACCCACGGCGGTTCGCCGGAACTCTCCGAGTGGTGTTGGTCTCGTGCGGGTAGCTGGTTTTCGCCCTCACGACTTCGGTCCTGGGAGAGAATTTGGCGAAGATAGTGTTGCCGTTGGGGAAACCTTTGGTTTCATCCTAAAACAACTCGGTGAGTCTGGGACAATTCGGTTTCACTGTAGCTGCCGTGGATACTTGATCGCCGGAGGGGCGAAAGAGTTGGCGCTGTTGGCATTTTGGTGCAGGGCTTCGGCCCGGCCGTCCCCGTAGTTCAGGCTTAATTCACGGGCGGGCTGGTTGTACCTCACGGCCAGATTCCGTTTCCCACGCTTGGCCGATAGTTGCCATCCGCAAGGAGGCCTAGGAGCCGTGGGGTTAGATGTGAGGTAAGAGTTCGCTAGCGGTGACCCGTCCAACGTTGACAAGGAAACTTGTCTAACATGGGTAGCACGGGGGAGAAGAGCCGTCAGGTTCGCCGGTCCTCTCCGCGAGGTGTCGGTCTCGTGCGGGCGGTTATAACTTGTTATGTGGTGTGTACCTGAAAATTGCAGGATATGGGCTAACGCCTAGGCGCCTGCGGCTCAACATCTAAGCCATTTTCAAATCGTATGTCAATGTTTACGGAAAGAGTTCAGCTATAGAATATGTGTGGAAGAAAGATTTTCAAATGTATACGAAGTTGGTTTCTTGAAAACATATTCCATCGAATAAATTCTTGTTTACTACTGAAGATTCAGCATCAGTTACTTTCAAAGACGTCGTTATTGCTCTTCCGAATCCCGTTAAGGAGTCAAGGTCACGATTTCAGGAAACGGCGTACTTTAATGTCATGGAAAAGATAAAAATTACTTGATGCTTGGTTGAAATATAAAAGCAAGCTTTATTGGGCATTATGAAAGATGATTACTTGAATTATTAGTTTATTAGTCTGATCTAATTGATTTAGATCTTCAAGTCATCAAATATTGAACCCTCTAAGCAGTAAAAAACGGTGAACAATTTTGTCTCGGATTTGATTTTGGGTTTCCTTTCATTTAATTTTAACCCCCACCTCTTTTCTTCATTTGAAATCTCTTTTAACATTCTTTCCTTCATCTCTCTGCTTTTTTCGTCTTTTTTTCCTAGGTGTTCAACATTATATTGTTAATTAAAACTTGGATATGAACAAGCATGAAAACTGATCAAAAGCCTACAGGAATACCAACACAACCATATTTCTATTTTGAATACTAAGACTTTTAAACTCTAGGATATTATTCTTCAAGTTTTATACTCCAATGCTGTTCTTGATTATCCTTTTTTGAACAGTATATTATGTATTTATATTTTCTGATGTGCTCCTTTCTACTACATTCATTCGATACCTTGCCACTTCTATAACAATTTCATTAATCTTTCCTGCTTCTAGTAATATTCTTAATTGTTCTTGAACATTATCTCACATTCATTCCCATATTCGTGCGGCATTCATTTGTGTCATTCTACTCGATCAGAATGGTGCTCTTTCCCAATTTTTCTCGGTGATACCATTTCTATCTCAATCCCTACCGATTTCTTCATAAAAACCCTCGATTTTCTATTGCTTTAATGCACCTCTCTGCTCTCTTCTGCTTTTTTGGAGCATCAGCTGTTCCTTTTATTTAGTGTACTCCATCCTTACGGTTTCTTGCTTTCTTAAGTTTCAAAATCTTTTCCTTATCTTTTTCCTAATCACAAGCTTTTGACTGTCGAAGCGACTCCCGTAAACACTACGTCATTCCTATCGGACAAAACTAGTGTGCTGTAGAAGTTCGCCTATCGTTCTAGGTGTACCGCAGGGATCTATGTTAGGCCCCTTGCTATTTTCAATTTTAAATAAATGATCTCTAACGATATATTCGGCTTGGAACAAATTCATTGATTATTAGAATAGAATAGAGTTCTTAAGAAGGTTATTGGACTGAATAGACTGCATGGTAAGATTTCAGAATTTGCTCCGCACCTCTCGCTTTAGTATTGCGCTGGTGGGGCGTTTCTGGGGCTGCTGGTGCGAGGATGTTAACCCTATAGATTGATGAGAAACTGAAGTGGGGTAAACAACTGTCCTTACTTGCTCTAAGGTCATTATCAAATTGAAATCTTGTGGACAGTTTTATTGACATGCTTCTAATTAGTTCTCAGGATTTGTGTTCACCAGTGTGCACCGGGTGCCTGCGCATGCAGAAAGTTTTTCTAATTTAGAAGCGTTTTATTAGGATTTTGATTACTTTATCCCTTAACGCCCTTAATACAGAAATGACTAGTTTTTTGAACCACTCTCAGGTTTTATTTTAGAAGTCAATGTTTGGATTTTATCAAACAATTTTTGAATAGACGCATTGTTAATTTTATCAAAACATTTAATATTTTTAATTACCTTTGAAGCCAGGATTGTCGAACACGTACTCGCTACCTTTCTCCGGATCGGTCTCCAAGATCAAATGTTGACCTGCAACAAAAAAATAAAAATTAAGTAACTCAAGTTTACGAGAAGGGGTAATATTTTTGTACGTGATCGTACAAAACCGTACACCTATGAAATACTTGTCCGTACTCAATTTGGAACATGTCAGGTTGCCGCTACATCGTCGAATTGGAAGTAAGACACGATTATCCGGTGAAATGTTTTTTTCTTCTTATTCCGTTTTTTCTTCTTTTTTTTTTTCTTACTTAAATACTTAAAGCTCGGTCGAGATATGTCGGGCGTGTAAGCCTTACATAGCAGCAAAAACGTTCAGGTATGTCCGCGTCTATCCATAGTAATGTATATCCTACCATCAATTGATTTCTGTCTTGAATCTTGATTGAAACGAACGTGTGATAGACAGGAGCCCAACATGCAGAAAAGATGCTCGATCCGAATTAAGAAACCGGTCTGGGCATGTCGACGTCGTCGTTAAACTGTACACATCGTAAATGCGGATGTTTGCGATAAAATTGTCTTTGTAGGACTTTCTAAATTTTCAATTCATTTATCAGTCAAAAATATTCTGATTCTGTGAGTCACTTTATTTACTGTAGGTAGGTATCATACTATAGGAGTAAACGCAGGCATTCCTCGTAACAACAACCGGAATTAATAGAGCGTAAGGATTAAAAATACGGTAAAATATAACAGGTGAGTCGGTTAAACGCATATGTATGTATAATACGACCATAAGAGATATACTACCGAGGTCGCCATATATGTATATACTAACCTTCATAAAAATTTGATCGGTTACATTTAAATTATAAACTATTTAGTAAATTTATAATTTTCAACTGGGCAAAATTTAATGAGCAACGGTGTATGCATATATATCGGATGGTTACTAACTGGAACGAATATGCTAAAGAGTAGCTATACATACTTATCAGTTGAGTACTCAACGGGTATTATCTACGGGTTGTACTATAATAGTGGACTGTTAGATTTAGAGGTCGTTATTACTGCTGTTTCAATCTCTTAAACGATCAAGGTTAGCATGCTACAGCAATTACATAATGGTAAAATAGAGTTGTCTACAATAGTTGTTAAAAGTTTTGGTGCAATACATTCTCACATCATTTACTACAATGACATGTTGGGCAGCAGGATTTAAACGTGGCCGTACAAGCTTAGGAGTCGATGAGCATTCGGGATGTTCAAAAACTGTAACCTGGAATACTCATCGGGATATCTTAATCGATTTATTGACACATTTGAAGGAAAAATCATGTACAATTTAAACAAAATACCATTTCAAATTAAACTGTTGGTCTATATCTCCTCCTCCCAATTTCCGTTTTCAAAAATGGCAACTGCAGCTGCCAAAATACGTCCGATAGATATAGAATTGTGAAATCAGTTTAGTTTCTTGTCTTTATTTTAACTGACTCACGCTGATACGCTCAACAAAATTATTGTTGACAATCGACTAGTTATTTTAAGTCTTTCAATAGTTCTGACAGCTGCCAAGATGTAGAAACGTATTTGAACTGCTAAATTGTAAATGCAAGATGTCTTTTTTTCAGTTTTGATTAATGCAGCTCTCAAAACACATATTCTTTAAATCGATTAGTTTTTACAATTTTAAGTTTGTAATTGCCAAATTAAGAAAGTATTTTTTCCAATTTTGACAATTGTAATTAACAAAATACTTCTGACAGCTGTCAAAAACCGTTGATTCCTTTCTCTTTTTTAACACTTGTAGCATTAACATATTTCTGACTCACGTTGACACGCACAACTATATTTTTGAGATCTGGTAACTGTCAGATTACAAATACAATATGTTTGATTGTTGTTGGTTCTGATTTGACTTGTTGTAGCTGTCAAAATACATCTGATCGCTGTAGAACTGTCAAATTGGTTAGTTTTTACAATTTTAAACATTTAGTTGCTAAATCGAACTATTACGTTTCCAATTTTGACACCTCTAAGTAGCAAAAAATACTTCTGAGAAACGTCAAGTTGTCGACAGAGTATTTTGCTTGAAAAATGATAATTTTATTCGCCGTCTGTCATTCAAAATTTTGAATTACTTCAAACAGACATTAATCTGAATTCTTTTTAAATAATAATTTCCTGAAGAAGTCAAAGAATGTTGACAAGATGTGAGAGAAAAGATTATTTCCATTGTTCCATTGTATTGGCCAAGTATGATTGAAAGTTTTGTACAAAAATATATGTAGATACTGATTAAGAAAATAATCAAAGATGATAAATTTAAAAAAGTTGTGATAATTTTTGACACTTATTATGACTTAGAACAATATATCTCACAGCCGTCAAATTGTAAAAACAATTGTTGTTTTCGCTATTATATACACTTGTGATTATGAACATATTTTTGACAGTTGTCAAATTATGGAAAAGTTATTTTCTTCACAATTTAAACACTTCCAGGTATTATGATTTTGTTGCTGTCTATAAAATAATAAAGGCAGTTGTTTTCCTTTTATTTTGCCGGGGGCAACAGTTAAAATACTTCTGACAGCTATTAATCGAACAATACAGCATATTTCTTTTGTCAGATTTCACTAGTGCGGCTATCAAAACATCTGGTTACTAAAAAAACTATAACATTTCTTAGTTTTTATATCTTTAAGTTGGTAGAACTCCCAAATCAAACAATTACTTGTGCAATTTTGACACTTGTAGCTACCGAAAGACTTCTGACAGCTGTTAAATTGTGAAGAAGGTTGTCAATATGTTTGTCACAGTTCTCAAATTATGAAAAAAATATGTTACCATTTAAACACTTCTAGGCGTTATAATTTTTAACGTTATACAGAATACGTTTGATAACTATGAAATTTGATCAGTGTAGCTGTCAAAATATGTCTGATTGTTGGGAGATTTTAAAATCGGTTAGTTAAAGTTAAGTTAGGTAAGTTTTAAATTAGGCAACAATTTTCAAATTTTGACACTTCTTAGTAACAAAAAATACTGCTGACAAACGTCAAGTTATCAACAGAGTATTTTGCTTGAAAAATGATAATTTTACTCGCCGTCTGTCATTCAAAATTTTGAATTACTTCAAACAGATATTAATCTAAATTCTTAAATAATAATTTCCTGAAGAAGTCAAAGAATGTTGACGAAATATTGAAAATAAAGATTTATTTTATTAAGGACCGAAAAACCCGTAAAAATTTTTATTGCTTATTGTAAAATTAGTTGTTCTTTCCTACTCTACTTTCCTACTGCCGTAAAATTGGCTAATTGTGACAATTTTATGTATGTTTTGCCAACTTAAACAATTATGTTTTCAATTTTAACACTCGTAACTGTCAAAATAATTATGACAGCTGTCAAATTATACGAATACTTGTTATTTCCTACGCTAACACTTACGAAGTGTGTAAAGTATATCTGACAGTCTACACATTGGAAAAAAAATTTTATCACTCAAACTTTCCAGATGTTCTGCTAAATGTTAAGCCGTACAAATTTATTTTTTACCGTTTTTGACAGATGACATATATATTTAATAACTGCCTAATTCTATAGGATTAATAGGATAGTTAGTACATGTAATAATTGCTTAAATGTAACTACAATTTTTTTCAGATTTGAGCATTGTAGTTGTCAACACACATCTGATTGCTGTAAAACTGTTGTAAAATCGGCTAATTGTTACAATTTCAATTGTGCAATTGGCAAATTCAATAATTATTTTTCTAATTTTGATAAGTACGTAAGTTGTAAGTGACAAAATAGTTTTGACAGCTGTCAAAAATGATAAAAAAACTTGTTTCCTCGCATTTTAAACACGTTTTAATGGTAACTATAAAATACAATAACTATAACCGAAGATTTGACAATTATTTTGTCAGTTTTGGCACTTGTAATTAATAAAATACTTCTGGCAGCTGTCAGATTGTAATGACAGCTTTTTTTCTGCTATCTGGACATTTGACACTATAAATAGGTATATTTCTGACAATTGTCAAATTGTGAAAAGGTTATTTCATCACAATTTAAGCATTTTCGGGCGTTAGAATTTTGGTGCTAACTGTAAAATAAACTAACAACAAAAACTTACAATACTTATAGCACTGGTAGCTATTTATCTGTACAAGAACTATTTTTAACGCTTTTAAAAGGGTGTCACTGCCAAAATACATCAGATAAAGGTCAAATTATATAATATGCTTCTTTTTTTCAGATTTGATCAGCATAAAATCGGTTGTTTTTTTTTGCTCTATTTTGATATTTGTAACTGTCAATGTATTTCCAACAATTATCCAATATATATTGTATTGTTTTTTTTTTCAAATTTGACCACTGCAGCGTAAACAAAAAATTTCTGATTGCTGTAAAACTGCTGTAAACTCAGTTCGTGTTTAAAACTCTAAGGGTCACATTCAGAGTTCGTGCTTGATTTTGATGCTTAATTTGGACACATTTGTAAGGACATTTAAGTCGAAATGGCGTGCTCAAGCATCGGCACAACATCACGCACGAACTATAAATATGATCCTTAATGTAAGAATTAATTAATTAAAGAATTGTTTAAAGAATTAATTTTATTTAATTTTGACACTTTTAGAAACTAACTAACAAAATATTTCTGACAGCTGTCAAATTGTGAAACAGCTGCTAAAATTATAGCTGAAACTGTTTAGACATCTGCTCTTTTCCATAATGTTGAATGTCACCATAAAGGCAAACTTCTACCTTTTGTCAAATTGTAAAGATAGTTTCCCTTTCCTACATTGACACTTTTAGCGATAAAAGTCTTTCCGACAGTCTGTTGAATTGCAATAACAGTTATTTTTGTTTTCTATTTTGGCAATACTACCAACATACTAATGAGAGTTGTCAAATTGTGAAGAAGTTTTTTTTCCGATTTTAACAAGCTGTATGGAATGACATTTCGCACAATCAAAGTCTATTTGACAGCTGTCAAATTGCGGGGAAGTTTTGTTTTAATTATTATTAAAACACTTCAAGGCGTTATAATGTTTCTATTTTAATTCTATTGAATCGATCATTCAATCTTTTGCCACGACGATGTTTAGTTCAAATATTACCTCCCTAAACGATATTATGATTGAGATATTGTTAGTATGTTTAGTTTCATTGTTCAAACCTATTACGAAACATTATTTAAGTGCTTATGTATTAAATAAATTTACATAATATAAAAAGCAATTCATAAAACTAGAAAATATGACTTATTTCCTTTGTTGTATACAAGTATACAGATTAAATAAAAAACATTTTCCATAAACATGCATAATACATAATTACAGTCTCGATATAAACTCCCATGCGTACCACATAGATCAAACGATTTCTGTTCTAGTTTCAAGGCAATTCCAATTAACCTTTAAAACACTTTGTGTGTGTATACGAAAAAAACCTACTTATAACAGTGTACACAAAACACTTGTCACACTCTGTAGACGGTGCCTATAAGAGAGTTTGCGTGCTAATAATTATAGTCCGTCTCATTATTGTAAGTGTATCGGAGTCGGCTTCGCTGACACATTGATACAGTCTCCCGATTTAGCCACGAAATGATGAAAATTCTATGCCGGCCGTATTGAATTAAGAAGAAAAAAAGGAAAAGAAAGATACTCGACGTATACTTAACGTACAACATGATTTCTGCTGCGTGTGAATCTAGGCCAGACATTTTTAATTGCTCTTTAAACGTGTTGTGTACGATACTAATACTCATTCGGATTGTATGTAGTTAACTTCACGTATGTAGTAATGTTAATGTTGTGCGGCAGTTAAGGAGAGTGTAAATAACGACCTTATATCTTGTAACTTGATAATTATTACCATTAAGACGTTGCTTTCTTTTCAAATATGTGAATGAAGAACGTTAATAGAAAACGCGCTTATTGACACTCTCATGGTTATTTATTTATTTATTTTTTGTTTTTAATAATAACATAATTTTATTATTAAGTTCTTCATCTCGTATAGTCCGTAATGTTGGAATAATACGACGTATGTCTGGGATTGAGGGTACCAAGGACCCGGTTAGGTCTGCGATGGAATTTTAATAGCTGCAGGTGATTCGGCTCTCGTACATATGGCCAAATAATGTCATGTAGTGGGGCACAGAAACAGAGAAAGATGGAACGTTATATAAAATGGAGATGCTGTTATTATTGTTGTTGTTTTGGTTGGTACTCGTTGACAGAGTTGGATTCCATCGGTGGCCCAATTTCTTTTTTAAATTGTACGAAGTCTCCGAAGTTCCTCAATTATTTATAACGACTTCTTCGCAATTCGAAACAGTGATATAACTGCAAAGATGTGAGAGAAAAGATTGTTTAATTAGAAGGCAGAATTTTTGACACTTATTATGACTTAGAACAATATATCTGTGCAGCTGTCAGATTGTAAAAACAATTGTTGTTTTCTCTATTTTAACACTTGTGATTATGAACATATTTTTGACACATGTCAAATTATGGAGAAGTTATTTTCTTCACAATTTAAACACTTCCAGGTATTATGATTTTGTTGTTATCTATAAAATAATAAAGGCAGTTGTTTTCCTTTTATTTTACCGGGGGCAACAATTAAAATACTTCTGACACCTATTAATCGAACAATACAGCATATTTCTTTTGTCAGATTTCACTAGTGCGGATATCAAAACATCTGGTTACTAAAAAACTATATCATTTCTTAGTTTTTATATCTTAAATTGGTAAGAACTCCCAAATCAAACAATTATTTGGGCAATTTTGACACTTCTAGCTACCGAAAGACTTCTGACAGCTGTTAAATTGTAAAAAAAGTTGTCAATATGTTTGTCACAGTTCTCAAATTATGAAAAAAATATGTTAGCATTTAAACACTTCTAGGCGTTATAATTTTTAACTTTATACAGAATACGTCTGATAACTATCAAATTTGATCAGTGTAGCTGTCAAAATATGTCTGATTGTGGGGAGATTTTAAAATCGGTTAGTTTTTACAATTTTAAATGTATAATTGTCAAATTAACCAACAGTTTTAAAATTTTGACATTTGTGATTATAAACATATATCTGACAGCTGTCACATTGTAAAAAGAGTTGTGCTTTATCGCTATTTTGTCAATTGATTAAGTATCAACATGTTCATCACAGTTCTCAAATTATGAAAAAATTATTTTACGTTTTAAACACTTCTAAATTTTTAACTTTATACCGAATACGTCTGATAACTGCCAAATTTGACCAGTGTAGCTGTCAAAATATGTCTAATTGTGAAATTTTAAAATCGGTTAGTTTTTACAAATTAGTCAACAATTAGGCAACAATTTTCAAATTTTGACATTTGTAAGTAATACAATATTTCTGACACCTGCCAAATTGTAAAAGAAGTTGTGTTCTTTCGCTATTTTGACAATTGATTAATTATGAATATGTTTGTCACAGTTCTCAAATTATGAAATAAACTATGTTATGATTTAAACATTTTTAAGCGTTATAAGTTTTAACTTTATACAAAATATATTTGCTAACTGTCAAATTTGAGCAGTGTAGCTGTCAAAAATCTCTGATTGTTGGGAAAATTAAAAATCGGTAAGTTTTTACAATTTTAAAATATGTATAATTGTTAAATTAAGCAACAATTTTCAAATTTTGACATTTGTGACTATAAACATATATTTGACAGCTGTAAAATTGTAAAAATAGTTGTGCTTTATCACTATTTTGACAATTGATTAAGTATCAACATGTTCGTCACAGTTCTCAAATTGTGAAAAAATAATGTTACGATTTAAACACTTGTAGAGGTTATAATTTTTAAATTTATACAGAATACCTCTGATAACTGTCAAATTTGATTGGTGTAGTTGTCAAAATATGTCGAATTCTTGTGAAATTTTAAAATCGGTTAGTTCTTACAATTTTAAATGTATAATTGCAACAAATTTTAAATTTTGACATTTGTGACTAAAAACATATATCTGACAGTTGCAAAAAAAAAAGTTCTGCTTTATCGCTATTTTTACAATTGATTAATTATCAACGTGTTTGTCGCAGTTCTCATATTATGAAACAATTCTTTTACGATTTAAACACTTCTAAGCGTTATAATTTTTAACTTTACACAGAATACATCTGATAACTGTCAAATTTGACCAGTGTAGCTGTCAAAATATGTCTGATTTTAGAGAAATTTTAAAATCGGTTAGTAAAATTTAATATTTTGAATGTATAATTGTCAAATTAACAATCGATTTGCAAATTTTGACATTTGTGACTAATAAAATATTTCTGACAGCTGTCAAATTGTAAAAAAGTTTTTTTCCCTATTTTCCAAATTGTGAAAAAACTATTTTCCAATTTAAACACTTCCAGGAGTTATAATTTGGATAGAATACATCTGGATACATCTGATAACTATCAAATTTGATCGATGTACATGTCAAAATATGCTAATTTCTGCGGAATTGTAAAATCGATTAGTTTTTACAATTTTAAATGTATAATTGCCAAATTAAACAATTTTCAAATTGTGACATTTGTGACTAAAAACATATATCTGATAGCTGTCAAATTGTAAAAAAAGTTGTGCTTTATCGCTCTTTTGACAATTGATTAATTACCAACGTGTTTGTCACAGTTCTCAAATTATGAAAAGGTTTTGTTACGATTTAAACACTTCTAGGCGTTATAATTTTTAAATTTATATAGAAATACATCGGATAACTGCCAAATTTGACCAGAGTAGCTGTTAAAATCGGTTAAGTTTTACAATTATAAATGTATAATTGTCAAATTAACAGACAATTTTAAAATTTTGACATTTGTGAGTAATAAAATATTTCTGACAGCTGTCAAATTGTAAAGGAAGTTGTTTTTTCACTATTTTGACAATTGATTAGTTGTTTACATGTTTGTCAGAGTTCTCAAATTATGAAATAAATTATGTTACGATTTAAACACTTCTAAGCGTTATAATTTTTAACTTTATACAGAATATACCTCTGATAACTGTCAAATTTGACCAGTATAGCTGTCAAAATATGTTTAATTGTTGTGAAATTTGAAAATCGGTTAGTTTTTACAATTTTAAATGTATAATTGCCAAATTCAGCAACAATTTTCAATTTTTGACATTTGTGACTAATAAAATATTTCTGACAGCTGTTAAATTGCGACGTGGCCCTTTCCTAATCAATACTATAATGGTTATCAGCCAAAGTGTTTTCTAAGTCAGAGAACAACAAAATGTAAATAGCAAGATCTAAATCTAAAATGACTTAAACGACACCTGGATACGATAAGCAAGTTCATAGTAATCTACTAAGCGCCCACGAGCTGTGCCAATAAACAAAAGGGAGTAGGGTTCTTTAGTCGAGAAGTGGATAGAAACTAGGATAAAAACCCACAACTAGCAAGATTTAAACAGGGAAGTCCTGCTTTCTTGTGGTGTTAGTACCAGCTGTTAAAGATACCTTATCACGAATGTTATTTAGTGTATGTTTGGTATTTAATTAACTGCTGTTACCACTTGAATCGTGTGAATGAACTGGATGTTTCTCAATAGGTAACAGAAGCAACAACAACTAGAAGGTTCGTATTCAATTTCAGACCACAATTGACATAAATAGAGCTGAGCCACTTTCGCACTTTTTGGAGTCAGATCTATAACGACATGATCATGACACATGTCAATCGGATCATAAATATGATATAATTCTGCCTTATCTGTTGAATATAATTTAGGGACCTTCGGCTCTTCATTTTGGAGCAATCTTTGAAACTTGCAAACCGGATAATTTCTTCTCCCTTAAAATTGATCTCTTGATTGGGTATTGGGCAACCTTCTAATTATACTAATTATTCAGTTTAGGGTCATATTTAAAGTCCGTGCTTGATAATTTGTCGATGCTTAAAATTGATTTTGACATAAATGTCATTACAAATCTGTCAAAATCGCATTCTTTTATAGCACCGACACAATTAGCACGGACTATAAGTTTAATCTTTTGTGTTACTGAATGCTTATGAGCTCACGTTTTCTTGATTATGACAGTTAAATATGGGACTATGACATTTTTTGTTATTTTACCCATTTTCATCCATTTTAAAATCATTTTGTTTTCTATTTTGCGCTCTTGATTTGAGTTTTTCAATTTTATATGCTTGAATTTGTTTAGAAGTTTTCAATTCGAGGGTGACACAAAATAAAGGGCCCGATTTTCGAATTAATACATCTCTGGTTAATGTTATGGTGTGGTTAGCGTGACCGCTTATCTTTTTTCGGTGTGGACTCTCGGCCTCGGTCGCTGTTAACGTTGTCTTTTTACGTTGCGGTACCGGGCCCGGAGAAAGAGACAGAGCTAAACCGTTTCGAAGAATCTCACCTTCTTTTACAGGTGTCATCCGTAGTAGCGACGAGAGTATCGGGTAAGCAGGTGAGTTCTCTTCTCGATGATGATGGCATCGAGAAAGAAGAAAGCTCCGGACGAATCTGTGTTAAATAAATCGAGGGATCAATCGAAAACTTTCATAAATTAATGCGTTATTGTGTATCGAGAGTTTAAAAATCTAATTTACGAAGTTGTATCTTAGTTCGATCTCGATTTGGTAACATTAAAATTGTTGGCATTCTTTTTTTTCTGCCGTGCCTATTTCATTGTGTTTCAACATCGCCTGGGTGATTTTTTTTTCTGTCCGTTTCGAATTCCCCACGCAAAACACAATATACACACCCTGTTTCGTCAATGAGTCAAACGTGTTGGTTAATAAATAATATGAATTATGAATGAATCTTTCGTACTTGTATTGAAGAATAGACATCTCAAGGCGATTCATCATCAACTTTTTGTGAAATTATGCTAATGTTTGAAGCCCATATATGGTTCGGATATGAAGATGCCTGATAAATAAATTAATTGATTAATTTAATTCTGATATGCGAAAAATGAAAATAGAACAGCAAGTTCTATTTTTGTTTAGGGGCGATTTTTAATTGCTTATTCGTCTGTAATCTTTCATCCTTGTATTGGCGTCAACGGTAAAATACGCCCTACTATTTTTACACTATTGAATTTTCATTAATTATGCATGGATCCACGCACACACACGCCGGGTATTTATTTTTATTAATCGTGTTCATATTATTTTACAGTTAACTGACGCATACTCGATACATGTCACGTTTACATCGACCCCAATTTTTCCTTTTTGACAAAACCTGCACATGCTACAAAATAGAAGGTTGGAGAAGAATTGGAAAACAACATTTTGGGAATATTTCCTTTCTAACGAATTCTAATGAATATTCGATGAAATTCTATTCCAAAGACAGGTCCAAGTTGTCATTAAATATTTGATTTTGAAAGGCAATCCCTCAACGCAAATTAAGGGGAGAGAATTAAAGTGAGAGAGGTAGCAGAGGTTATGAACATGTCTAAACAATGTATTCGTCACATTTGAATCAAAATTTAGGCATGAAGAAACTGTTGCTCATGTCAGACCAAAACCGTGTTCGAAAGAATAGTTCCAACGCAGGTTTGATGTAATAAATCGGAGTTTTGGTGCCGATCAATTACTGTAGATGAGATTTGGGTACACCATAATACGCTCGAAACAAAAATGTAGTCAAAACAGTGGACTTTAAAGTGGGAATCAGCTTCAAAAAAAAGGAAAAACTATTTTTGTAGTTGGGAAATTGATTTTCGATAGTTTTTTTGGGAGTTATCTTAATGGATTACCTTTAAACAGCAAAAATAATTACAGAAGCATACTACGCATCATTATTTGACAAGTAAAATGTAGAAATTGCTGAAACACGGCGATATTTCCGTCAAATGAGGAGGCCATCACCTTTCTAATTATTTTATAGTACTATTTTGACGTGTTGAGGAGTTGGGAGCGTCGCTGAGAGAAAGAGACTATGTAGAAAAATAAAAATAAATTTTAGGAAAAAAATGTCTTGTGTCTTCGTTTGGCTGGAAACTTGTCAGAGCACCTTCGTATTAGATCTTCCTAGAACCCCTTCTCGAAATCAGCATTCTGTAATTCTTTCTACAACAGTCGATGATTCAGAAAGAACCTACCCTCAACCACAAGATCTGTTTTCAATGTTATGTAATAACATTCCCCTCATCCAATTTCTTTTCTAGTCTACCTTTGATTATTGTCTCATGATGTTTTCTGGTATCGTTTATTTAATATAAATAAATAAACGTTAATAAATAAATAAATAATAAATTTATAAAGAAAAGCGTAAGATGCACTCGAAATGGAAGATATACTTAAGATTAAGAGATTCTTTCACCATCCTTAGACGTCGACTCAAGAATGCCATTAATATAGATTACCGAAATTAGATAAATTCTGTGCAGTCAAATATTAAATCGGACGTCAACAATTTTGGGGTTATGTTAAGTCCAGAACGGCCACCTCTACATTGGGTATTTGTAATTTATTTAATAGCTATTTTAGGTCTGTTTTTGAACAAGATGACTGGACAGCCAGACTCTTGTCTTTCGGTTGCTGCTTTTTCGACTATCAATCTGCAAATTGTGTGCTATCAACCACACTTTATTGATTTCTAAATTAGTTCAAATAGATTGTCATGGAAACCTTCTTAGATGAATTAGTTCTTATATCAGAAATAGGTCACAAGCTGTTACTGTATACTGATCATAAATGTCAAAAAGTGAGCGCAATATGACAGTTAATTTGACAGTCAACCCCTTCGTAAGTTCTATCGGGTCTTTGAACGAGCAATAGTTGCAAATTTTGTCAAATCCGAAGAACTAAAAGACCTGATGTCCGAGTGAAGATTTTGTTGGCATCAAAAATCGTTGCTAACCATTCTCGAAGGAGAATTTTGAATTTTGTATCCGTGTACGGACTTTCCTAGTCCATCAAAAATGAGCAACACATATAAGCAGTAGTTGATGAAGACGACCGGGCTTTCCTATCATATATTTGAGTTGAGTGATGGAGGTCATAATCAGAGAAATACAATTTAAAACCAGCTTTTATATTCTGGAATATAATGGTTTCTATTCCCTTCCACAGGTGATTTAATAGTCGTTTAATAGTTTAATTACATTCTAAATATACCATTGTTGTAAATCGACAACTTCTTTTGTTTCTTTATTATTTGCTCGCTCAATCCATGAAACTAATGGAATATTGTGCTCATCATCTTGCATACAAAGTAGTTGCTGTCTATAATTCGTTAAAAAAAAATTAACTCAATTATTAATCTACCATAAGATCTTTTCAATTCATTCATCTTCTCAATTCCTCAAAAGCTTTTTAAAAATATCGAAAGTAATTCATGCGTAATACGGTCTTTAGTCACTTTTCCTCCTCAGTACTTAAAAAAAGAACACAAGTCCAGTAGATTTGGTTTAAAACTTGTTGCATCATCAACCAAAATATGTGCCAACAAACATATCTAATTGGGAAAATCCTAAAGAACTCTTCGAGACAAAACTCCAAAAAGAAGATCCCGTTTGGAGGAAAAAACGGCCAGTACTAGTAACAAATTGGCAAGATACGCAACCCATTACCATCATCTCTACTAAACATAAGCACAAAATGACTGATACAACAAATAAACGAGGATTGAAGAAACAGAAACCAGAGTGTATTGTTGATTATAACAAGTACATCTCATCATTCATCAAAATTTTCAAAAATGAATTACCATTGCCGTATCTGAAGAGAACTTGGTCCCAGTGGGCATGCAGCATTAACGCGTTGGATATCGCTAGTTAAGTCACTTTAGCATTGTTGTAGAAGTTGATTTAATTAATTGTAAGATATAATGCAAATACAGCATTAAATATAGCTTAAAATTGGTCTTAATATTTCACAAATATTTATTAATTCCAACAAATTTCTTGCATGGATAACTGGTATTAACTTAGTAATTTCTAATTCCATACATTCTAATCCAAATTGGAGATTATCAATTGTATTAATTTGTATGAATCTGTATACCAGGTCAACTTTAAAATAACATAAAAAGTAAATTCATTATTTCGTACAAACTCTGCCAAAAACCTGGACCAAATTTTCGCTGTTTATGTCTTAATCTTCGAGAAATTATTCCTATCTTTTTTGCTTAATTTTGTTGCATTAAGCCTTACTTAATAAAAAACTTTGTTAATCAAAATCAAAATTCTAAATTATTATTCACCTACCGTTTACCAAAACAGAATGCTACTTTTGTCTTCGACATTAGTGGCATTTCCAGTTTTACGGCCAATAAAATTAAAGGAGGTAGAGATAAGAAAAAAACAAGAGTACGTCAAAACTCCACTGAATTAATGCAATCGGAAAATTCAAGTTAACCAGATCGAAAGAAAAGGAGGAAGATAAAAATATCGGTCGTCTTCTTCAAAATCAGAACCAGTAAAATGTAACGAAGATGATAAATAGAAGCGATTAGCAAAAAAATCTGATGACATCTGATCATTCTTCAGACAAAGAAAGGAAAAAAAAGAGAGTTATTTCTGATACGTCACAGGATAAGAAAAAGGACAAAAAAAACTAGAAGGAAGAATGTTTCTGAGGCTTCTGATTCCGATGATGACGATGAAAAGAAAAGAGCTAAGAAACCAGACAAGAAAAGCGTTTCTAACGAATCTGATTTGGAAAAGGATAAAAGGAAGATGAAGAAATATGCAAGAAAACTCCTCCGACGAAGATGAAAGGAAAAAGAAGAAGAATACGCCCGATGCTTCGAATTCCGATGAAGAAGAAAAAGAAAAGATAGGTCGAAGAAAGTTGATTCTAATTCAGATGATGAAGTTGATTAAAAAACGTAAAATTGAAGAAAATTCAGAAGACGAGAAAAAGATATTTGAATGTAAGAAGAAACACAATAAAGCAGATTTTGATAAAGAAAGGGAATCTGATGATACTCAAGGGAAAGGAAAGAAAGGAGAAAAACGAAAATCTGAATCTAAATTAGATAAGAAGAAATCTCAGAGAGAAAAAACTCAGATGAAGGTGAATCTGTTGTTGATAACGAAAAATCGAAAAGTAAAAGAATTGATAAGAATCTGATAAGAACAAAAAAATTGGTTCGTTCGCTTCAGCTGTTTCAATAGCGTCCAATCCAGCTGGGCGATTTTTTTGCTGTACTCTACTATAATTAGACTTTACAATACTTTCTATACGCAATCTTGGGCTTGGCCACATCAAGAAGGTTCATGTAGCATCTTTTGTTGATAGATTTGCCCGACTTGAGATAGTCAACATGCACGATCCCATCTTTATTCCAGAACGTCATTTTGGTACACTCGACTTCTGGGGGGTGGTTGATTCAATAATCATCGATTGATTCAATAAATCATCCCATTCGGCACTATATACACGTCTCAAATCGATTGAGCATCACATCAACTCTTTTCTTCTCTTGCTCGTTAGACATCAACTTGGATATCCACTTTTCAAAGCTCTTCATGAACTCCAGACGCGTTTTTATGGCGGTGCATTCAGATTGCTGCATTTCAAAGTTCTTTTAGAACCTTCTAGATAGATCACCCTGTATATATCCGTACGACTTAACGCAACAGCAAATATGGAATCAGGAAATGGATTTATGAAAGATAAATACGAGAGTCGACGATTTCGACATGCGTTAAGAGTCTTAATAGTTTTTCCTAACAGATAAGAAACAAAAGGATTCAAACGCTTTTCAATTCGAAATTCTCACATTTAATAGTCGTCCGGAGTAATAAAATTTCTTTTGTTTTGTGAAGTGAATGTTTAGAAAATAACTGTCTCCTTAGCGACGGCCATCGGTTTATTATTTATTGATTTATGCCCAATAATTACCGTATAGTTAAGTATGTTAAATAAAGAATAAGAAATGCCCGGTTTAAAAGTTTCAGAATTAGCAATTGATTGAATACCTTGGAATAAGTTTGAATGTAAATTCTTGTAACCTGTATTATGTACTATCATGTAACTATCGCAGAAGTTTTAAGCTTATTTTCGTATAGAAATGCATGTTATGTAACCTTGTAAATTGCAAACAAAAAATGTATATAATTTTTACACAAACGTTCAGCGTGTACTTCTCACGCTAACACATTGTTATAAGATTATATCAGTCGGTAATTATAGCTATTATGTTAGGTACAGCATAATAGCTAAATATCCCGTCTATAATGTGCAAACTAAATAGAAAACCTCCGACCTTAAAACAGACATATAGATAATAATAATACCGTAAAGGAAGTGTGCGCGCATTCTTATTTAATGACGGAAATAAGCGGAGAAAATGAGGGGTTTTTGAAACGTATACGCCTGTACTTTAATAACTGCACGGTTTGCAGGAATCTGTGGAATTTAATCTAAAATCTCGGTAGTAATTGTACGTTGCGATCATAGGCACGACAATATCTCAAGTAATAATTTGATGGGCGCTAATTTACTGACTTAATTAAACGACTTTTTACGGTGATTCTAATTACGTTCTATAAATTAGCCAAGTTGGAATCTCTACGTGAGTATATCGTAAAGATAACTCGAATTGATCAACATGAAATAGTATGGTAAGAAACGATAAAGAAACGTTGCTAATTGGATAGATAGTAAATCAAGAATATTAATGGGAATCGAATATAGAAACGGAAAAGGATAAAAAATCAGTGCAAGAAGCTTGAAAAGAAATATTTGTAGGCTGCAGTGTTCAAAAAGGATTAATGAAGATGAGAAAAAACTTTTGGGGCTTAAAGTACTTTATTTCACATTTTATAAAAGAAAATGACAGGAAGCACGTTATACTAGAACAACAACACAATCCTCTTGCCCTCTTGGAAGCTGCCCCTGCTGGCTGTGATAAGGTTTGGATCTAGCGAAGGTGATTGCCGTTCGATCACTGAAGGTTTGAAGGACATCACAGATGGATTGATGGATCATTCGTTAGGCCCCTCTGACTATAACACGTGATAGGAATCTGTCCAAGTTTCCGCGACTGTAGGGTTACTGGATCGCTCAACCCTATCCAGTCCCATTTCCGGGCTAGCTGGGAGACGTAGTCGTAAAGGAATCGAACTCCTAGATCTTCCTATATTCCCCTCAGGAGGTAGTTCTACTGGATTTCTTCGTAAATAAGTTTTAGCCATGGTTTTTTTTTATGTGTGGTTGGCAGTAACTTCGTAAACTGCAACTCTCGCGGGGTGTAGTTTTGTGTGTGTGTGTAAATTGTGTTGAATGACAGCACCATATCGCCCTTTATAATGCAGTGCTGTTAATTACTTTGCTCCCAATAGCGAATGGTAAGTCGACCTGGATTTTAACCCTCTGAAAAAATGTCACCGTCCCTCCAGAGAATCGAAACCCGGCTCCCATCACCATCGCCACAACAATCAGTCGCCTAACGGCTATCGATCCGTTGAACAAGTTAATGTTTCCTAGGTGAGATTCGGATATAGAAAGAGGAGACTTTTAGCACAAAGGAATGGAGCGACATTTGATTCGACTATCCCAAAACGCGTTATTGTTTTTTTAACGTGTTGTCGCAATGTTAAACCCGATCAAGATCATTCCCAAATAAACAAAAGCCGATAGTCTCCCATCCAAAGATGGTCGTTTTGGGGGAGGAGGGAGTCACATATTTAGTCTAGTTGATTCTTAGGTGTTGCCTGTTGGTCCGACATTGAATTTCATCGAGACTTCGCTGCAAATGGTGGTAGACAAGGACTCGGCTTCTAGAGGAGGCAAAAATTGCCATGTCATCAGCGTACATGACAAGGGGGACGCCCTCTATCCTTGGGAGGTGGCAAAATATTAGAAAAAAGAAACACAATCTTCCATTCTGGCAGCAAACGAACGATCTTGTAGAAACGATCGGCTCATCAATTTATAGACGAGCTCACTATGGCAGACGCTGCCAAAAGCGCAAGCTAAATCTAGAAACACCACACGCATTGTCTTCCTTGTTTCAAAGGTGTTGCGAATAGCTTCTCTAACACGAAAGAGTTGGAAATCCGAGAACCGCTTCCGCAAGCCAAATTGTTCATCATAATATTGTGTTGGAGGAGCTCATCCCGGAACAATTGCTTGCTTGCAGTTTTTCGGAAAATAGCCCAACTCGAAGATAGGATTTATTATGGTTACCAGTACTTGGAAAACAAAATACATCTTACGAGTGCTTATATCATGTTTTTAATTTCGTTTAAACTGACTTCCCTTTGAGGTTGGGGAGATCGTTGATGATGAGCACGACCTGATCGGTCGTATCATCGTCGGAGTCAAAAATTCATTGCAAAACAACAATAATTAAAACTAACAAAATAGAAACTCAGCGGATTTCTCAACGACACCAAACTGGCATATTGAAGACGCTAGTAGTGATAGGCATTTTTCAAATACTTCTTTAAATTAATCAATCAAAAAGAGTTACAAAGACTGAAGAAGCAATTTCGAATTCTACACCACCTAAGAGACCTAACGGAAGAAAATGATGTCACAGAAAGGCAAGTGTCCACCGTTGGTGTCGATGCATTGTTGTAGCCGATTTCTGAAATGCAAGTGGACTCCCTCCAGCATAGCAACCAGTATGTTGGCTATTTCATCATGAATATTGTTTTTTAATGCTTCCAGAGTTGCCGGATGGTTGTTATAGACTTTCGATTTGGGCCCTAAAAGCTTCCACCCACGATAAGATGGATCCCCCGGGAAGGAACAGTACCTCGAGAAGGAATATTGCTAATGCATTTTGACAACTGATGACGTTTGACAAACAAATTCCCACACCAACGTTCTAGGCCAACAACTAGTTCCAGTAGTGCCACTACGTCTAATTGAAAAAAGAAAGTTCCAATGCCGGACCGTCGCAGACTCAGGTGGCGTCTAAAAATTAACGAATCTAAATAATGTATGATAGTTCAGTTCATAAATAGACTAGGACCACTGCCTGATAACATCTTTATTGATAATTGCAGACTCCCCTGGAGTCCATCGGTTCTATACCGGAGGGTAGTGCTGGACTCGCTCCGCACATTCCGTTTACAACTCGGCAAAACGATAGAAAAGTTTAATTCAGCAAAAAAACTTTCTTTATTCCCTTTTTCTGTCTACAAAAAAAAAACAACCCATCTCCTGATCGAATATGGCGGAGACCCATCTGAAGAAGCTAGAAACTCTACAGGACGCTATCTTGAGAATCATCACGGGTGCCCCCTGTGATTCGATGAAGCGGCATATCATTGATTTGGAAATCAAAACAAGAGAACGGATTGAAAGATTTGATAATCCATTAGCCAACCTCGACCATGATAGACCTCCATCCAAGATTATAATTTTTGCTCACACAGCTTGGCCTTTCGCAGACCACAACTTGGCGAATTTTGCGTCATGACTTGGGCCTGCACTCGTACAAAATTCAACTGACACAGGAGCTGAAGGTAAATGACCATAGACAACGACGTGTGTTTGTTGATTGGGCCCTGGAGCAGTTCTAGACGAATGGGTACGTCGATGCACTCAGAAAAAGTCACCGTTTGATGTGGATTTTGAGCTGGCGGCGTCATCGGTCCTTATTTCTTTTAGAACGACGCACAGTGGTTCAGAACGCAAAAAACGCGATCGAGAATCATATTTTTAATGTCTTCATACAAAGTTAAAATTGCAGCAATTTAATCTTGAATAGTTGCTCTATTTGGTCACGTAACGGCCATGATGCATACGGGCTTGCCGAAGAAGATAAGTCAAGTAAAAATATTTTGTATTGGCTTGAACACATGTTTTTTCCAAGATATTTTCAATATTGGAAATCGTCTAATAGAACATCAAGTGTTTTTATGAAAAAAACAATGTTTGGTCACAAGAAGAAATTATTTTTCCGGAATCTGTTTACTGCAATCGAACATCAAAGAAATTGAACTTATTGTTGATATTCCTAAATCAGGATTTGGTACAACAGATGATGGCAATACAGCTAGACGATTTTTTGCAACCCCTAAATTGTCATCTGGAATTACTGGAATCAGTGAAGATTTAATTCATAAATTTGAAGTAATTTTGAAAACAATAAATAGTGATCTTGACATTAATGTAAATAATTTTCGAAAATATTGTTTAGAGACAGTTGAATTGTACGATTGGTATTATATCCCTATTTCAGTACATAAAATTTTGTTTCATGGGGCTTCGTTCGTTAATAACACAATTTCACCCATTGCTGAATTGTCAGAAGCAGAGGAAGCAAAAACAAAGATGTGAAAAAATTCGTACACATTTTACGACAAAATTCTCAACGGAGCATACAAATGAGGACTTGTTTTGTCGATTAATATTAAGTTCTGATTCATATTTAAGTTTACAACATTTAACTGATTCTAGAAGAAAGCAATTTGATTCGGATATTTTAGAGTTAGTAAATGTTATTGGGAAAGATGATACTGCATTGGATATATCATATGATCAAGTGATATCTATTTTTCGCATTTAAGGATTGTATTTTAGGGTAGGTTTTACAAATACAGGTTTTTTATGCATAATATCAGATTAAGCATACCCAAAAACCTAAACTTATGCAACTTTTAATGTAAAATTTGTTAAAACTAAAGAGTAAACAATTTCGATCGCGTTGGCTTTGGATGATATGGACATCAATGACATGTGGTTTCAACAGGACGACTCTACGTGTCACACACAGCTCCAGCACCATCTCGGCCATTAGCCAACCTCGACCGCGATAGACCTCCACCCAAGATTATCATTAGGAGGGCATTAGCAATAGAAGATCAAGATAAAATCTAGACTTTAGGCTTTCTAGGAAGATGCAGCGGCTTAAGAACTCAAGTTCAGCCTCGGGCGAGAAGGAAGGCCACATCAGACTTGTGCTAATAGATGTTTGCATTTAAAGCGTAATCGGAAAAAACGACGCTCTTAAAAACACAATCAAAACACTAACTGCTAGATTGTTGTTCAACTGAACAACATAATTTTTTTAGGAAGACATCATTCTATTTCAGGTAGAATACAATGAAACCATTACAAAATATATATATCAAAAAAAAAATTAGGAGAACATAATAACAATAAACAAGTACACGAAATGTCACCTAGAGGACGAATGACTAACATTCGAAGTCAACAGAAATAAAACAATCCACAAAGACAAACCGCAATAAACGGCATAACCCGTAATCGGTATCACATTAAAAGAAATTAATAATTAATGTGATCCACGTCTTCCCATTCCGACCTAAACGGTCGGGGCACGTTCCGCAATTCAACGGTGACGACCATTCCCCCATTATGGAAAACAGGAAACAGGATGCGTTCTTGAACGGTACACACACGATCACACGTCGATAATTAGGCACGGATTCTTGCATAACCGATGCATACTTTATATATTTATGAAAGTATATTGAGAGCTCGTGCTTCACGACAATAGACCGATACGCCGTCGCTTTTCGCAACGGTTAACCAAGAAAGGTGGTTCTAAAGGTTGTTGGTGTTCCGATTTGTGTTTTAATATCTTCGTTTAAAAAAATAATTTTTCGTAAACACATTCCATAGATTGCATTGTTTTCGACCTTACACGAGATCTATTTTAGCCGTTATCAGTCTCAAACGCGCAGTTGAATTTACTAATTGTTAGTTAAATATTGAATAAGGACAAACCTGTAGAATTTATCGCTTAGGCGTTGCCATATTGCGCGCATATTGTTTGCTCTATTTAACAAATCTAGATAAAAACTAAACTTATTCTATGTAATATGTAATTTACTTGTGCGTAATATAATATTTATCCAATTAACTATGACGAGGATGCATCTATATGTGTATGCATGACCTTGTGCCCTCCTGCCGAAATTTTTGGGGCATCGTATTCTGTAACGTTGTGTAGTAAAAATATAGCGAGAAGAGGAGAGCCGTCGAGGAAAGCCGTGTTTCGATAAACGAGAAAAAAAAAGCGGCGTTCTTGTGGGCAGAGCCTGTGTGAATGTGTAAACGCACACACTGACACAGGTACAAGGTCAAGGTGACTGGGTTTCGAGATTACACCGCTTCTTCGAGCGAAGCGAACGCTACGTTATGTACAGCTTGCGGCGCCTAGCTGTAACTGCACCGGCCCTGGTCATAAACCGAGGAGATGATTACGCTAGGAGTTCGGAAAAAAAAACACGATCTGTTTGTATTAGGTACGGATTTTGTTCATTGTTGTTTACTTTAAATTGTTTTTTTAATTCTAAAATGTTTTCTAAATAAATCATAAATATTACGTATACATCAATAGCATGCGCATATATCAAAATGAAGCATTTAAAGAGGAAAATAGAATCTTAATTGAGGCTGCCCAAACTGGCTTGCTTGCAAATAATGTAGTTGAGAAGTTATGGGCACAACACAAGGATGAAGATAAAGAGGAAGAACGCTCAGATGCTTTCAGAAGTCTATGAGATAGAAACAACTTCATAGAAACCTCGAGATGCACTGATATGTTTATCTTGGTCATGTTGGTCATTAATCAATAATAATATCTTACGACAACAATTCATCAATCAGAAGTTGCGAGGCTCCAAGCCTTAGCAAGGCAAAAACATTTAATAAACATATTGTTAACGAATTTTTCAAATTATTACAAGTCTTGGAACGAGAGAAGCTTGAATCTGAATCAATTTATAATTGTGATCAGAGTGGTGAGGTGCAACCGATTGATCTTCAAACCTGAAGCTAATGCGGATAATGGAGAAATTATAAAATAATAAACGGTAAATGCAAAAATACACATGCCGGGAGAGAAAAAGATGGGAATTTTGCTGTGAAACTCGACTAGAACCTGCTCCGGCTCGCGCTTTAAACTGGTCACTCATTCGCGAAATATGATTTCACGCACTTGGTTCGTAAATAACTATTTAATACCGGTAGGTACTATAGGGTCGTATTTATAGTGCTTGAGGTTGTGCCGATGCTTGAGCACGTAATTTTGACGTAAAAGTCATTATAAATGTATCAAAATCGTGTACTCAAGGATTAGCACAACTTCAAGGAAGAACTATAAATATGACCCCTTTAAGTATTACAGTATGATGCATTTAACTATCGCACAAAGGATTGAAAGTTTAATTCGCATGAGATGCAGAGATAAGATCAGAAGTCGGGAAGAAGTGTACCATATATTTAAAATGCCAAATATCCAGATCGCACTATCAGACAATCTTGAATTAAGTAAGACTGAGTCTAAGTTTAGAGAAACTGGCGATTTTAGAGATCAAAACTCTTAAACCTGGCCGTCCAAAGGTTAATGATGATCAGAAAATCAAGATTTTGTTGAGTATTGAAGAGAATCCTGAACATGAAGAAGGAAAACTATCGTCCTATCGTTCTTACACCGATCAGAGATTACAGTTTTGTGAGACATTGATGAATTTATGCCGAGGAAATCGACGTTCGCATCGACAAATCCTCTTTTCAGATGAGGCCACGTTCTGTCTCAATGGTACAGTCAACCGTCAAATTTGCAGATATTGCAGTCGAGCAAATCGTCATTGCTATAAAGGACTTCAAACATTTTTCACAACTAAATAAAACTTTATTGGAAGAATGGCAGTCCTTATAAAAATGTCTAGAAATTAGAGAAAATCAGGACAATAAAATTATTTGTCATGTGACTTTTCGAACACTAAACACTTTAACCCACTGAACACCAAACAAGTTTTAACTAAAACACCGACGCGTTTCAACAGCAATGCTGTCATTATCAAGGCGATAATAAAACTAAATTAAAATAAAATCTACAAAAACAGGTAACCTAAATGTTATGCACGGTCAATCCGATACGCATCATTAATTCCCGATTAACGAAAACAATGACGAATACGGTATAGGACCATTGTCACAGTTCATTACACATGACTTATTTTTATATATTTCTAAACTTTCGAAAACATTTAGAAACTTACAATTGTTTATTTGTCTAATTAATTTAACATTCGTATGATCGATGTTGTTATCTGTTTCAAAAATGTGTTGGGCAACGCTCGATTTCTCAATTCTATTAAATCTAAGATGAGCCATATGCTCTTTGAATCTAGTTGAGACTGCTCTCTTGGTTTGCCCAATATATTTTTGATTACAATCTTTACAATTGATTTCGTAAATACCTGACTTTTCTAGAGGTTGTATTTTATCTTTAGGGTTACCGATGAGACTTCGTAAACTAGTCCCAGAACTGTAAACTATTCTGAGATCTAGCTCTTTGAAGATTTTACTCAAACCTTTAGTGATAAAGGGAGCGTAAGGGAGGGTCACAACGGATGAAGCTTTAACATCCTCTCGAAAAGTCGTAGATTCTTTCACAGTTTTCTTATAATTAAACTTCCTAATTAACTTATAGATATGCTGACGCTGGAAACCATTACACTTGGCCGCATCTTTTATAATTTTAAGCTCTTTCTCATACCTCGCCTTGTTCAAGGGAAAAGTGAGAAGTCTGTGGACCAAAAAATTCAGGCTTGCCATTTTGTGTTGAACACAATGATGGGAATCTGAAGGAATGTAGCGAAGTGTACTGGTTTCCTTTCTATACACGTCAAACTCTAATCTATTGTTATTTCTAATTACTAAAGTATCTAGAAAGGGTAGCTGACCGTTTTCTTCTCTTTCACAAGTGAACTTTATGGTTTCGAACCGATTATTTAATTTATTGAGAAAATCGTCAATTTTACATTTTTTAGTGTCAAATATAGCGAAAATATCATCCACATACCTCAACCAAACCCTAGGAAAGTATTCGCTCTCAGATTCTAAGTCCTTTTCAAAACGGCTCATGAAAAGGTTAGCCAAAAAGGGCGACAAGCAGTTACCCATTGCCGTTCCTTCCAGCTGTTCATAAAAACTCCCGTTGAATTGAAAAATGTTCTGTTTAATACAGATGTCAGTTAAGCGAATATATTCCTGGACACATTGTTGACTCAAACTATTTTGAAGCAACAAGCCCTCGAGGTATGTCAAGGTGTCTGGAATCGGTACACTAGGAAAGAAAGAACTAACATCAAATGAAATCAATACTTCACCCTCCAGCAACTGAATATTTTGAATTTCTTTAATAAATTCTAACGAATTTTTTTTTATTGCAAAACTAGGTTGCTGTATTGGCAAATTATTAAATTAAGTACAGGTGCAAAGTTGAAGCAACCTGCCTTGATAGAGATATGGAAGCAGTCATGACCATTCATTTGATATATTATTTCAATTTTTGTTTGTTTATTGCTTGTACATACATATATTTATATCAATAAAATAAAATAGGTATGTATGTATAAATGTGTTCCTTTTTCTGCAATATGATCTAGATACTTGCCTATTTTGTCTTAGAACTTTAGCAAATTCGTTAAAATTTTGGAATTTCACGCGTTGGTATGCTTTAGATTGGACGGTTGAATGAAACATTAGAATTTCATATTTTAATACATATGTATAATAACCTGAGTAAAACGGAAACCTGTGTGTAAAGGAAAATATTTTGGTCCCAGTCGATTCCGTTTTAAACAGGTTTCACTGTAATCGGTTCGAAACCATAAAGTTCACTTGTGAAAGAGAAGAAAACGGTCAGCTACCCTTTCTAGATACTTTAGTAATTAGAAATAACAATAGATTAGAGTTTGACGTGTATAGAAAGGAAACCAGTACACTTCGCTACATTCCTTCAGATTCCCATCATTGTGTTCAACACAAAATGGCAAGCCTGAATTTTTTGGTCCACAGACTTCTCAGTTTTCCCTTGAACAAGGCGAGGTATGAGAAAGAGCTTAAAATTATAAAAGATGCGGCCAAGTGTAATGGTTTCCAGCCTCAGCATATCTATAAGTTAATTAGGAAGTTTAATTATAAGAAAACTGTGAAAGAATCTACGACTTTTCGAGAGGATGTTAAAGCTTCATCCGTTGTGACCCTCCCTTACGCTCCCTTTATCACTAAAGGTTTGAGTAAAATCTTCAAAGAGCTAGATCTCAGAATAGTTTACAGTTCTGGGACTAGTTTACGAAGTCTCATCGGTAACCCTAAAGATAAAATACAACCTCTAGAAAAGTCAGGTATTTACGAAATTAATTGTAAAGATTGTAATCAAAAATATATTGGGCAAACCAAGACAGCAGTCTCAACTAGATTCAAAGAGCATATGGCTCATCTTAGATTTAATAGAATTGAGAAATCGAGCGTTGTCCAACACATTTTTGAAACAGATCACAACATCGATCATACGAATGTTAAATTAATTAGACAAATAAACAATTGTAAGTTTCTAAATGTTTTCGAAAGTTTAGAAATATATAAAAATAAGTCATGTGTAATGAACTGTGACAATGGTCCTATACTGTATTCGTCATTGTTTTCGTTAATCGGCAATTAATGATGCGTATCGGATTGACCGTGCATAACATTTAGGTTACCTGTTTTTGTAGATTTTATTTTAATTTAGTTTTATTATCGCCTTGATAATGACAGCATTGCTGTTGAATCGCGTCGGTGTTTTAGTTAAAACTTGTTTGGTGTTCAGTGGGTTAAAGTATTTAGTGTTCTACTTCTGCACCAAGAGATCCAGTGAAGAACTTCGCAATATGGCTACCAGGTCCAAGGATCAGAACTTATACCATAAGGTTAGTGCTAAAATTAGGTTTATTAGCGAAGATATTAGATTTCTGAAAACTTGCAAACGTTTTTCTGTTTTTCCAAACTTTATTAATGTTACTGTCTCGAATAATTGCAAAAATAGTGATAAAGTCATTCGTTACGCGAAAGAAAAATGGTTGTGTTCAGAAATCGAATATCTTTTTGCCAAACGCAGCATTTAACTATCGCACAAAGGATTGAAACTTTAATTCGCATGAGATGCAGAGATAAGATCAGAAGTCGGGAAGAAGTGTACCATATATTTAATGCCAAATATCCAGATCGCACTATCAGACAATCTTGAATTAAGTAAGACTGAGTCTAAATTTAGAGAAACTGGCGATTTTGGAGATCAAAACTCTTAATTACATTTTAGGGTAACAAAAACACTTAAAAACTGCCAATTTATTAGCATCAGTAGTTATCTGCCAAATTTCATTCTTCTAAATTTTTCCAAAGTGGATATATTCAATAAAAACAATTGTTTTTACCTAATTTTAAAGGGCTGTAACTTGAAGGGAAAAGGGTGTTGAACAAAAAGTTTCGTATCAATTCAGAAACACCTGTATACCAATTTTAATTAAATCTTTCCCAGTTTTTCCCACTATCACCCTGTACATCCATTCGGGCTGGTTGGCTTAACGTCACATGTGTTGTCTCCATCTTATTTGGTTATTTTTTTTTAACTTTTATTCACTGTTTATCTCGTTCAATCTTTATAAAAAACATCAATCTTCAAACTTAAAATTCTTCTTTTATGACTGCGTCATGTTATATGCTATGTAATTTTAATAATATATTTAGTTCAATATAAGTTTATATTACAGGTATAATATGTTACATGACATGCCGTTCAACCACTACTACCACCCTCTCAACCAAAGCTCTCAACTATAACATATTCTATGTATAACAGCCATGTAAAAGGACCGTTCCTGAGATCCCCATGCAGTTCATTCTTATCTTGGACACAGTGTATATAAATGTATGGAAAAAAATTCAACGTATAAGCTGGAGTTTCCCGCATTCACACCAATATCTATAGAGAATGGTGCTCCGACTTGATGAAAAATTTGATATAAAACACAATTTTACATGACTTGTTAATGGCAGGAAAACAATGGTGGTGAGTTTTAGATTTCACACTTCTGGGAATTTCAAGTTGTGACGAGCGAGTTTCCGTCAGTATTAGGTAATAATAAAGACTAAGAAAAACTTATGATAGAACTCTTCTTGCGTTATTGATTTCACAATTTTAGATTCAATACATGTTTGCTGTTTGGAAGAGAGCTTGTTTACACTACAAATTATATTTTCTTTGTAGGAAAGATCTAAAAATGTCTGTATGATGTGCCCAATATGACATGTATAAATTATGACAGCTTAGCCACAGAGTTTAGCTCGCAATCCAAAAATTGAACATATCTTGAACCAGTCCCGTAGGTTTGAAGCTTATTGAGATGCAAATACAATGTGCAAATATCAATTATCTGTCAACGTGACAGCGATGCTCGACATTTCATACGACAGATGGAGAACCATTTCACAATGCAATGAAAAATTTCCAGTTGAACTAGAAGTTTGACAGACGCAAAAACTCGATTAAAAACATAAATAAACAGTGCTTAGACGGACGCAAAAAAAAAAAAACTAACAAGTATGGAATTATCATAAAACCATTTTTTTCTCGTCCATATATAGAATTTTAAGGTGATTTTCTCTATATGTGTAAGCATTCGATCTCGACAAGTCGGCATCCACCTCGCGGCCGTTCGTACATATATACCCATCTACAAGAATGTGTGCGTATGTAAAACTTAACTCGAATTAAAATGCAGCTCACCTTGAATCGTAGATGTACCATTGGCATACCAAATATCTCTCCGATAATAATCGTAACGTAGAAAATGGGAGAGATAGGACTCCTATCTAGAGAGCAAGATTTCCCTTAAGAATTTATTACTATTTATTGCCCTCCCCTCTCTCTCCCCCTGCGCTTATACAAGACACAATTAAATATCAGGATGAATCAGATTCCCACGACGTAGTTGCAGATTTCCTAGGAAAATCACGTACCTACATATGTATACAAGCTGCTGCGCAATAATAAATAATCGTAAAAAAATAAACGTTTATTTTACTAGTTTTCACTGACACACTAGATTACGAGATCGAGCTCGTGAAACGAATATTAATTCATGCATCGAAAGTGCAACGACGGTTTTATAAATAGATTTCACGCGTAATATTACGCATACAATCACGACCTCTAAATTCCGAAGAATTCGTATATTTTGTCGATTTCCTTGCTCCTCTAACATAAGTGGAAACGTACACTAGACGGATGTGTCATCCATTCGATGGTATTTCAACACGGAGCTTGTGTGTGTCTGCATAGCCCGTATGGAATATTGACGACAATTCGATGGTTATAGAAAGTGAATGCCTACATAAAATGTACGCGAGTTGTTTTATTAAACGATGAATTGTTATATCTAAGAAGGAATCTCTATATCCTATTCATTACTTATTTTTTGTTTGGTAAAATTAATGGGTAAACGCGATATTGCATTGAAATATCAGATTTAAATAAGTGAAAATCAGTATAAATTTTTTGAACTTTTATTTGGTCAACTCGAATAAATTCACTTGAAACTGTTCAATGTAGTATGCTGCATACAGAGAATGGAAGACTTAATTCGTAGTGCAAGTCATTCAATTTGGACACGACGTTGCAGGATGAAAGAGCCCCCAAATCATTGTCGTAGTGGAAAAGCACTCTCAAACGAGGCCGTTTCTCCTTCAATACTCCATCGAATCGGCTCAATAAATCGCTACAGTATTGTCCTGTGATCATCCTTCCTTTCTGCAGAGAGTTGATGAGGATTACACTTTGGGAACCCCAAAAAAATGATCGCCATGATCTTTCCGGCCGATGGAACGGTCTTTGCCTTCTTCGGAGCTGATTCGTCTGAAAAAATCCACTGCTTCAACTGTTCCTTCGTCTTCGGTATGTAGTGGTGGATCGAAATCTCAGACCCGGCCCAAATTGAATGGAGCCCATGCACAAGCCTGTGCTACACGTAGCACAATTTTAACCTGTGTTCGTGTGGATGGTGTTGTGCTTATAACACAGTTTCGTGGATCGTGGCTACCTCTTCTTACGTGAATGTGGAAACCAAGTAAAGCGTTGCTGTGTGTACCACATCAAGTAGAAGACGGTACGGTATTAGAAAATAGAAAATTTAATTGAAATAGAAGTTTTCCAATATTATATGACACTAGTCACAAAGATTGCATCAGGACAAAACTGAAGGATGATTTACATTGTATTAAAAGTGTTACATTTTTGATTTGTAAATTTTTTGTTCAAAAGTGTCTCCTTTCTACTGCGGTACGTTGCCAATCAACAGATCCTTCGTTTGAAATGCTGCATTTTGGATGAAAACATATGATGTTTCTGTATTTTGAAGTACCAAAAACAAGTAAAAAGAAAATTATTTCAAGCCGTTTCTGATGCCGAAAATAAAGCTGAGGATGAAAATAAAGTTGATCAGAATCTACTGATAAACATTCAACATCCTCATACATCAGCCGCCATTTCCAATAGTACATTATCTAGCATTACGCAAGAGTACCCTGAATTATTTTCTCCGTCTAGTTTTTCTTCACTTCCGATAGGCTTTTGCGCATTGCATTCTTGACCAGTTCTACTTAATTAATTCACGAACCTCTCTAAACTGTTTCCTATTTAGTCGAAACGACTCTTTAAATACATTATCTGGAACTTCACTGGATAACTTAAATTCTCCATGACAAATACGTTTTCGTAAATATGCATTCGTTGTACTCCTTTTTCTTTTCCTGTTGAGTAAATTCAGTAACATAAACCTTTCGTCCTCCTCAGATTCCGGGATTTTCTGACGGTTGCTCTCATAATCGAAAATTCAAACTTTGTTTTGAGTCTTGGTCCGAACATCATAATAGCAAACATTGCTCTTTAGTTATTCTATGCGGCGCCCAAAGCCAACAAAGCTTCTTCACATGTAAATGATTATACAGAATCGAACGAATTGCCGGTGTATTTAGGCCTAAGGTGTCATCTATCTGCTGGTAACTCGTCTGTCTTCGTTGAGCATTGTCGACACAGCAGTAATTACTTTTATTCTACATTTTATACTTTACCTTACAACATGGATCTTTTCAATTATATTAAGTAGAATTAGGAAGTCCTCCAAACCCAATTGTGGCGGCAACAGCCGGTTTGGATCTGCACAGGCCACCTCTCCACACCATCGTAAGGAGAGCCCAACACCTGGCCCCGCATCTGGACCTGGATTAATCATCAATTTATTGCCTGGAAGCTGATCTATCAAACCATAACTCAACCAACCCAACTTACAGCCAGTAAGGGTTGTATGAACTGAGAAATAGAGGACTCAGGAGCTTTGGCAACAGAAGGAAGGATCCTCGACGACGACGACGTGGTCGACAGCTGACTGCTAGGTCCTGATAGTATTTGCCAAGATTATTTGGATTAAAGGCAGAAGATATATTAGTTTCCTTCAATTCAAACTCGCAATTTGGAGTCCTTCTTTTCAATTAATACTGCATTGTTAGTTCACCAAGTTCCTTCTTCTATTTTTTTTTTGTAATGATTACCGTTTCTTCCAGAATATTTTTGATGTCATCTCTTAATATTATGGGTGTTCTACGAAATGTTTGAATTGAGTAATGCATTCGACTTTGAAAATGTAAGAGGTTACGGAAATTAGACTCTAAGGAGAATCAAAAAAATGTCTTGAAAAAAAAACTTAATATTACAAGGAATTCATATTATGCAATTTAGATTAGAATCCTAGATGGAGTGGTGATTGGTTTTGAAATATGGGTCAGCGACCAGTTTGATATGATCCGACTAGAAATGACAAACTAGAAATAATGATCTGTACTACTGATAATCCAAGAGTTGTCTCGCTTGAGACACGTATAGAAAATGCCCCATTAAAGTAAAAGTAAAATATTTCTAAAAAGTAACTCCGAAGGCCTCGTTTATACCCTACAAATAGCTTCATCGACTAACCTCATTAGGCTCTAAATCTGTTTCGACTGTCTTTTTTAATACGCTACGCTTTCCAGACTCCCAAGTCTATCAAAAATATTTTAATAGATATACGTGACAGTTTTAGAAGAAATGATCTGCGCCAATCTAAAATACTGAATAAAACTGTACTGACTCAAAGGATATATTAGAAGGGACTCAGGTTTGTCATTGAGCCCCCCAAAGCCGCACATCGGTCTAAACGCAACATCTAAATTGAGCCCAATCAGAATCTATAATGGGGACAAAATCGACTATAAAAGTTGTTCTAAAAAGCTATTGCCAAGAAAACAACTTCTGTATTGAATATTTCGACAAACACATGAAATAAACGAAAGAACATGTTATGTCATTTCGATCATTTCCAACAAAATTCGTTAGGGTCATATATTAAACACTGTAAAAATTTGGGATGAATTGAATTGTCAAAATTACACGTACACACAAGATGTTGCTATTTACAAAAACTTAAAAAAAAAGAAGGACCAGAAAAAGAAGAAGAAAGATTTTGAAAAGTTGATTGAAAAAATAGAAAAATCAGGTGAAGGAAAAAGTTCTTTTTAAAAGAAGAAAAGACATAATAAAATAGAAAGTCATAAGTTTGAAAAGAAGACTGAAAATTAGAGAGACAGGAGAAAGAGAAACGTTTCTGAGAATTGGACTGATTTTGAAAAAATGACGGATAGATTTTGGATAAGATTGAAAAGTGAGAAAAGGAAAAGAAGAAAGAAAAGAGTAGACGAAGAAGAAAAGACTCAAACAAAGGAAAAGAAGTAGAAGCAGGAACAAGGTGTTATGGGGATAAAAATATTTACATATACACACAAGTAATTAAGGTAAGAGAGGGTGGGTTTCAAAATTATTATTGTGAAGTGTTTAATATATGTTTTCCTTTTTATTTTATTTGACTTTAATATTGAACACTGCAAAACATACAGGTTTGTTCTTTGGAATAGTCACGTGACGATCACTCGTTTAAGCATACAACAACAAAAACATCGTCTGAAAAATGATGGCTTTGCTGAGGTTGAACGTGAAGAACTATGTATTATCCTATGTATGTATCCTATTATTTAAGAACACTATTCGACAAGATTTTTATAAGTGGCCTAACAATTTAAAATTTTAATATTTTGACAGCTTGTATACAGACATAAAAGCTCAGAGCATGGAAGCTTTCGATATCGTCTACTATTGGTGATTTCGTCAGACCATCAACGAATCGGGTTAAGCCGAATATATGAGGCACTGAATATTTCATATGAAAGCGTCCAACAACTATAATGGTTTCCTGAATGTCTGAATGTTGACCAGAAACTTTCAAGGGTGAAAGCATCAAGAAATGATGCAGACTTCTTAAGTCGTATTGTTACTGTGGATGAAATTTGGGTACAATTCGACGACCCAGAAACAAAGCAACAATCGATGGAATGGAGGCATTCTGATTCTTCAAGGCTTAAGAAGTTTCATGTACGAAAATCTGCTGGACAAGTTCTTGCTTCAGATTTTTTTTTTTTTGTTTGGGATTGCCATGGCGTAATCGTGATAGGAATTATGGAGAGAAAACGGGGATTGTTTAATTCAGATAAGAGTAATTAATAAGTTAATTTATTATTATTCAGTTTATTTAAACAACACTCCTAAATTAAATAAATTTCCGTACGACTATCCTAGATATGCAGTCGTGCCGACCGTTATCCGCAATTTTCTAGCACAACTGTGCAGTTCCTGAAGAAGAACAAAGATAATCGTACGGCCATCTTCTTGTATGCGCACAGAACAGTTTCAAGCGAAAGAAAAGCGCGAATTATTGAAATACCTGGCATAGATCTCCGTTTTTGCTTAGATGCATACCATAGAACGACGAGGTCTCTTATGGTAATCCGAATTCTTAGAAGGTTTCCGCACGTTTATCTGCAGCTCCTTCCAGCTGGATATTTATTTATGTGCAACTCGGTATATACACGTACGAAGATAAGTACTGTGAGATGTTGGCTTTAGCATATTTTATATAAGCGATATAAATAGTATAAACAGTGCTCACTCAGTCAGTTGGTGTCACCGTAAACTTTCTTTTCATGGGATAAATTACGATAACGTGTACATACATATACGTACATTCATAGATATATACAAGGCGAAGTGAGGGAGGAAATTGCATTAGTCTATTATAAATATTTATGTGTTGTTGTTGTTGTTGTTGTTGCTTGAAACGTTAGTGGAATTCGCAAATTGTATAATACCAAAGTGCAATTAGATACAATTACGTTGTTAATATATATAAATAGATGATTCATGTAACTCCCAGAGGACGGTACGGTGTAAATTAGTGCAAATTGGTACTTAACGAGTTACCTGCATTTATTCTAAGGTATTTCAATGTCGGACAGTGTTTAATTATCCACAACTATATACATAACAATAAGAACTATAACTACTGAAAAACAATACCGCATAGGTCTCTTAATGATGAACAATGTAATAATGGGTGAAACGTTTCACTTTGAGTGCTTATTGTCAATGGTTAATGTACTATTACCGTGTTGTATGTTGTACAGCGTTAGTAAAAAGTCCCGGAACGGTCGAAGAACTTTGTGATTTGAAAATTATGATTTCTGAAATTTGGTATGGGGGTATAGTTAATATAAATGCATTTTATGCAATACAGTTTATATTTTTTTCACTTCCGGTTTAATCGGCAATACGTCCCACATTTTTTTTTTAAACGGAACACCCAGATTGAATGCAAAATAAAAAACTACGTTCAGGAAGTATTAAGATGTTTATTTTTATTCACAAGAAAAAAGTTGTTGTTTAGTGTTTGCATTCTTTTTGCCGTCACATTTGATAATTTTAAAAGCGTTTTAACTTTTGCATCGCTATAAATTTACTTATTTTAGACATTGACACGTTTGAAAATGGCAGTAAAACTTACTGAATCAGAACGAATTGAGATATTAATGATGCGCGTGGGTACGGTGATCGTCAACGTTCTTTTGAAGAGGTTCGTATTTTGTTTAATACTGTTTATCCGGATCGTCACATTAGTAAAAGTACGGTATGCCGAACAATTCAAAAGTTTCAAGTCTTTCGTCAGGTGAAGGATTTACCTAGAAGGGGACGTCCATTAACAGCAACAGATGAAGAAACTAGTTTGAATGTGTTACTTACTGTGGAAGAAAATCATCATCACGTGTCCACAACAGAATTAGGTCAAATCTGCTCATAAGATTCTTAAATCAGCAAGAATGAAAGCTTATAAAATGTATCCCGTCCATGAGTTAACTGAAGATGATCCAGATCGTAGACTACATTTTTGCGAAACAATGACGGAATTGATCGAGCAGCAGCCTAATGTTTTAGATCACATCATTTTTTCAGATGAGGCAACGTTTTGTCTCAACGGCACTGTGAACAGACATAATTGTCGCTACTGGTCAATTGAAAATCGGCATTGGATCGAAGAAGTCCATACACAGCGTCCTCAAAAGGTGAATGTCTGGGCTGGTCTTGTTGGCAACAACATCATAGGACCATTTTTTATAAGAGGAAATTTAACTGGCAACGTCTACTTAAATTTATTGTGAAATGAGGTTGTTCCAGCACTTGCGACCCTCTTTCCAAATGCAAACATAGGCGATCACCCTAATGCACATTTTTGGTTTCAACAAGATGGAGCTCCCCCCCCCCCCCCATTTTGCCCATAATGTCCGCGATTATTTGAATGAAATTTTTCCGGAAGGTTGGATCGGACGTAGAGGAGCAATCGAATGGCCAGCACGTTCGCCAGATCTCTCGCCATTAGATTTTTTCTTTTGGGGTCACTTGAAATGTGAAGTGTACAAAAATCGTCCCCGTCAAATTGTAAATGGAGAGCATTTTGAACAATTATTGTAATCGCAACCTGAATAGACAGGTATCTTGATTTTTCTGTATTAGGACACTTTTTTTAATTTTTTAACTGTTTTCTTGTGAATAAAAATAAACATCTTAATACTTCCTGAACGTAGTTTTTTATTTTGCATTGGGCGTTCTGTTTAAAAAGAAAAGTTGGACGTATTGCCGATTAAACCGGAAGTGAAAAAAATATAAACTGTATTGCATAAAATGCATTTATATTAACTATACCCCCATACCAAATTTCAGAAATCATAATTTTCAAATAACAAAGTTATTCGACCGTTCCGGGACTTTTTACTAACGCTGTATATCCGCATATATATCTTATTATTTGTAATTTGTGTTTTTATTACGTTAGGAATAACGCAATAATCAACTAGATATAAAAAGATGGTAGTACCAGTCATCAGTAACTTCTTTAACATACATTATATCGAAAAAAATCTAAGAGCAAAATTGTCCATAATTATAATTACCATCTGTCTAAAATATTTTTGGTCATCAGTGGCGTGTCAAACCTATGTTTTTCTTTGATGGAACAATATATATTTTGTGGCAGATTCGGAAAGCCCACGAAGAGTTCTTATTGTTTCTTATATAACGTCATACCTCTAACTTTAACAGTTTCGCTGTTATAACGAGTTTTCTTCGCATCTAGACCATAGTTCGAAATATTTTTTGACGGGAACTAAATTATACCTTCGCCGGCGTTTCGGTTTCGAATTTAGGGATAGACTAAGACCTCTTCTATCTAGAACACTAAACACTTTAACGCGCTAAACACCAAACAAGTTTTAACGAAAACACCGACGCGTTTCAACAGCAATGCTGTCATTATCAAGACGATAATAAAACTAAATTATAATAAAATCTACAAAAACAGGTAACCTGAATGTTATGCATGGTCAATCCGATACGCATCATTAATTTCCGATTAACGAAAACAATGACGAATGCGGGATAGGTCCGTTGTCAAAGTTCATTACACATGACTTATTTTTATATATTTCTAAACTTTCGAAAACATTTAGAAACTTACAATTGTTTATTTGTCTAATTAATTTAACATTCGTATCATCGATGTTGTGATCTGTCTCAAAAATGTGTTGGGCAACGCTCGATTTCTCAATTCTATTAAATCTAAAATTAGCCGTATGATCTTTGAATCTACTTGACACTGCTCTCCTGATTTGCCCAATATATTTTTGATTACAATCTTTACAGTTGATTTCGTAAATACCTGACTTTTCTAGAGGTTGTATTTTATCTTTAGGGTTACCGATGAGACTTCGTAAACTAGTCCCAGAACTGTAAACTATTCTGAGATCTTTCCTAGTGTACCGATTCCAGACATCTTGAGGGCTTGTTGCTCCAAAATAGTTTGAGTCAACAATGTGTCCAGGAATATATTCGCTTAACTGACATCTGTATGGAGCAGAACATTTTTCAATTCAACGGGAGTTTTTATGAACAGTTGGGAGGAACGGCAATGGGTAACTCCTTGTCGCCCTTTTTGGCTAACCTTTTCATGTGCCGTTTTGAAAAGGACTTAGAATCTGAGAACGAATACTTTCCTAGGGTTTGGTTGAGGTATGTGGATGCTATTTTCGCTATAGGTATTTGATACTAAAAAATGTAATATTGACGATTTTCTCAATAGATTAAATAATCGGTTCGAAACCATAAAGTTCACTTGTGAAAGAGAAGAAAACGGTCAGCTACCCTTTCTAGATACTTTAGTAATTAGAAATAACAATAGATTAGAGTTTGACGTGTATAGAAAGGAAACTGGCAAGCCTAAATTTTTTGGTACACAGACTTCTCACTTTTCCCTTGAACAAGGCGAGGTATGAGAAAGAGCTTAAAATTACAAAAGATGCGGCCAAGTGTAATAGTTTCCAGCCTCAGCATATCTATAAGTTAATTAGGAAGTTTAATTATAAGAAAACTGTGAAAGAATCTACGACTTTTCGAGAGGATGTTAAAGCTTCACCCGTTGTGACCCTCCCTTACGCTCCCTTTATCACTAAAGGTTTGAGTAAAATCTTCAAAGAGCTAGATCTTAGAATATTTTACAGTTCTGGGACTAGTTTACGAAGTCTCATCGGTAACCCTAAAGATAAAATACAGCCTCTAGAAAAGTCAATTGTAAAGATTGTAATCAAAAATATATTGGGCAAATCAGGAGAGCAGTCTCAACTAGATTCAAAGAGCATATGGCTAATCTTAGATTTAATAGAATTGAGAAATCGAGCGTTGCCCAACACATTTTTGAAACAGATCACAACATCGATCATACGAATGTTAAATTAATTAGACAAATAAACAATTGTAAGCTTTTAAATGTTTTCGAAAGTTTAGAAATATATAAAAATAAGTCATGTGTAATGAGCTGTGACAATGGACCTATACCGCATTCGTCATTGTTTTCGTTAATCGGAAATTAATGATGCGTATCGGATTGAGCGTGCCTAACATTTAGGTTACCTGTATTTGTAGATTTTATTTTAATTTAGTTTTATTATCGCCTTGATAATGACAGCATTGCTGTTGAAACGCGTCGGTGTTTTAGTTAAAACTTTTTTGGTGTTCAGTGGGTTAAAGTGTTTAGTGTTCTACTTCTGCACCAAGAGATCCAGTGAAGAACTTCTCTTCTATTTACCCATAATTTTTTTTCAAGTGATTTATAGAAAGAATCTAATTTTTGATTGGTCTATGGAAATTGTCATTTTATTGTAAAATATCAAATGGAAACCATATAAAAAATTACATCGTTGGATAACTGAAATATCAAGCTTTCCATTTGTAAAACAAAAACACATTTCGGTACCAGCCTTTGCTGGTGGTTACTCAATGTTTGGGGTGGCATATTGGGAGAACACCTACTTGGTCCTTACTTCTTCGAGGGGAACCTGAATGACAACAATTATTTAAGGTTCTTTCGTGAACTTCTTTGGTTGAACTTTTGGAAGATGTACGGTTAGCCACTCGCCGAAGATAATTTTCCAACACGATGGTGCTCCAGCAAGTAAGAGTCGTATCGTTCGGGAATATCTTAACGAAAGGTTTCTAGATTCATGAATTGGTCGTGGGGTTCAGTATTTCAGATTTCTTCCTCTGGGCCAACATCAAGAACGAAGTCTACAGGAAGGTACCAACTACTGCCGAGAATATCCAGGAGAGAATTCGTGCGGCTTTCCGTGCTGTATCACTGGAAGTCCTAAGGGCGGTGTCTAGGGCTTGCGAGTCGAACTTGCGATTATTCCAACAGGAAGGTCGTCATTTTGAACATTTAGATTAAGCTGAGTAAACACCATGTTTACCAATTTTTTTTATCATGACAATTGACTTTGAAAAATGACGTGTTTCGTTAAATTGATCTAACAACCTTCTTACTTTTTAATTTTGTTACGAAATGTTTTTTTTTTACAAATGGAAAACTTGGAATTTCAGTTATCCAACGATATTTTTTTTTTATATGGTTTCCATTTGATATTTTCGAATAGAATGACAATTTAGTTCCCGTCAAATAAAATTTCGAAGTATGGTTTATCAGCGAAGACCGCTATAAGAGAAAATAAGTACTCTTCGAGGGCTTTCCGAATCTGCCACAAAATATATATTGTTCCATTAAAAAAAAAAAACAGGCTTGAGACGCCACTGGAATACGGCACACCGCTGATGACCAAAAATATTTTAAAGACATGGTGATTGTAGTTATGGACAATTTTGCTCTTCGACTTTTTTTCGATATAGTGTATGATAAAGAAGCTGCGGCCCAAAGCATCTTAGGTGCTACACCCTGTATAAATGCTCATTCGAAGTAAAATGCTATAAACATATTATCCAGTAATACAATGTTATAATTGCTTTGGGTACCGTCATACTGGTAACCACTGTAAGGGAAACCAAAGATGCTATCGCTGCAGCGAATTATTCTACCGATAAGGTTTGCGTAGTTCACAATTTATAAAAAGAAATAAAGAATAGGACGGCCTTCGAAAATATCACATTTTGGGAAGCGAAGAAAAAGGTGCCGATAAATAGAAGAAATGAAACATCATTCAATACTAATGAGATGCCACAGCATTTTCCACCGATATCGACCGGGGCTCCAAGTGTGGAAAGACAGAGAACTGCTACTAATAGCTACTCATTTCAGATAACAAAGACCCAAAGATCCAAAAGAACAATGACGCAAGCAAATGACAGATAGTCCTCAAAAGTTATCCCAATTAAGAAACCACTTTTCTATAGCCAAGGAAAAAGTATCAACCAGAGGTCGGAAGATCGGCTTCCGGGTCGTCAAAGACTCAGCCGGTGAACATAATCCAACAATTTGAAATTTTGACTCAGGTAGTAAAAAGTTTAAGCATAACAAGGGAACAGGAATTGGAAACAGCAAGTCTCATTCGAGGCATCAATGGAGGACTTATCCAAACTATTATTTCCTAATCAAAATACTCTAGTGGAACGCAAGAAGTCTGAAGCAACTTGGCATGAAATCATTTGAAGTTTCTTCTTGGGCGGACACATAAACGCCAACCACCCAAACTGGGGAAGCTCTCAAAACAATAGGAAAGGTACTGAAATCTGAAACTTCCTGCCAAACACAGAGGTTTGTTTATTTAATGTCACCAATGCTGCGACAATATCGATGTCCAACCAACGTTCCAACGCTGTGGATCTCTCATGAATCGCGATGCCAATAAGAATAAGAAGAGGAATTTATGACCCCTCATCCCTCCAACATCAACATTGAGAGATAAGTGTGGTCCTGGAACTCCCAGATGTATGGTACTTGATAGGAAGCTAACATTTTTCGATGATGGCATCCCTATTTATCAGGGCATGGTCCAGCATCTGTAAGGGTACGTTCATAGTGACTAGCGACGAGACTGGAGTAGCAACTTAAACAATATGTTGGAATCGCATCTTTAGCACTATAAATGTTAAGCTTTTTCTGTAGATTCTTGTTTTCGTCGCTACTCTAGTCTAGTCGCTAGTCATTCGTTTCGTCGCGTCACTATGAACGTACCCTAAGTCGCAGATCAAGAGGTTCAATATACAACAGAGGGGTGCTACGCAGGATTGTGTCTGCACCTCGCATAAAGATTAATTTTTCATCTCTGAGCGATTATGCACTGGTGTTAGTCAAGAAAGGTTTGAGCGGTCGGTGAACCATGCCACCACCTCGTGTCGAAACGTCGCCTATCCAGGAGGCGATGAAACAACTGGTCGCCAAAACGAGTCTGTCTTTGATTTAGATTAAGCATTGCTCTTATACACGCTTTTTATAGAATGAAGACTCTAAATGCCTCTAGCTAATTGCCCCAGAATATAATTCCATATTTCATCCAGGAGTGCATCATTCCACTCCAACTCTTCATTGGATCTCTTGGTGCAGAAGTAGAACACTAAACATTTCAACCCACAAAACACCAAAAACATTTTACTAAAAATTGATTAATTGATTATTATCGCCTTGATAATGGCAGCTTAGGTGTCGAAACCCGTCAGTGTTTAGTTCAAAGTTTTTGATGTTTTGTGGGTTGATATGTTTAGTGTTCTACCATTGCATAATATGCAGACAGAGCTAGCTGGACACTCACACTACGCGCTATTACTCGTAAAGTGTAGCATGAAAACCACTTCTCCAGCTTTCTTAAGTGTTTTTTACTTTTATGTTACTTCTCAACTTTCTTGTCAATTTTAACTTTACGATCGACGAAGAATCATCAGCAAACATGACTGTTATTAGATTATTGGTTACATTTGGTAAGTCATTGATATGTAAAAGGAACGGCATTGGTCCTAATAGGGAACCTTGCGGAAGCCCAAAAGTTACTTCCTGCCATTCGCACTTTATCTCTCTTCCATTTAAGTCTTGGATGATAACACACTGACGTCTTCATGGTAAGTACGATTTTATCCATTCATATGGAACTCCCTTAAAACTAACGGCTTCAAGTTTGACTAAACGAACAGAATGGTGCACACTGCACACCGTCGAAGGCCTTGGACAAGTGCATGAATAAACCAACCACTTCTTCTCTCTAGCTAACGTTGTATACGATGTTCTTAGGCAAAAACGAGTATTCTATTCAGAATAAGTTTTGCCAAAACTTTTGCTACGATGGATATCAGAGCAAGATTGGTCTATAATTTCCAACGTCAGTCTTTTCTCCTTTATTGTCATTGAGAATCGTGTCAAAATATTTGTTTATTTCGTCGGGGATACTTCAAGGTTCGACCTTTAGTCCTCAATAATTTTATAAGTTATGTGAAGGGTATTAAAGGAAAAACAAAAATTGTAACACTACTAATCTAGACATACAGAAGACGTCCTCCCAACGCTATCTTGTGTATTTTCTCACCATTATATACATATCTATATACGTATATATGTATATATACTAAACTAGTCTTCATTCATCGATTACGACCTCGAATCCCGCGAATAAAAACGCCGCACGAAAGAAATAATGTCATCGCCATATTTGTCAATCGCTTGTCGATGTTGTTCTTCTTTTTTTTCCTCCGCCGTTCTTCTCCCCGTCTTATTCTTTCCATTTCTGGACCGCATTCCTGGAACGGCAGTTCTACACGGCGATACCTCTTCAATTATTTATAACCTGCCCGCGAGCATCTGCGCGCTTCTTCTTCTTCTTCTTCCACTCCGTCCCGTCCGTCGTAAGAGAGTCCTCTTCTTCGCGGTAGATATCTACATTGTATCGTATCACAGGTGATATTCCACCTGCGAACGCGACTCGAAAATTCGACGATGACGTGGCAGTATTTTAACGAAATTTTATTAGGCAAAATTTTAATTTAAATAGTGGAGACTTACCTTTTTTATATTTTCCGTAACGTTTCCACGCGTAATAACCGGCACCTAACAATATAAATATCACTAGAATTGTAATTATCACAGAGGCGGCTATGGATCCGCCGCCATAGCACGTCGATTCTTCCTGAGCGTCGATCGAATCGATCACGAACATCAATAAGATCACTATTAAGTAGTTCTGGATATGTTGTTGTAGTGCCATTTTTGTTGTTGTTGTTGGTTATGTACGGATGGCGCAGCTAATCGAGCTGAATAGATGGTGCAAAGATGGAAAACGTCACCATCTTTAGGTGATGCTTAAATGTGTAGGGGATTTCCGAGATATCTTCGATCCTGAAACCAAAAAAAAAAAATTAATTAATTGTGTTTATTACAAATTTCAGTGTTGTTAAAGTCGTCGGTAAAATTGTTATTTCTTTCTAAGGTATTATTAATTTCAAAGTTTTCCATTTTATTTAATCTGACAAACAGATGCAAAGCATCATCGACTTCGACATCATTTTTAAGCTGTCTTCTACAGAATTGTTGAAGAAGTTTTGCATTTGTGATTGGCGTTCTTGTTCTTTTTTTTTTCACTTGACGAAGAGGCGGCATTTGTGTCTGTGTGGTCAGTCTCAACGTTTCTTCAAGAGCTATATTGAAGATGAGGTAACCTTTTCAGCACCTCATTTCAAGGTCGCGGGCTTTGAATCCGACTACTGCATTGTCGTCTATATTTTTTTTAATGCGACCTTTTTAGGATTTGTTCAATATGGAAGACCCTCTTTAGCGGCCTGAAAAATGACACATCGAGGGGCATTGTCCCTTTTAATTTTTTTAGTAACGACAACAGAACCAGTTTTCGAATAACAAACTAGTAATTGGCAAAAGTGTGCCACTGCCAGTCAAGGGCGTAGCCAGGTATGGGTCATGGCCCCCTCCCGCCTAGGACCAGGCTTTTTTAGTCAAATTTTGATTATTTTAGAAAGACAGACGTGTCAAGACAAAAATTTACCGATTTTTTTACATTTCTACTGATCTACCGATTAAGCCATCATATCTACCGAATTCTAAAAGCATGTTGAACTAGTGAAAGAGACGGAAATGTTTTTTCCCGCAACGAAGAAGGCACTTCTCATTGCCATTTCCCTTCCATGTACAACATGTACTGTAGAGTGGTCATTCAGCACTTTAAGAAGAGTAAAATCGTGGCTTAGATCCACAATGACAGGTCAACGTCTGAATGGGCTATGTCTTATGAGTGTCCATAGGAAAACTATCAAAGAAAATAAAGATTATTTTGAACATGATATTTTAAGAAGGTTTTCAGTCAATTCTAGAAAATTAACTTTGATATAGATGTGACAAAGGGTTAATATAATGTTTGTTTTATCATAAATAGTTTTAGATTGGTTTTCTGTCATTTAATGTTAAATACTTTAATTTTATTGGTCATGTTATTTCATTCTTTTGTTTTTTTCAATAATAACGCACCTCATTAACCAGCTTAAAATGACTAAAGTATGGCTCCATTTAATGCCACTGAATATGCACTGAAAAACTAGAGAGTGCGACTAGCCTTATCTTTAAACACGTAAGAATCTACCTTTCATAAGTGGCAATTTTTATCTAAGAATTTCAGGTTTTGGAAAACAACTTAAAGGTTTTCAGATATCCGGAAAATACGTTTTGAGGCATAATCTGCCTGAAAATTTCCCGGGGGAGAACACCCGGACCCGCCACTTATCTACGAAGTATTCCCCAGACTCCCAAGAACAAACCTATACAAAATTATTCTTACAATGGGAGATCCATGTTAATGAACTTAGCAATCCATTTACGATATTTTTTTCTATAGATTATAGATTTTAGTAGGTTGTACAGGGTGGACAAAGTCAAGTGAAGAACGAGTCATCTAAAATGTTCAATTGGGAACACTAAGTAAGTGGTAACAATGAACTATCTTGTACATAAATTGTTTTGACGGATTCAATAAAGATTATGTATACTACTACTACTACTATATGGTCTATCTGTTTCTTTCTAATGTTGGACTTGTGCCCTTAAACTCTCTAATCTCCAATTTGCATGAGGTACTTTTCTCCCAATGGGACCGCAACACTTTTGACCAAAGTCGAAAAGAGAACATCCTTGAACAAAACGATATTCAGGATATCCGGTCCCCAGTGGGCCCGAAGTAGGCTGGCGTGCTCGATGAAATTCGAAGAAACGACGGATCATTAGTTTTGGTCGGAACACCAACGGTTTCAAAACGAAGAAGGAAAGCGACCATCCTATGTATACTGCTTCAGTAATCTATAAATACGATAAAGAAATAACAAAATGACAGCAAACGACACAACAAAATGACGGAAATTACATATTTATTCAATGTAGTTAACTGTAGAATATAAAAATCACGCGAACCAGGGATTCTTACGCTACCACTTCATTTGAAAATACTCGCATTGTACTTGCCCGCTACCGATAAACTCCTTACATCATTTGGTTCCTCTTTTTCTTTTATAATTCGAGTGTGTTGTAGGTAGGTAACTCTATTATCCCAAGTCACCCGCAAAATGTCACTTTGACATTTCAGAAAAAGCGCTTTCGAGGTTATGTTGCAATATTTTAATTCCTCTTCAAGAAATGTCAATAGATGCACTACACGGCCTATTTTTAAATTAAAACGTTTTGTCTCAAGCCACCTGAGCTTTTTGAGTGCGATGATTAAACTTCGACAGTTAACTGCGAGATTGTAAAGCCATTTACTTGAAATGCATTTTACAGTTGTCAAATTGTAAAAATACAATTTTAACATTTTTTTTGGTTGGCTGCGACCTATAACAGCAGTTAAAATACTTCTGAAACCATTACTGCTGTCAAACTGTGAAAATAGTTATTTGTACGGTTCTAAAACGTGTAACTGTCAATTTCCCTATGACAGCTGTCAAATTATCCGATCTGATCATTGTAGTTGTCAAAATATATCTCACAATTCAGAAAATGGTAATAAAATGTGTTATTTTTCTTATATTTTTTGTGCCGTAATAAACAAGAACTAATTTGATGTATGTATGTATTGTAAAATTTGTCCCGTACTATACCGCATACTTGAGTATACGCGTCTACCTGTTCGGTACAAGAGAGAAAAAAATATCTGCCAGAATGTTAACGGGACAGAACCTACCTTGCGTATTATACGTGCAATAAAATCATAAATATAACTTGACCTCGATGGAACGCAATATTATCTACTATTTCTGCATATTTGCTAATCAATGTTTACATTCAACGTGAGCATATACATACTTTCATTTATAGAAACGTAAAATACAAAGTGGTTTATGTAACGGGAGAATTAGATACAGGTACAGTGGCGGAATTAAAAAAAGCGTACACTCAAAATGCCACACATTAAACCGTTCTTTATTGGACAGCTTACGTCAAATATATTAATTGCAAATAATTTGTCAAAGTAGTAGAAGACAATAATGCCAAATTTGAGTTTGTTTCAGAAAACACAATAGTTACATTACTAGAGGAAGGATGGTGAAAAGAAAATGGCAGCAAGAAAGAGTTGTTCAAAGAAGAAATGGATCCGGTCGGAAAAGGGTAACAACTCCTGAAGACGATGAAAATCTCATCCAGTTTTTGAGGAATAATCCATTTGAGTCGGTAGTGACTGCAATTAATAGAACGAATTTTCCTGGACACGTCCGTACTGCCCGAAATAGAGTGAGACAGGATTCCGAGCTGAGAAATAGAGTAGCTGCAAACAAGCCTTTCCTAACTGCAGATAATAAAAATCAGATAATAGGTTTTCCATTAGAATTTCTACCGCGTGATTTAAATTTCTGGGAAACCGTTATTTTTACTGATGAGAAAGTCTTCCAGTCTTCGTACAATGGTTGCGTTCCAGTGTACAGACCGTCAAATTCAAGATACAATGAGGCTTATACAAGCAAATCTCGAAAGAGTGGTATATTTTCGGTCAATGTTTGGGCCTGGATTAATATGCAAGGGCCAGGCATTTGCTGGATGATTGAGGGTCGGTTTACTAGGGCAAATTATATTGCAATTCTCGAAAATATTTTTCTGCCGTCGTCAGAAATTATGTTTCTTGAAAGAAACTTTATATTTCAAGATGATAATTGTCCCGTTCATAGATCTAGAACTGTTCAGAACTGGTTTCAAGAAAATAACGTAACTCGTTTACCATGGTCGTCTAAAAGCCCGCAGCTGTTAAATATCAACAAGATTTGAAGAAAAAAACAATGTTGAACAACAATTTGGCGTTCGTGTTGTAAAACTGATGAAGAGATAGATTGGACCAACTCCAAACTAGCCACTGTCAGAAACCGGATTATCTTTCTTTACGAATGCAAACGAAGACGAACCATACCTTTCTTCATTACCCACACCATGAAGGCCCTTCATACCATCCCACGAACCACCACAGGAATCAGAAGAATGGACAATATCTATTAAAGTACAATATAAGTCAATCACTATTAAAGTACTTTCTTTAATCATTAATGAAACTAATACAAATATCACATTCTTAGAGAATTATTTTCACGAATTAGAACTTGATCCATATTATTCACTAACTTGTCATATTTTTATTGATTTTGTTAACGTTCAACACTCAAAATACAATCGAGTTTCTCAGGAGAACTCAGTGATCCATCTCTTTATTTAACTAAAACTACTGAAAACAAGGGGTTCGTCAATATCTCTCAAGGTAACTTTCCCGAAAACATAAAGAATTGGGTCACAAATTTAGTTTGCCTATCACTTTTAAAGATGTAAAACTATTTAAGTATCTTTCGGAAGTAGAACACATTCTTTTCAATGTCCATGTTTCTCAGAGAGACAGAATCCTGGCAAAAGCCACATACTTAATTACCAATTTTTCCCATGAACCAGTTTTCAAATCCCCATCCATCAGTACACCGATTGAAAAAGAAGTCAATTTGTTTATGAAGCAGAATCCTGATATCTTGCTTACTAGTGCTGGCAAAGGTAACACCACAGGGGATTCTTATCACTATAAGTCTCTGAGGACAAGGTTCTGCCTAAATGTCCTACTCGCAAAATAGAGACAAAAAACAGTTTTTTAATTAACTAAGTCAAGACTAAAGGGCATGTGACCGACGAAGATGCTAAAGACCTCAAAATATATAATTGTATTTCACATAAGTACTATGGACTAGTCTTAAGTTCATAAAGATGGTAATCCCCTCAGACTTATCATTTCTTGTATTTACTCAAAGTCCCCACTCAAAGTCTTGGGAAATACATCGCCAAAATAATTGACAGGGCTTTCGCTGAACATAATTGTTTTAGGATCAGAGACAGTTTTGAATTTGCAAAAAAGATTAATAAATTTTATTTGCCACCTGACTATGTACTGGCTTCTTTTCATGTTATCTCTTTATTCACGAACATACCTTTAGAACTTGCGATTGATATCCTTACCCAAAATTACAACTTCCTTTCACAATATACCACTATTTCTGTTATGACAAAACCTTTTACTCGCAAATCAAAGGTTGCCCACTGGGAGGCTCCATCAGCCCCTCCCTGGCAGAAATAGTTATGAACAGTATTTTACAACATGTTCAAACCAATGTTGAGTTTCAGTTTCCATTCGTATTTCAATACGTTTATGACCTATTCCTGTCTCTTCCAGAAACAGAACTTCATCATGTACTTAATATCTTTAACAACATTAATATAAATCTAAAATTCACTATTGAAACTGAGAAAGATCACGTATTTGCGATAAGGGACCATAATAAACACAATTAAACTAGATTACTAGTGCGATGAAAACATGCCCTACGACTGTTAGATTAGGTTAGGTTAGGAGTGGGGTGGCATGCGGGCCTGTTTCACCACGACCTTTACAGATCTATTGTGATCCCCTTTACTTTAGAGAACGCTCTCTAGTTTCGCTTTCTTAATCAGACTTATCATTTTCGAGAGCGGCTCTTTTGTGTAGCCGTTGGCTGTGGGGTTCTCTACCCCCATTACTAGAAACGTTGTCCTCGCTAGGCCGTCACAGTGGCACAAAACATGAACTGGGGTTTCTTCTTCCTCTTGACAGAATCTGCAGAGAGCATTTTCTGCCAGGCCTATGTTAAACATATGCCTATTCAGTCTGCAATGACCGGTCATCAGACTTACTATCATTTTGACAGTTTTCCTATCTTTACTCAGTAGGTCTTCAGTAAACTTAGGCCTCTGTTCCCTTAGGAACTCCTTACCCTGTCTTTGTCCTGGTGATCTTTCCCACCATTCCTTGGACTTGTTTTGTGACCATTCGTAGATGGAGCTCTTAATTTGTGATTTGGTAATGCCGAAGGTAGGGGCCGCTCCTATGAAAGGCCTTGACGAAGCCAGCTCATCGGCCGCTTCGTCCTACGACTGTTTTAGAAGTGGTACTAAATCTCACAACCCTTCATATCTTAATGGAGAGTGTGGCTAGACAAACCACATACAAACTGATGAGAGAAGGCATCGTCAGATAGATATAAAAAATCCTACTTGAAGACGACTCGCTGTGGAATGTACCCCACGAAGATCCCGAAGAACTTTAGCCTTGCAAAAAAACTTTATCACGAGGTTGGGCTTCAGGAGTGGATTGAATAAAAACACTATCAACAACCGGAGGGACTGGAACTTTTGAGCATATGGACCCAGAACCAACTACTCCGAAAGCTTAGAGAAATTCTCCAGTATCTTTCAGGCGAAAATACTCGCTATAGCAAGATGCGTGCAGTTTAATCTTGAAAGAAATTACCGGAAACATGAGATTATTGTCCTGACCGACAGAGTCAAGGAGACATTAATGAGCTGAGCTCCTACACAATCAGTTTGACTTGGGACTGCTTGTCTAAGCTAAACGAGCTAGGCAAGAAAAATAAAGTCAGCCTCATGTTGGTGCTGGGACACACCGGAATAGGAGGAAATGAGAAAGCAAAGAAATTTGCAAGAAAAGGGAACGAAAACACTTTTTTTGGACCTAAACCTTTCTGCAGGATCATAGCACAATACTAGAGAAATTAAAACAGAGGCTGATCAAAGAAAAATCAAGATCAACATGGCATGAAAACATTTCTGGAAATCTGCAACCAGGATAGATTCAATGATATCATAACCATGAGCAAAGATAAATTTCGCTTACTGACAGGAATACTATCAGAACACTGTCGGTTCCAAAGGCATATGAGAGCAATTGGGCTAGCAGAAACAGCAGAATGCTGTTTCTGCAAGGAAGAGGATGAAGACACACCAATAGAAGCTATCAAACCACGTTTCACAGTTTGGCTAATTGTAAGTGCCCTAATAACTGGAAAACAGTTGAAGGTAGGTATAGGAAAAAAATCTAATACACCACATAGTAAAATCAGTTGAGATGGGTTAGATTTGTGAGCAGAGCGGTTATCAAATATCTTTGCAAGAAGGATACAAGTTTTGGGTGAATCTGCACCATCATATCAGCTGGTAAAGGATTGGGCAAGAGACCTGTGAATAAGGTGTTGGTGTTGGACGACCGAAAACTATTGTTTGCAAAGAAAATATTGATCTGGTCTATGACAATGCTCAGATTTATAGCTCTTCTGCAGAAACCATTTTACTTAAAGAATTAGGTCTCAAAAAGGTGGCTGCATGATGAGTAGAAGGGAAGTCCAAGACAAAACATTTTCTCTCTAACGGCGTTGAAACTCTTTACCATCGTTATATCAAGTTTGTCAAGGTCTTAGGGGACTATGTTGAAATTCCATCTTTGAATAAAATTGTACAAAATCTATGAACGTACGAGGGAGCGTTTTTATATTCGCGGAATGAGCGGGTTGTAGGGGGGTGATTAGGCGCATTGGGGGCGTGGCCTGTGCAGCGACTCATAATTAGTATAAATACGAAGTTTCATTGTTATTAGACAGTTAGTCTCTGAGCTATCGTCAACCAAGTAACATAATCAGGAGTGAAAAGTGAAATATGGAAAAAATCGAATATCGTGCCGTCATAAAGTTCCTTACCAGGCAAGGAAAATCAGTCGCGATCATAATGAATGAGATGTCATTGGTTTACGGCGACGCTTGTCCAGGAAAAACCATGGTGTACAAGTGGCATAGTTTATTTAAACAAGGAAGGGAATCCCTCGAAGACGACACGAGGCCGGGCAGGAGCATTGAGGTGACCACGCCAGCACTTATCCAAAAAGTTGAAAAAATTGTACTCGAAGATGCTCGACTAAAGAAGAAACAACTCGCAGAAATGGTTGGAGTATCCGATACAACAATTTTTAAAATCCTACACGATCATCTCGGCATGTCTAAGGTCAGCGCAAGATGGGTGCCGAGAATGCTCACGCCGCCGCAAAAACAACAGCGCGTAGAGTGTTCGCGTGCATTTTTGGACCTCTGTAATGAAGACAAGGATAGTGTATTGAGTCGAATTGTTACAGGAGACGAAACTTGGATTCATCATTATGAACCTGAGTCCAAACAAGACGCCATGCGGTGGCATAAAAAGGGCACAGCACCTCCCAAGAAATTTAAAGTGTCACAATCAGCTGGGAAACTCATGGCAACGGTATTTTGGGACTCGGAAGGAATATTGTTGATTGATTATAAAAATGAAGGTGTTTCTATAACCGGAGAATATTACGCTTCAATATTAGAGCGACTAAAAGAAGCCATTAAAGAGAAAAGACGGGGAAAATTGACGAAAGGTGTGCTGCTTTTGCACGACAACGCGCCCGTCCACAAGAGCCGCTTTGCGTTAGCTGCCCTGCATAAGGTGGGCGTCGAAATTGTGAATCACCCACCCTACAGCCCAGACCTGGCCCCGAGTGATTATTACCTGTTTTCTAAAATGAAAAAAGAGCTGCGGGGTAAAAAATTTACTGCCGATGATGAAGTCAAGGAGGCAGTTTCAGCGTTTTTTTTCAGATAAAGCGAAATCATTTTTTATGAGGGTATAAATAAATTAATTGAAAGATGTGAAAAATGTACCCGTCTTGCAGGTGAATATATTGAAAAAGAAAAATAATTTGGTTTCTTTATTTCCACCCCTGATCCCTCATTCCGCGAATATAAAAAAGCTCCCTCGTAACTGGTATAGTTTATAACAAAAATAATGACATTATTTACATAGAAGGATTAAAAAACAATTCAATCAATAAAATGAATCTCTTCTTCTGTATAGATTGTTCCAACAATTATATTCAAAAGCTAATTTAACCAGGATTATGGTAGATCGGAATGTCTTCCTGTAGCACACATTATTACCGTTGTTGGTACCTGCTACAACTCACATTTCAAACCAGCACCAATGCTGTTTACTACTATAGTTAGTCATTTCCTCTACGTTTATACGGACAAACGGGCATACCTAAGTTTGGATGTTTACAGTCGCAGCCAACGAAGCAAATCCGCGCAATAAAAAAAACCACAAAAGAATGTATTACATTGCGATAGCAGCACTTTATACAGGTATACTATACATTAACGAGTCCGTATTATAACGATCATAGCTAATAAACCTACGGCTATTTAGCGCATTGAAATGCAAATTATTGAAGCGCTTTCGCGAATAGCTCTCTACGCTCATAATTACGTTTAAGAGTACAATGATTTATGTCCATATACGTGCGAGAAGAATTTGAGGAATGTCCATGGAGGAGAATACCTTGGCAAGGTTGGGTCGGGTCGTGCCGAAAATAAATTACCTGTTTCGTTAATTGATTGGGAATTCTTCAATACGAAAAACAAAAAAAAATTCCAAAGATACGTAGAAGGAAATGTGAAACTAATCTTTATATAAAATAACGATGCAAGTATAATTGCACAATACACACATATAAGACGAACTGATGATGTATTCATAAAACGTTCCCATCAGGTATTAAATTTGTCGTGACAGCATTTCAATGTCTTGAAATAATGTCCGAAAATAGACGCTGCAAACAAATATGTATTGTGTGAATGTACATAATCGTTATCAAGATATGTATGTAGGTGTTTGAAAATTTAGAACTTCATCTTTGCAAAATTAAATATATTTGTGGGAATGATTTGTGTTTAGTTGTATTATAGTGATGAGTTTGTCATTTACGACGTTTAAAACGTTTCCTCGTATATCCTAGCGAGTTTATAAAACCTGAAAGAGAGACGGTGATGATTAATATGCTAAGTGTATTCTGCGTAAGTGTCAATATCCGGTTGCCACTGGCTTCGCAAAGGCGGCATCTTTAGATGGGAATAACTTGAGCCTGAGTGTTTAAACTTCTTATGACATATTTAAAAAAATATATAATACAAGGGCGTATTTTTATGTTATCTACCTAACCATGACAAAAAGCACACAAGAAAACAAAATAAATATTTTTCTACATAACTCCTTTCAACACTACCTACTACACTTCCCCTCACTCCCATCTTTTTTCCAATTGTCCCATATCCTCAGAAAAAAATTGCTTCGGTAACTTCGCAAAATATTATTCAACAGCTTCTTTGAGTTGTTCATCAGATGCAAAGTGGTTTCCCTTGAGATGTTTTTTAAAATTTTTGAATAAGAAGTCTGACGGAGCTAGGTCGGGGCTATAAGGTGGACGCCTTAACTCTATAAACCCACAGTCATTGATTATCTGCTAAACTTTTTGTGCCTTATGAACCCGGCAATTGTCGTGCTGCAACAAGTTTTTTTGTGGATAAGAATGCGAGCGTTTTTCCTCTAGAGCAGTTTTTAAATTTTTAATTGTGTTTCCGTAGGCCTCTCCATTTATGGTAAACCCTCTTGGCATATATTTAATAACCAAGACTCCTTCAACATCCCAGAAAACAGTTGCCATCAGTTTTTTCCAGAAAATTGTGTCTTGGCCTTTTTTGGTGGTGGAGAGCCCTTATGAACCCACTGCATGGATTCTTGTTTAGTAGGAGGGTCCCAATGATGTACCCACCATGGAGATACCTTCTTTATACCCAAATCGTCATGCAAAATTTTGAGGACACTTGAGACTTCATTGACAATGACAGAGATCTTTGCACGCCCATCTTTCAGTACAAAACATTCGACTTTTCGCACAATGTCTTCAACAGGTTCGAGTTTCAACAGGTCGTCCGAACTTTGGGTCAACATTGATTGACTCTCGGCTCCCTTCGAAAGAGTTTAGACCAATATTTTACTTGAAAATAAGATGGTGCATCTTTCCCATACACAACAACCATTCATTCATGAATTGCTTTTGGACCATTGCCTTCTTTTGTCAGGGACTTTATTACGCTGCGATGTTCAAACCTTAGTTTCACTTACGTCTCAAATCTCTGTAAACAGCACAAATTAAACACAACTTTGTTGTGTTTGTGTTGTACTAACTAACAGTGACAGCAATTTTTCAATAATTTGTTTGATATCGTCACTCTTTTGTTTCATAGCTAGGTAGATAACATAAAAATACGCCCTCGTATACACTGTTTGCACTTCAAGATTTTTTGAACTAGAACGACCTCTACTTTTTGTAAATTTTTGAAGATAAATAAGATCATCGATTTTTACAATGGTTTCAAGAGTGGGATGTCGAATTTAAAAACCGTAAAATACTTTTACTCGTAGATTAATTGCGCTGCGCATCCAAAGAGAGTGAATCTAAAAAGATATTAAATTAATTTTTCTACCGCTCCACCCCACACCACAAGCGAGCTTCAACTCCTATATCAAGGCATAATAAAAGTTCTGAAGCGAGACTAGAGGAGGAGGGTGGTCCAACGTTATCTGATCTGTCACTGATGGACAGTGATCACCAAAAATCTCGATTTTAAAGGCTGTCCACTTTTTGTAGGCTGTGTGGATGGACATAAAAAAGGAAACAATTACCAATTGTTTTAAGAAAGCAGCAGCAAATTTAGGATAAGTTTTTATCCTAAATTTGGAAGTCAAAATTTGAAGGGAAAGCTATCCTTGACAGGTTTGCAGCGAACAGTTTGAAAATGTTTAGAGACTTAAAATGGTGCTTGAGTGGGCTCACACTCAACATTGTAAAAGACTCTCTCCACTTTTACAACTGTTAGATGTGTTTTGCTAATTAGAATTCTCAAATTTAGTGGCTATCAGAAACGTTTTGCTAGATACACCTACTAAAATGGGAAAAAAATATGTTTACAAAACAGGAAATGAAAACAATTGCTCTTAGTTTAAAAAAATGGTATGACCTGCAAGTGTATAATAAGAAAAGGAAAAAAATAACTATTTTTACAATTTGATAGATGTTAGAAGTTTTTTGATTATTGCGACAGTCAAAATTGTAAAAAATAACCAAGTTTATTGATTAAAAAAAAACACCTACAAATGGAAAACTAGGAGAAATAACTGTCTTGAGATTTTGACAGCTGTCAGAAATATGTGGAAACTTAGTGTCAAAAAGTGTCAAAAGAACAACTGTTTTCGCATTTTGACAGATTTTCTGAAGTTGTCAACACCAAGATTGTAAAGAATAACCGATTTTTCACAGTTGGAATAAAAATACAAAATTTGAAAAAATATTGTCTTTATGGTTTGGCTATCAAAAATATTTCGACAGTTATACCTGCTAAAACCGTGAAATAACTGTTTTTATAGCTTGACAGCTGCTAGAAGTAATAGATTTCAACTATTGCAACTGACAAAATAAGAAGTTAATAATCATGTTTATACACAATTTTCAAATTTGCAAAGACATTACAATTTTGGCAGGTATATGAAATATTTTAACAGTTACAATGTTAAAACGCTAACAAACTCTGTACACAACTTTAACTTATTGAACGCATGGGTTCTCGAAACACGCGTCCCGAGTAGTCAATCAAAGTTGTGGTGGGGCTGGTAATATTTGTATAGGAAAATATATACATATATGTGGACATCTGCCTCTACTTTGGATAAAATGGAGATAGAAATGGATAGAAGCACTCAGTCGTTTCAACCTACGAAAAAACCTCAAACCTAAAAGACTAAACAAATTGTTGTAGCAGGTTTGAATCTCTTTTGGGTGGTACCTCCTTTCTATACTATATTTTATTCTTATAGACAGTTAGTCTTTTTGTAAGTATGTTGAAATTTTGCCAACAACTTCTGATTCTCAAAACCAAGGAGATGACGACAACATAACAACAAGATGTCAAGATGTTAGGACCATTAATCCTTTCCATGCAGAGGAAGCTATTGTACGAGAACCTTCAACTCTTCCACCACCTTTTTCTAAGGACAAGTACACTTAGAAAATGTGGTTAAGCGCTAAAACCATTAAAATATATAAGATATAAATTAAAACGTAAGAAAAATATGCCAAGAGAAATAAATGTTTCGACAACATAAAGGTAATTGCGAAATTCTTCACTAGATCTCTTGGTACAGAAGTAAAACACGAAACACTTCAACCCACAAAACACCAAACAAGTTTTAACTAAAACAAAACACCTAAAGGTAATAATGTGCTTGAACATGTGACTTGAGGGAAAAATCAAGCCTATAGTATCATAAATCTGAAGATATTGTTTTTATTGCCGTTTCTGTTAACACCTTAAAAAATAACTGTTCTTACAGTTCTATAGTTGTTAAAAATATATTCACAGTTCACATTCTTCAAAATGAGAAGGCACTAACTGCTGTCAAAAGAAATGTTAATTCTAAATGTTCAAATAGGAAAGAACAACTGATTTTACTGTAATCTTTGCGTAGGCATCAATGAAGATGTTCATGCTTGCAAACACAGTATTAGCGGGTTGAAAAAGGGTGGCGAAATTTGTATAGAAACATGATTTGATTGAAAAAATTATGGTCAAATTTAATCCAGTATTTGGTGTTAATTCTCTTTGACACCATTAAGAGAACACGCATTTCGGCGTTTTCTACAACTTCAACCCCTAAAAGGCCAGAAAGGGGTTGGCAAAATTTGTATTAAAAAAAATAATAAAAAACCAATATTTTTATCATCAAATTTACTCGAAACTTGGTCAATGCTTTTCGACACATTCAATGAAGCATCTATTTCGACATTGTCTGGTGGCAAAATTTTTATTTGTTTCATTATATTTATATGATGACAATGACTCGAAACTTGGAAATACGTATTTCAGTGTTTTTGAAAAATTACCACCTCCCTCTCCCCTCCTGGCAAGATCTCTATAAAAAAAATTAAAAATAATATTTTGATGATCAAATTTATTTGAAACTCTGTATTAGTGTTCTTTGACACAATTATCGAAATAGCTGTTTTGGCCTTTTTTCAAATTCCATCTCTAAGGAGGTAAAGGGGGGAGGGGGAGGGGGCTGGCAAAGTTTAAAGCAAAATGGTTAAATTTACTTGGAAACTGCTTGGAACTGGTCTCAATTATCTGATATATACAAACACATATTTCAGTGTTTTTAAATTTTACTTGAACTTGGTATTAGTCGAGATGATAATGCTGTTTGACACAATTACTGAAATAGATGTCTTGATAACAAAAATGATCAAATTTACTTGAAAATTCTCTGAAAGGCATTGTTTGATATTCGAGCTGGATAAAAAGTAACCTTGTAAGTGCTGAAATTTATAATTTCTCGAGACACACATTAGCTACAGTCAAACTAACGTTGGATTTTAGGATTCGAAGACAAGCAAAACTTTGGGGAAAATTGAAAATGATTTTTTCCTCTCTTTAGAACTTGGAAACACTTGATTCAGTGCTTTGTAAGAATTTAATCTCTAAGACGACAGAGAGAGGGTGACAGGATTTCTATAGAAAAAAAAAACTAAAATATAATATCTTGATGATCAAACATGTTTGGGGCGTTTCGTCAAATTCAGCTTCTAAAAAGGTAAAAAAGGGACTTCTAGGGCTTAAAGGCTTAAAAATCCGCTTATAAAATGCTGAATTTGTTTCTCGAGATTGGTTACCAATCATTGTGTCGTCGAACCCTCCTTCATGATCTCGACCCTTGATATAGGTAACATTGTTTATTTCCATACTAGCGAGTCAGTTTATCAGTACCTACATAATATGTTTCAAATTCGGTAGCATTACATTATTACACTCATTATGTCATTATTTTTTTTTCCTTACGATTTCTCAAGTAATAAAATCTAGTTCGTCGGTATTTATTAGACTCGACTGGGTAAATAATAGATACACCAACGCAAAATAAATGTCACATGAACAAATAAACCTTGGGCTACTATTGTTATAGCAAGTAGGTATTATGACAACACAAATAGAGAAGTTGGTAAACTTACTATACGATACGACTATTAAGGTTCCAATATGCCTATCTATGACGTTTACAATTACACTTAAAATTTGAACGTAGGTACCATGAAATGTTTGCAAACATTTTTCGACAAGAAAGAGTCGAATCTACCTCACGATATCGTATAGCTAATTTGCAAGAATGTCGTTGCAAATTAGTCGAAATGTCGTTCAAAGTTCATTTTTTTTTCAGTCGCATTTGCGGATTTCTTTCCTGCCTTCGCTAATTTAGGAAAAATTAGGGATGGAAATCAGGGTAGGTGGCATTCCATCGTTAGCCAACATAATTAGGAAAAAAAAAATAATTCTATTTATGCAAACGAAAATGGAAATCCCATCAACACACGGCAATTACGATTCAGACAATTCGGTCACAATAAACTCGATAAAAAATAAATATTATACCTAATCGTTAATAGCGTGAAATTTAACGTTTTATACCTATATATGTATACAGTAGAACACACCTTATCGAGCACTGAATTCCTCTCCAATATGAAAAAAAAATCTCTCCTTATATCCACCTTATTAATCGGATTGAGGTATTTTCCTTTCTATTTTTAAAAACACCTGCGGGCGATAGCACTCGTTTAATAACATTTATCGAGGAGGAATTCGCGTTTAAAACTCTTAACTAACGCCGAGCAAATTGTTAATAACAATCGAAACGGAAGAAAGAATAAAAAAAACAACAAACACAATATCGATGACGCCGCGGATTTTACCCGAAAAACACTTCGGTCACTTTTCGTCTCTCGTTCGCGAAAGATAACAGAGAAATATGTTAAAATCGCTGGCGCGAAAATCGCTTGTGTGTCACGTGGGACGTTTTTTTTTTAAATTCCTTTTACCGGAGCGATCTTTCGTATGTTTACGCAGCAAGTACTAACGTTGTACTGACCCAGCTCGTATAACGATTGAAGAAATACGGAGTCAGCAGGTTGATTTTAGATTTTGCGGTGTGTTACTATACCTACTTCGAAAAAGTACCTATACCTGCCGGCTATGGATAGCCTCTGTATAAATGAATTCGCCTCAGGTATATATATATATCTACATATATATACGTCTATATAATATATAAAAGCATATTACAACATTGTATGGAATGGTTAGAAGAATATGTTCGAAAAGTGTTCTTTTAGATTCTGGAAAATGAGTTTCTATTGAATCATAATATTTATGATTCTTCGAAATAGTGATTTCAATGCAGTTTAAACTGTGAACCTTTCTAGAATAAATTCTTTTGATTTTAATTACCTATGCTTTCTATAGTGATGTTTAGTGATGGTAGATTATCACAAATTGCGTCTCATCTATTGTCAGCATTGTTTTGTGCGTTGTTCTTTTTATTCCATAACACAATGTCCCTATCAAGGTCTAAGAAGTTTCATTTTGAAAAATCTGCTACAAAAGTTCTTGCTTGAGTTTTTTGAAATTGCTATCAAAGTAGTAGGTACCTAAATCATGATTGGCTTTCAGGATATAAGAGTGGAACAACAACTGGGAAAATTCGACGTCATCGACCACTCTACGACAAAGAATTATGGAGAGAAGACGAGGAAAGTTCATCATCATTGTTTTGTGTTGTTCTGTTTATCCCATAACACAATGTCTTTATCAAGGTCTAAGATGTCTCATTTTGAAAAATCTGCTACAAAAGTTCTTGTTTGAGTTTTTTGAATTTGCTATCAAAGTAGTAGGTACCTAATCATGATTGGCTTTCAGGATATAAGAGTGGAACAACAACTGGGAAAATTCGACGTCATCGACCACTCTACGACAAAGAATTATGAAGAGAAGACGCGCAAAGTTCATCATCATTGTTTTGTGTTGCTCTTTTTATTCCATAACACAATGTCCCTATCAAGGTCTAAGAAGTTTCATTTTGAAAAATCTGCTACAAAAGTTCTTGCTTGAGTTTTTTGAAATTGCTATCAAAGTAGTAGGTATCTAAATCATGATTGGCTTTCAGGATATAAGAGTGGAACAACAACTGGGAAAATTCGACGTCATCGACCACTCTACGACAAAGAATTATGGAGAGAAGACGAGGAAAGTTCATCATCATTGTTTTGTGTTGTTCTGTTTATCCCATAACACAATGTCTTTATCAAGGTCTAAGATGTCTCATTTTGAAAAATCTGCTACAAAAGTTCTTGTTTGAGTTTTTTGAATTTGCTATCAAAGTAGTAGGTACCGAAATCATGATTGGCTTTCAGGATATAAGAGTGGAACAACAACTGGGAAAATTCGACGTCATCGACCACTCTACGACAAAGAATTATGAAGAGAAGACGAGGAAAGTTCATCATCATTGTTTTGTGTTGTTCTGTTTATTCCATAACACAATGTCTCTATCAAGGTCTAAGAAGTTTCATTTTGAAAAATCTGCTACAAAAGTTCTTGCTTGAGTTTTTTGAAATTGCTATCAAAGTAGGAGGTACCTAAATCATGATTGGCTTTCAGGATATAAGAGTGGAACAACAACTGGGAAAATTCGACGTCATCGACCACTCTACGACAAAGAATTATGGAGAGAAGATGAGGAAAGTTGTCCAATAATGCTTCGTTTTTGCACGACAATGTCCCTGCATACAAATCTCGTGTTGCCAGCCAAAGGATTCGTGATTTAGGGTTCGAATTAGGTACCCGAACACTTATCCTTATATTCACCCGATCTGGCTCCGTCCGACTATCATGTCTTTCCTCACCTGTAATATAAATAGTTTAAAAGGTCGTAAATTATCTTCCAACGAAGACGTCATAGAAGTTGTGGAGGTCCAGTTTGCACAGCAATCCAGTCTAATAAGAGCTTTAATAAAGTGCATTATAGCTGTGATAGTTTCAGAGAAAGTATTTCTTCTTCGTCTATGACGTCTTTGCCGAGATAATTAACTCGGGTTTCCATGATGGCGGTGCAGTAAGATGTCAGGTGTTTCGGATTTTTATCCTCAACCCCGCAGAATCTGCAGTCGCAGTGGCGTAGCCAGGGGGACGGCCCGAAGCCCCCCTCCCCATCCCCGAAATTGTACTGTATCCATAATTCGAATTTTATTGAAACAAACTTAAAATAAACTTGTTTTCGTTATAGAAACGATAAATCTAAATAGATTTGAGAAAAATAAGTATCTATTGCAACTCTGCACAGTGCACACTCACACAGAGTTGCCAGGTTGGGCGATTTATCGCAAATTGGGCGATTTCAAATTGTTAATATTATATCTGCTGGTACATTTTTATTATAACTATGGGTAAATGGGCAAAATATGAAAAGAAACACGAAAGAGAATGGGAGCAAGAAACTTCTTTCCGAGGTAAAATATCCCAAATTAATAAAGCCTGTTTATTTTAGTTTAAAAGTGTTTGGGCAACTTGGAAGTCGTATATTTGCCACTAGCGTGTCAAAAATTTGGCAATACTGCACTCACACTACATGCTGTTGACAGGTACAGTGGCAAGCAGGTCTAGACGTGCAGACTGGATTTGGCGAGCTCGGTAGTCGGTTGTAGGTCTCTGTTACTGTTAGAGCATTATTTGTTGTATTGAAAATAAATGTGAATGTTTGTTGCGAGTGATACAATTTATTTTTCAAAAGAAATAACCAAATGGCTGCTGGCACTAGTAGTGGTAGAAAACAGAGGAGGATTGGGCAAACAACAACCCACATTACTATCATTCTTTAACCTAAAAAATAAGGAAGCACATTAGTTTTTTTTTGTATTATGTGCGTAAATTGAGTGGTAATTTTTGGCCAAGACCGCAGGTCGAGTTCTTCAACCCTTTTGGCTACGCCACTATGCAGTCGCTATTCTGCTTTAGACCTATCCTTGTCATGTCTTCACCAAGATGACAATGCCCTGTAAGAAAACTTGTGAGGATGCGTAATTTGCTCATTTGCTCTGTGCTTGTAGCTTCCAAGGAAAATCTTGGAGTGTCTCAGACTAGGAAGATTCTCCCAGAAGGATACTCTAAGCCTCTCTTCTCTGTCTGTAAGTGCTTTTTTGTATATAGGTGCTCATCCTTATTCCACAGAACGGTTCCGGTAATAAATTAGCTTCTTCGTTGCCTCTGATGATTCCAGTATGTCCTGGTACCTAGCATAATGGAACTCTGTTTTCCATGCCTAGGTTGTTTTATCTGTTAAGACATTCCCAGACTAATTTCGAGCTGATAGTGTTAGAACTCATCGTCGAACTAGCGTCGTTATGGTTGCTTGACTATCGGAGAAAATTGTAATGCTCTGCTTCCAATAGTTCATGTCTAGGTTCAGTTGAGCACATCTTCCAATGGCATTGATCTCCGCTTGGAAGACACTGGAGTGGTTCGGAATATTTGGTTCCTAGCCCAAAAATCCCTGCACCTGCTCCTTTGTCGGTTCTAGAACCAGCCACATACCACTTGATAGTGTTTTCTTTTAGGGAGTACGTGGAGTGTTCTTCTACCCATTCTCTCTTATTGCTTAGCTTGGTGAGATAATTCCTTTCGAAGCTATATTTCTTGACCATTCAATTGTTGGGTATTCTTAGAAGTGGGAAGAGCTTCGCTTGATATGTCCACGCTCTCTGGTACGGAGTCTTGCCTCTTCGAGTCCTCCTCCTGGTCAGTCTGACCATTGCCGCAAGGGCTATTCGCTCTACCACTATGTGTAAGGGGGTGAGGTCTAAAATTACCTCTACGGCCGCAGTTGGGCATGTTCTCATGGCTCTGGTGATGCATACACATGTTTGTCAAGGATATTCCTGATAGTGACTTTTGTGACCTTCTGGAACCAGGTGTCTTTCGAAATTTTCTTCTTCCTAGTGAAAGGTACAATCGTGGTTTTTGCGGAGTTGATGCTCAGCCCTACTGATCGCCACCATTCACTAGTGGTGTATCCTCCACAATGTATTAACAAATGTAACTAACTAGCTTGTAAGTTAACTTCATGTAACTTTAACCCATTAACTAACAATTTAATTAACTATAATTGATAAAACAGAGTTTAAATTTCAAAATATCATATCTCGAAAATAATTGAATATCGAGGGTAGATTAGATTAGATTAGGAATGGGGTGGCCATGCGAGCCTGTTTCATCGCGATCTTTGTAGGTCTATTGTAATCCCCTTTTGCCCTAGAGGACGCGCTAAGATTTTGGCTTTTTAATTAGGCCGATCATTTTTGAGAGCGGCTCTTTTATGTAGCCGTTAGCTGTGGGGTTCTCTATGCCCATTACTGGAAACCTTGTCCTCACTAGACCATCGCAGTGGCACAAAACATAAACTAGGGTTTCTTCTTTCTCTTGACAGAATCTGCAAAGAGCATGATCTTAAACATATGCCTATTCACTCTGCAACAGAGCTACTATCACTTTGACAGTCTTCCTATCTTTACTCAGTAGGTCTTCAGTAAACTCAGGCATGTGTCCTCTTAGGAACTTCTTTGCCTGTCTTTGTCCTGGTGATCTTTTCCACCATTCCTTGGACCTGTTGTATATCCATTCGTAGATGGACTTTTTAATTTGCGATTTGGTGAAGCCAGCTCCCATGAAAGGCCTTGACAAACTTCGTCTGGTCAGCGTATCCGCCGCATCGTTTCCCTTCACGCCCGTGTGACTGGAGACCCAAGCCAAACTTAATTTCCTTTGGGTGTCCACCTCATTTAAGGCTCTTACGCAATCCCACACCAGCTTTGAGTCAGCACTTACGGAATTGATCGCTTTAAATGCTGCCTGACTGTCAGAGTAAATAGTGAAACTTTTACCTGGTTCGGTCCATTTATTTACTTCTCTGATACCCTAGTGAATCGCTGCAACCTCAGCCTGGAATATCGTCGAGTCCTTACTGAAGAGGATATGTTAATAAAATATTTTGACACACCAATGTACAGTGTGTCCAGTTTTAACGTGGATCTGCTATATTTTTTCAAATGTACACAGAACGAGTCAAAAACATTGAAGACGAGTTAACTTCATGTAACTAACACATTAACTAACAATTCAGTTAACCATGATTGATAAAACCGAGTTTAAATCTCGAAATGTCATATCTCCAAAACAATTGAACATCGAGGGTAAGAGTTTGTTGTTGAGTTGTTTGATTATTTTTTGTTTTCACATCGATTATCACTCAACAAATTACAGTACCTACAGTTTTTTTCTTAACACCTTGTATATTTATTGTTTGTCGATTGTTAATTAATCTAGAAAAGCTCGTTATTGCTCCTCAATTGTTTATAAGGACTTTTACCATTTAAAGACGTTTATTCAAAATTGTTCGTATACACTGCTGTCCAACAATTATCGTCCGTTGTAATAGTAATCTACAAACCGAACCAAAAGCAATATGTTAGACAAGTTGAATTTCCCGTTTTATATTTCTTATCTTAGATTGGTTAATATGACTAAAAAGCTTCTGCAACACACTATTCGTTGTGTTTTCTTTCATTACAAATGTTTTTTTTTAAGAATAGTTGGGAAGATCCTCCACCCACTCCCTAACAGTAAACACCATTAAATGATGTATGGATGGTTCTAAAACCGATAAAAGTACAGATGCAAGGCTATTCGAACCAGGAATCAAATACTCCGAACAAAGCATTACAATTTTCTTTGATAGTTCTAACGCCATCGGCTTGTCTGGGGGTGCCTTAGTAGACTAAACAATCTAGACAAAGAAAACAGATTTGCATTATGCTGCAATGAAGAAACTAACCTATTAGCAAGGAAGGCATAGGGAGGAGGGGAACTCAAAGATAGAGAGAGAAGGCTCAAAGTATCACTCTGGTAGAATATCCGTGGTCTGAGACACTTTCCTTGGAAACTACAACAAGCATAGAGCAAAAACCTTGCTAGAATTAAGTAGAATAAGACGATGCAACCTCACAGGTTTTCTTATAGAGCATTGTCACCTCAGGGAACACATGACAAGGATAGGTCTAAAACAGAATAGCGACTGCAGGTTCTGCAGGGTGGGAGGATAAAAATCCGGAACACCTGACATCTAACTGCACCGCTATTACGGAAACTCGAGCCAATTATCTCGGCACAGACGTCATAGATGAAGAAATATCTTCTCTGAAACAAACAACAAACCTCAGCAGCTTACAGTTTATGCAAGAGAGTATAATTAACCAATAGGTCGCAATGCAATGTCACTTTCAATTAAATCTTATTTAGCACCAATTTAGAAATTCCTATGAGGTTACAAAAGGTTGGCCAATTTAAAAAAAATGAACGTTGGCAGGAAATTCTTTTTGGCTCACTCTGTATTTTCTCTCTGTATTTATTTACTTCAAACTAGACAGAATTGTGATGAAATATTGAAAATAAAGATTTGGCAAATTGTCCATATATAATGCTAAAGGAAATGAAATAAATAAATATGTATCGTGTATAATATTTATTTTATTTTAAAATTTAATAAGTTGTAAATGAAACAAATTATAAATTATTGCTACCTTTAAATTTATTATTGTTTTTTTAATAATGATCTTAATATTAGCGTGTTTAATATCCTTTGCCTGCAGATTTTGAAAACTTTAGAAAGGTAGGTAGCCCCCTCTGAAGTGCCGCAGTGAAACTAATGTAACTGTACAGTCATCGGTAAAGTAGAAAACATTATTGTCAATATTTATCTGTATAAAAGTCAATTTCGTTACAGAAACCTTCTCATTGGAGAGAAGAGTGAAATAAAAGTTTCGCTATCTAATATAAGATGGCGCTGTAAGGAAATAAATTGATAGATTTTTAATTTCTTTGCCCGGATTTTTCGAACAATTTTTTTCGGTGGAAACTCAATCAAGAAAAAAATCGGTCTAGATTTATTTTTCAAATTTGGAGGCCATTTAGGCCGGGTCGTAGGGTAGGCTCAAAATTTCATTTTATTGAATTTTTACATTGTACAAAAAATTTAAAATAAATATTAAATACATCTTCTTCTATAGTAAGTTTAGTAAGAAATAGGCAAATGGTCACTGACGTTCAACATTCTTCTCTTGTATTTTCGAGGTCTTCTTAAAGAGCTAGCTGATCTGCGCTTGGTATTAGCTCCTGTCCGGCCTTGAGGAATAAGGTCCTCAGCAACTGTGACCAAGAATGGTAAAAATGGTGATTTTTTTTCTTTGTAATTCATTGTAAAGTATATTAGCACAACAAATTATCTCTTTGCATTCAAATGATTACAAATGATATTCTCCTATGTAATTGGGACATCTATGACCCTTTCGGTATAGAGAAAATACTCGAAAAGGTTAATGGAAAACATTTTCGAAAGGATTTCTTCAAAAATAAATTCTCCACGATTATCGCTTCTTAATTTTTGCTATAGTACGAAAACTTGTTGAAAATTGTTCGTCATTCATTCCATCAAACCTGTTTATTTATTTTATTTTTCAATTACATTTCTGTATATACCTATAACATATAACGACACAGCTATAGCTACTAAAGCAATACAAACATCTTGACAGTTCCACAAACCGCCTGACGTGACGTGACATGGGCACGACCCGGTTTCCGATGTCCGTCCGTTCTCTATTTTTCAATTTCGACGCGTTCGTAACAACACACACGCACACACACATACCGAGACTGACGTATTCGTCCCAACTCGGTTTCATTTTAGCCATTCAATTCAATTCAATTCGTATCCACTGTTTGTATACAGAAGTCCCATTATCGGTTCAATTTTCGACAATGCCCGAAAAGTGACAATTGCCGACGGCAATACCATGTTCTACGTTTCATAACACGCCAAAAATACACAACGTACAATGCACGGATATGTCTATACGTAGCTGACAACGTGCCAATCTTATAACAATAAAAAAAAACGTATTTCTATCGCTGTGTTTGTGTGTGTATGAGTGTGAAGGTTGTGGAAAATGAAACCCAATTGCTATCTTTGAATGTGTAGTATATCTTGATGGTAGACAAGTTTATCTAGAACTATTCCGATTTGTAATTTTATGAAAATATTTTATAAAAATCATTATTGAGTGATAAACCTGTCAATATTTTGTAACCTGTCAAAATTGACAGCTTGATTCGCAATATCCAATATATTACTATGTTGATGACACACGAAGGTGTTCTTTGAGTTTGGGGAATACATGGAAGCCACTAGGACGACCATTGAAATACAGTTTCTGTAGGTAGGAGCGTTATCCTGATGAAACAACACACCACGTCTCATCTGAGTATTCTTCTCCTCTTTTCTTCGATGAAATCACGCAGTTTTGAAATTAAAGCAGCACAATATTATTGCCTAGTTATAGTCTATATTCATGCGTGGTAAAAAGTCTATAAGGATAATTCTTTGGGCATCCCAAAAAACTGTGGTCGTGATCTTCCTCGTAGATGGTGTTGCACGAAACTTTCGAGGGAGGTGGTAAATCTTTGTGACTCCATTCGATGATCTGCCTTTTTGTTTATGGTGAAGCCAGGTTTCATCCACAGTAACTAATCTTGGTAGGAAGTGTTCAGGATCTCGCTTAAATGATGGCCAAAATCGTTTCTAAAGTCAGGCTGTCGAATGCGCTTTTGCTCTAGTGTCAACCTAATTCTTTATGTAAAATGATTTTTATGCCCCAAGTCTGACCTATGAATGAAGAGTAAAAGTTATAAATAATTGTTAATTTCGTATAGAACTGTTCAGAAAAGTGCACAATTTATTCACAAAAGAACTAAGGCAAAGTAGAAAATCAAAATAAGGTGAAAAAGCTGACCAACATTATAGGATTTCGACATAATTCACATATCAAAAAGATGGCCTTTTGAGTCGAATAGTAGTAGTGATAACGACACATTTTGAGGATAATATTTTGGGATGATTTGTCCATCTTTCAGGACCATGTTTTTTTTGTAAGTACTGGATAAATCTGCATCTTCATAGCAGGTACAATTGTTCAGTACCTGCTATGAAGATGCAGATTTATCCAGTACTTGTACCATATTCTTATAAGTATTATATTATATTTGGGCAACACTGTGTAACAATCGGCCCTGACAATTATGTGACATTAATAGTGCTGAATATGAACATCAACGCCATCTATATCAGGGACCTGCCCTCATATTTGCTACATCTATATTGCAAAAAATCTCTTGTTAGAACCTTTATAGGTTTGTCACTTTATGAGCAAAGTTTTATCCTAAGAAACACTTATTTTTGGGTCTTTCACAAATTGACTTTTTAGTATTTGCTTGGAAGTTGTTTTAACACTTTTCAAAATTTAAGGGTTTTAGTTAGGCATGTTTAATCACATGAGATTTCTATAGATTTCTTTTTTAGATTTGGCAGCTTTGTATTGATGAATCACATCTGAATTTTGCAGATTTTAGCTCATGTTTTCGACTAACATTTATTTACAAGTTCTTTGTGGCTTAGCTTCGTGTTTGATTTGACTAGTTTCTGGAATAATGTTTTGGTTCAGTTATTTGAAAATTTTTGTCTCAGTTTGAGATACTTTTTTATTTATGATAGTGTTTAGATCTTGTTATCAGGTATTTGGTTTAAGCTAAGATAGGTTTAGATTAGTTGTGTGTCGTTTATTAAGATATATTCAAGTTTTATCTTATTAAGGACACATTAAAGGCTTCGACCTCAGACAGGTAATCAGCAATGAAGACTCTAAGGGTCTACACTTTCAAATTGAACTCCTCACCCTCAATGCTGTGACCCTAAGAAACACAGTCACATTGATGGGGGTACCAGTAACTGAAGGTTTGAGGGTAACAAAACTACCGATGGTCTTTCATCCCGATTTATTGAAGCAGAGCCTTTGTGTGGTCTCACCAAAAGCCATATATAAGAGCTCATCTCCAACAGTAGGAAAGTGAACAAAAAAATCTCTTAATGGGCTAACACCGATCAAACAAGCTCATTACTTTTCCAACCATCAAGGTTAAATCTCAACAGAAGAGACCTCAGCACCATCACAACTTTATACATCGGCGAATTAATTCTGCCCTGCAGCAATTCGAAGATCTGTTTTCAGCTCAAAGTGAAGGCTCAAACTTCGCCCTTCAATAAGCAGCAGAATAAAATCCTTGCTTGCAAAATAAAAGATAAATGAGCAGAAATTAATAAAACGAATTTCTTGTACCTATTCTTAGTTTAGTTGACACCACGGTTTTAGGGATTCACTTCCTATTCCTTCGCAGTGTTCCACATAAGTTTTACTGTTATCGCTTGAGCATGGCCATTGTCATTACTTACAGTACCGTCAACTGGGGTTACTTGGGACACTTTTGAGACATTTTTGACGCTCACAGAGTAAGAAAATTGAATTTATAAAAACTGATGATGTACTTCGGTAGAGCGCTCATCTGTCCACCTTATGGAGAAGTTTGTTTTCCAAAAATCGAATATCTACAATCATTTTTTTAAATTTGAAATATCTTCCAATTTAGGCAATGAATGGGGTAAATTGAGACAGACCTTAAAATTGCCTTAAAAACCATCTTGCACTTCTCCATTCTTCATTGGGACAGCAAAAATTAAAAAAATAAAAGTTTTTGGACCTTGCAAGGTAAAAAAAGCAAAAAAATATGTCAAAAATTATATATTTTAGTAACCAAAACTGCACTCTCATGTAACAAAACTCTTGTATAAAAAGGAATTCGTCTTTTCAACAAAAAATAATATTCTTCCAATCTAAACACATCAAGAACACAAGTTTTACAATACAATATTGTAAAGAAAAATTCGAAGACCACGTTTTTCGGTCGGCTTCGGTAGAAATTTACTGATTTGATCGAAGTTGATTGCATTATCGTCATAAATGTTGGGAAAAAATAAATATATTTTCAGTTTCTCTATAACGTCTTAAACATCTCACTGTATAACTTGTTTTTGTCACAGCCATGATTTGAGCAACGAACCGTTTCAAACATTCTCTTTTGGTCCCCTTATTGTAACAGAATTCGACTATAATAAAATCTTTCCCTTTAAGGTCTGCTTTGGTAAAAGGTGAGGTTGTACAAAACCACTGGAAGGTTCCTCGGTATCAGTTTCTTCGTTCTCTTCGTTCTCTTCGTTTATTTGGAGATTGGAGCAGGAAGGTTCAGGTTCATCATCGTCCTGACCTTCGTTCATAATGATGTCCAGGTCATCTTCTGAATCACTTCTTTCAACGGTGTTGTTTGTGAGCTCTTCACTTGCCGGCAAACTCCTTAATGAAACAGATTCTCCAGGCTTGATATCCAACTTCTTTCGTTTTCGGGGCGGAGGTTTCGGTTGAACAACGTCCTTCAAATGCTTGGCCCAGTTGATCCGAGTGCTCGGCCTGATGCCCTCGCATCCTCGCATCCTCGCACCTCCTTGCATCCACTCTGGATACAAATTTCTGGCTTTGTATACCTCTACCTCGGTAACCTCGGTCCTGTACCTCTTAATGTTTTGCGCAAGACGTTTGGAAAGTTCTTTGTGCCTGCGTAGAAAATTTTGCATTCAATCAGGACCAGGGCGGTTCTCCTTGAAGCGCCTTTCAACTACACCTTTTCGATCAAGATAATTTTTGACTAGTTCTCGGATATCGGCCGTCTTCATGGGGAAACCCCACTCGGCGGCGGTTGTAATTGCCTTATTAACAATGTTGTCCTCTTCAGTTGGGCCAAAAACTGGATGTCCTCCTGGAATTTTCGATTTAAAGTAGAACGGGGAATCCCATAGCGCTCCTCTGCTTGCCTGAGTGACAAGTTACCGTCGGTATGCTCTTGTAGCGCTCTTTCCATCGTTTCTTGGGAATAATCCCAATATATCCCCGGCAACCCAGCTGTCTGCGGTGTACTCTGGGCATGTCCCAATTTAACCTGTAAAAACATGCATTTTTTGAGGTTAGCTTATAGCATGGTTCTGTTAAGGAGATTTCAGGGAAGAATCGGGATTTTCAATTTCCTGGTAACTTGATTAGTTTTTGAGGGGCACATAACACACTTTTAGCAATTTAAAACAAGCGAAGATCGTCTACTTACAAAAGTTCTCTTCGAGGGAAGACGGCACGTTAAGACAAAACAACAACATAAAGGATACCTATTTTACCGACTTGTCAAGCCAGTATGACCGTTTGATTTAGAAAATTAATTAATTAATTCATTCATTTCCTCTATTATTATTAAAAAAAACGCTATATTGGCCTCTATAGCTGACGACTCGTAAAGGAAACACCCCTTAAGTAACTAATACGGAATGAATACGTTAATAACATACCGCATATAATATGCCCTATCGATATTTTCCAAAATATCTTCATAAACCTACACAACAAGAAAGAAATCCGATACAATGACGTTTGAAGCTTCGGGTTACGGCGATTTCAAAGCATCAGGTAACGGCGAGTTGATCTTTGGTGTAAAAATGAAATAAGAGAAGCCGACGAAAATTGTATAGACCTACCAACATTTTAGGGTAAATAAACATTATTATTATATTGCTTAGGTATATACAGGTATGTACATACCTATGTATATATATATGTTATATTGTCAAGATGCGTTTTTACGCATGAATAAACATTCTTCGGCCTGTGTTTGTATGTTTGCTAGTCAGGATTATAATTCGTCGGTGCTCACTAAAGGCGTTGAATTTAAATTTGGAGAAAACGTTCCTTTATTTATTTAAGTTTTAAACGAACCTATTCGTTTCTTTTTTAAACGAGAAAGCCGAGAAATCCACTCGTAAACAACTCACTAAATTAATTCGGAGATTTCAAAACAATACCGGGTAACATCGGTTGTGTTCTACCTGGATAATGCTAAATGGACTGTGCAGTAGTCAGGATACTGTCGTAAATTTCATGCTTATAATCGTTTAGCCGAGATTTTAGATTATTAGAGGGAACAAAGATAGAAATATTACGCGGATAGTTAAAGCTGACTGGATAATTTGTATACTTTACTTGAACTGTGATTAACTTTAGTAATCGTAAAGTGTGTGCGTAGTGTGATTATTAGAGATTTTTTTAATTATTTAAATTATTTATTTGTGGGTATAGAGGCGCTGTATTAAAATTTTGGCGCCCAACGTGGGTCTTGAAGCAAAGAGGAGCTTGACAAATAAATGGTAGTGTTATAGTATGTAGAATAGATATGATATAAGTAGGCAGAGAGTGTCACTATAAAAACAGCAGAGTAAACTTCACGTTATCAGATTATTGAATGTTAGTCAGGAATGAATAAAGTTTTCAATTTATAAACTAGTTGTTATCATTCAAATTAACAACTAAAACATGGTGTCAGGTGTATGATTATATTATAATAGAATTTGGCGAAGAAATGTCCTATTATAATATGGATAACGAAACGATAATGGAGTTTCTAAAGAAACAAATGGATAGTTTAGCGGAAATTACTAAGAACCTTTCGTTGATGAATACGAACTCAGGACAGAACGTACCGAAACCGTTACCATTAGATGTTGAAAAGGGTAATATTGGTGAGAATTATGAACATTTTGGAAAGAGTTTTCAAGATTATGCAATCGCTACGGGAATGGATAAATGGCCACCTAGCGAAGAGGAAAAGAAAATCAGAATTCTGTTTACACTTATTGGAGATAAAGCAATGTTTAAATACGATAGATTTAAACTAAGCGATGATGAGAAAACTACAGTAAATAATGTAATCAGTGCTATCAGGTCAAGGTTAATATCTAAGAGAAATATAATATATGAGCGAGCAATGTTTAATTCATGCAATCAAGAAACAGACGAGAAATTCGACAATTATTATAGAAAACTTGAAAAACTGATCGAAAACTGTCAGTTTAAAGATTTTAAATCTGACTTATTACGTGATAGAATTGTGTTAGGTATAAAAAATATATGATATATGATAAAAGCTGACTTAACATTACGAGAGACATTAGATTTATGCAGAATCGATGAGCAGACTAATCAACAGATGCAAGAGTTGAGCACAGAGACTGTCAATAAAATATCAAACGCCCGAAGCTGTAAATTTTGTGGAAATTGACATAATTTTATGAAAGGAGCATGTCCAGCATTTTGTCAAGTTTGTAGATCATGCGGAGGAAGGAATCATTTCCAGAAGGTATGTAAAAAGAAAAAAGGAAAGACAGAACAAATAGAAGCGAAAGTAGAAAAGAAGTCGAGAAGAAAGAAAATAAAGAGTGTTGAAGGAATAGAAACAGGAGAAAGTGATGTCGAAAATGATACTTATGACATATGTAAAATTATCGATAATAGTAATATTGGAGGTAAGGTAGAGGTTATTTTAGATTTTAAAATAAATAAAGCATGGAAAAAGCTAAGTTGTCAATTAGATACTGGAGCAAATGTAAATCTGATTGGTTACAATTATCTGTGTAAAATATTCAATACTGATGAATTTAAAATTAAGAAATGAAAATGGAGAAAGTCCAGTACTAGGGCAATGCAATTTATGTTGTAAAGTTAAAGATAAAAAAATTGATTTACAGTTACAGGTTGTTAATGTTGAACATGGTGTACTATTATCTGCATCAGCATGCGTCAGAATGGGACTGATCAATTATTGCAACACCATTATGGAAAGAAATTTGAAAAACGAGGCTCAGAGTATTATCACAAAATATAAAAACATTTTCGAAGGTTATGGTTGTTTTGGAAATGAGGTTAGACTAGAAACGAATCCAGAGGTGAAACCGGTATTACAAAATCCACGACGTGTACGATTAGCTTTAAGGCCAGAGCTGGAAAAAGAGCTACACAGATTAGAAGAATCTGGGATAATTGCCAAGCAGGATACACACACTGACTGGGTAAGCAATTTACTCTTAGTTAGAAAGAAAGACTCATTCAGAATTTGTCTGGACCCTATTCCACTTAATAAGGCGCTAGAAAGGCCGAATTATCAATTTCAAACTATTGATGAGATACTACCGCAGTTAGGTAACGCTAAAACATTTTCATTAGTCGATACAAAGAAAGGGTTTTGGCAAATTAAACTCGATTACACCAGCAGCCTGCTAACAACATTTTGGATACCATTCGGTCGTTACCGATGGTTAAGGTTACCTTTTGGAATCAAGTCTGCATCTGAAATTTTCCAAATAAATATGAATTATTTAGTAAGGGACTTAAAGGGAGTGAAGGTACTAGCAGATGATATCTTAATATATGGCTGTGGTAGCGATAAACAAGAAGCCATGAAAGATCACAATAAAAATTTAGAAAATTTGCTGTATAGATTAAATGAAAATAAATGCAAATTAAATAAGGAAAAATTAAGATTATGTGTAAATGAAATAAAATTTTACGGGCATGTGCTCACTGATAATGGAATAAAGCCAGATCAATCGAAACTAGATGCTATTCAAAAGCTTATTAAACCTAAAAATAAGGAAGAACTTTTAAGATTTTTGGGCATGTTAAATTATTTAAGTAGATACATAAAAGATCTTAGCTCGAAGGTAATTCACTTAAGAAAGTTAACCATCAAAATATAGAATGGAAATGGACGGATGTAGAGAACTGTGAATTTGAACATGTAAAAGAGTGCATGACTACAGCTCCTACTCTAAAATATTTCAATGTAAACGAACCAGTCATAATCGAATGTGACGCAAGTGATTATGGTCTAGGTGTCGCACTTTACCAAAACAACGCGGTGATAGAATACGCTTCTAGAACATTAACTAAGACTGAAAGAAATTACGCCCAGATCGAGAAAGAGTTACTTGCTGTTGTTTTCGCGTGCATAAGATTTGATCAGCTGATGACAGCAAATCCAAAACTTACAGTAAAGACAGATCACAAACCGTTATTAAGCATTTTAAATAAGTCATTAACTAAAGCCCCTAAAAGACTACAAAAAATGATGCTACAGCTGCAAAGATACAACTTATACTTAGAGTTTATTTCAGGAAAAAATAACAAAGTAGCAGATACTCTGTCAAGAACACCCGTAACTAATAACAAAATGGTACGTGTAAATAAAGCGTTTCAAGATTTTAGTAAAAAATGGTTTTTTTAAGAACACCACTTCAGCACCCAATCACCAGCAGGGAAATGGGAAAGCGGAAGCAACGGTTAAAATCGCAAAGAATTTAATCAAAAAGGTAGAAGAAGAAAACGGAGATATTTGGCTCGCTCTATTACATGCAAGAAATACTCCAAATAAAATAAGTTTTAGTCCTACCGAACGATTATTTTCGAGAAATACACGAACCACTATTCCAACTATTAAAAGAAATCTATTACCTAAACCGATAACCGACGTTACAAAACACATCGAAAACCAAAGAAGACTGAGCAAGGGCTATTATGATCGCAACACCAGAAAATACCCAGATTTGAAGATAGGTCAGCCAGTTTCAGTTCAACTAGATGGTAAAATTTGGTCAAAAGGAAACATTAAAGAGAAGCTACCAGATAATTCATATATCGTAAAAGCGGATGAAAACTGTTACAGAAGAAGTGAAGTGAACGTGAAACCAAGACAAGAAACCGAAGAAAGTACTAGTGATAAGGAAATGACTCAAAATGACACACAAGATAAACTTACAATGCCACCAGAATCAGAAGAAGTTGTGTCGAGCAAACCAGCAACCACAAGGCAGAGCGAAACGACCCCAGCGAGGAGGGACCCTGAGGAAGCTCAGCTCGACGAGAATTTACCGACGACGCGACCAAATCGTAGACGACATTTTACCACTTAAATATAAAGACTTTGTAATGTAGAATTCATATGAGATACTCTTATATTTAGTTAGTAGTGATTTTGTTTAAAAAAAAGGAAAGATGTTATAGAATGTAGAATAGATATGATATAAGTAGGCAGAGAGTGTCACTATAAAAACAGCAGAGTAAACTTTAAGTTGTCAGATTATTGAATGTTAGTCAGGAATGAATAAAGTTTTCAATTTATAAACTACTTAGTTGTTATCATTCATATTAACAACTAAAACAGGGAGGTTCTAGATAGCTTTGGATCGTTGTAAGCTTTGCTGTTAGGTATTAAGCTCTCATTTTAAAGCAATGTTTAAACGGTATAGATAATATATAAATTATAATTTACGACATCATACGAACATAAACTTTTATTTTGAGTGAAAAGTAGAAACATTGCAACTGGTCGATCTCACCCATATATCCAGGTTAGACCGACCACCAATAGTATTAAAAGCGTAATAAAAAATTATAAACGAAATTAGTGTTTGCGACTTTTCTTGTTCATTTTTCCGCATAAATCGCAGAAATTTCCAAACTTCGAGCATCCACTATGAAGCCAACGACTGCAGTTCACACATTTGATCCAGTCCTCGTTTTTTGGATGTTTCAAAATAATTTTCCCCACACCCCGCGCATTCATTTTCATCCCACTCTTCTACCACTGATGTATCACTTTCCTGCAATACTGGGCTTTCGCTGTCCGAATCAGAAGATGTTAATGGCTTTTTCTGTTTAACCACATTTTTCTTCTGAATACGGCGCCTTGCTGGTTTCTTTGCATTTGTTTTGTGCTTCTGAATCTTAATACGTTCAGAACTATTTAAAATGATTGCAAGCTGTCTACCTCGTGTTTTCGCCACTGCTTTTGCACTAGTTTTTGGAATTGGCGAAATAACGTTCTCCTTCAATTTCTCTGGTGTCGGGTCAATATCAACTGTTGCAGTGACAGGAGGGGACGAATTTTTAACTGTACTATTTGAACCATGTGACGTGGCTTCTGCATCTTGTTCCATTTGAATGGTAAGATACGCGTGATCTGGAATGGAGTCTGGATTAAAAGGTGCAATACCTGTGGCTCTAAAGCCAGACATCCCATTTTCCACAGTTGCCGATTTAACCCAGGCTTTTCCCAAAAGGGTAGCAAATACCATCCTTGTTATTTTCCTGTTTGGATTTGTTTTTAAGAAATTGTTACATACTGCGTAGTAGGTAATAGTTTTTCAGTGATTTAAAGAAAGACCTGTCTAGCGGTTGCAGGCAATGAGTCGTATGACTCGGCAAACAGAGCAGAATTATGTCGTTTGCTTCGCAAAATTCCAGTACTTCCCTCTGCATTACAGCAACCTATCACCGAAATTGTTTCGCCCTTCTCGCCTGATGTTAACGAAGAAATATTTTTTGAGCCTTTTGCGGCTAATACTTGAGTTGGTTTATTGTTCAGCTGCAATCCGCTTTCGTCCATATTAAAAATATTGAAAGGTTTATCATGGATTTGTTTATCAGTGAGAATATTGTCTAATAGGGTGAAATAGTGTGCAACATTATCACGGTTCATTCCTGTCGCTCGAGCAATAGAAACTCCCTCGGCTTTTCTAACTGATAGATCAGGATGTCGTCACAAAAATGAGTTAAGCCAATCATAGCCGGCTTTGCTTTTTTCTTTATTGAACGTGTGCAATTTAACAATTTAAGTTGCTCGCCAAGTTGAAAGGCCCATATTCTAGGACTCCCTATCTGGTCCAAAACCAAATCTTTGCATTTTTTTTAATATGTCGGAGCAATTTCAGTTCTGCATCATCTCCCAATGCTGACGACGGACCCAGACTGTTTCGCTTTATTCCGACTTCTTAATATAATCTTTTAGAGTTGTTTTAGGAATCCCAAACTGTCGGGCGGCTTATCGTTTACACCCATTGTACGATTTCGTACACATTCAATTGCATGTTTTAAAGAATCGACACTCCATTTAGCTCTCCTTCATTTTTTTCTTTTGTAAGTTGTTGTAAGTTTTATTAAGCTGTAAAATTATTATTTCACAATATATTTCCTTTTAATTTTTTCATTTTCGTGGTCGGTCTCTCCCAGATTAACGTGGTCTAACTCTACCAAACTCACGGGAGAGATCGACCGCCTTGTTAACTGAAGGAAAACCGAGGAACCACTACATTTTTGAGGTTATGTTATAGTTTAATACATATTTTATCACATTATATCGAAATAGTTTAAATAAAATTACTTGTTTTTATAGTATGAGCAACAAAGTAAAAAGTAAGAAAGAACTTTCAACTCTGTAAAAAGTTTTAAACTTATTAGACACAAATTTACACTATTGCGACGACCGCGTTGACGCCTTAGTTGCAACAAACTCCACTATGTCCAGCAAATTTGTGGGACACAGAGTCCTCTCTAGCTTTGTTATCGAGATATTCGTACTGGTCGGACTCTCCCGGTGGTCGATCTCTCCCGGACTTACCCTAATATAAATTTTGCTAAAATTGTCTGATTAGTTAGCTAATAACATCATTCGACATTCTATTTTAGCTTTGGTTCTTTCCAAACTTTAGTTAGTTGCTAACAGGCAAGAAGAGCCTAAGACTTGATATAAAGAATCTAAAGGACTGTAAATCCGACACAGTATGAGAAAGAGGAGCCAGGAGTTAGTTGCTTTAACACTTTTTAGTACATCAAGAATTTGGTTGGGAGTGATTGGCTGTGTTTGGTCAGGAATTTATATAAATGCCATCAACCAGACATTTTCAAAAGTGTAACAAAAGCTTTCCTTTCTCTGCTACATTTGTGTTAAGGGCATTCCTTCAATCTTCTATCATCGTAGTATGACAATCACATATTTTGAACAAGAGTTTTGACAGTAGAAAACGAGTTGCAAGTTTTGGAGGCTCTGCTGTTAAAAATCCTCATATCAATGTCCGTGAAATTAGTAGGAACCCTGATATTTCAATGCGTTGTTTTTTTTGTTTTATCTTTGACCACGAAAGATGTTGTTGATGATGTTTTTATACCAGGATATAAGCTATGCGTAGATGAGTCTATGTTTTCTTGGTACGGTCGAGGCAATCATGACCCAAATGGTATGCCTGCAGTTATAAAAATTATTATTAGGAAACTTAAAGGGGTTGGATGTGAAATGAAAACTTTAGCTGACGTCCAAAGCAATATTTTAGTGCGTATGGAAATAAATGAAGGAAAAGATAATATTAGAAATGAGAAATTTCAACTGGAGGAACTGGACTTTGCGTCTATCTGAATCCCGGTTCGGATCAGGAAAAATAATTGTAGGTGATTCTTGGTTCGCATCGATAAAGACATCAGTAGAGCTCAACAAAAGAGGCCTTCATTTCATTGGTATACTCAAAACTGCAACAAAGCAATTCCCCATAACAGCACTAAAAGAAAAATGTCCTTCAAATCGAGGTAGTGCAGTTTTTGCTAGAGCCACATCGCAAAACATCGAGTTAGTAAGTGCAGCTAGTACAGAATGTATACTTCAATATTGGGCATAATTGAAAGAAATGCCTATTTGGCGTATAAATATTTCAAAGTAGAGAACAAGATAATAAGAGGCTAGTTCTACCTCGGGATGGTGGACTTGGTCTTTGGTGCCTCGGGAATGGATTTAAGGAATTCTTCGTAAAAATATTTTTTTAATAAAAATGGGTCGTATCCCTTTGAATTCGGATATTTTAAGTGAATTTAGTTTTGGATCAGGAAAATATTATAAATTTTATAAGTATGTTTTTATAAGTTTTAGAGAGCAATTCAACACAGGTCTGGTAGCGTTGAAGGTTCGGATGCGTCTGTTGTTAATATTTTTTCCAAGAAAGTATTTTTTGTGATTCATGGCTGTCTGATATTTGAATGAAAAATGTCTATTTGAACTAAAAAGTTGGCACAGTTGCAATGGGTTCTCAACTCAATGGAATTAATATGAAATTACCTTCGGAAATTGTGTTAGATGATGTCACGTGAGTAATTGAGTTATCGTCGATGGTTTTCCATTTTGAAAAAGGAAATTTATCGAAATGTCAGTTAGATTAGATGTCCGTAATATTTTAGTCCGATCTGTCATTCATGTCGACAACTTAAATCTAGTTATATACAATTTCACCAACTTAACCTTTTTTATATTTCTACAATTTAAATGTCATTACCTATTTAACTACTTATTATTTTTAACTTTGAATTTTAAGGGTCATATTTATAGTTCGTGCTTGAGGTTGTGGCGATGCTTGAGCACGCGATTTTGGCGTAAATGTCATTAGAAATATGTCAAAATTACGACATTAAATGTCGTTACAATATCAAATAAGATTCAAATAAAAATAAAGCACGATTCCAAAGGTGATAATGTTAAAGAATACACAAATTAAAACTGAAAACTCTGTAGTTTATCAATCAAATATGAAAATAAATACTATGACAGAATACAGATAGACAAGAGGTTGATTTCGTTTGACGTTTACGTAGCTAACAAAAAAAAAATATTACATTTCTGATGTGTTATTTCTGTCTCTTTCCATATCATACTTTTGGCAAGCTTCTCTGTCAATTTCTCCTTATGACGTCATAAATGCGGTAAATTCAAACGTTGATAATTTTTTCTTGGCATATTTATTAATAATATAAAAAAAAGAAAATACGTAGACACTATAATTTAATGTACACTTAAAAAAAAATACAAAAGAAAAATCCGGAACGGCTCCATTGGCAATAAAGTTATTTTTGTCAAAGAAATCTATCAATCTGAGAACGATAACTTGTTCAAGTATCTTTGATAGAGCTGGTAGAATGGATATTGGACGATAACTCTGAGGGTTGCTTCTGTCACCATTTTTGTACATCAGTATTATTCTAATTATTTTAACCCATATGACTCTACGGTCCTTTTAAAAGGACGGTAAGCACCTGTTTAATCATTCCTCTTTTCTTAGGTTATGATTATTCACACATAGATGGCGATGCCTCATTTAGTATTAGAAATGTCAATATTGAGTTCTGTTATATGTCAACCTAACCTCTCGCAAATTTTGTAGACACCAACGCTTTTTAATTGTGAGTGACATGTGTTCGGTAAGAAAATGAGCGACTACCAATATTGGAGGTAAGTTTTGTGTAAGAATTTGTTATTTTATTGCAATTTATCATAGCACTGCGCTTGTAAAAAGAGCCAAGAATGACTACCCAGGCGAAATATAATATATAAAATATTATTACATTTTCTGTAATGTACCTCTGAAACTTATAGTCCTTTTAAAAGGTCGGTAGGTTTATGGGGTACTATACTATGTTTTACAATCGCTCGATATTTTTATTCACTTTCAGCCGATGGAAAAGGCCCCTCACGCTAAATGGGCTTCTTGGAGAAGTGGAAAATGTAGATGAAGTGTCAAATATCCCCGATGCAATTATTCCTTTTCCTCCGGAAAATGCCAATGATTACAACACAGACGAAGATTCCGGCGAAGAGGACAATGTTGTGCTAAACAATTTACCAGGATCTCAGCTACGAGGAAACGTTGAAGTTTTCATAAATGAGGATGAAGAAAAAGGTGTAGATGTGGAGGAAGATTGGGAAAGTGAAGATGAGGTACCCGTATCTTCATTTGCACAAAAAAAAAATTAAAAAACTAAAGATTTTCACTTTTCACTTGGTGTGGATCTGCAACAACATTACCCCAAATGGAATAATAATAATAATAATAATAATAATAATAATAATAATAATAATAATAATAATAATAATAATAATAATAATAATTCATGCCTTAGCATCCCCCAACAGCTTGCGCCAATTACAGGGGGCATCGGCTGGCCATGAGTTATTATTACGCCTGCGGCTGTAGACCGACTTAAGATGTAACCTTTCCGCATTTGCCGTGGAATTTGGAAAACTACAGAAAACCAAACTCAGAAAGGAAGCACCGGGGTTCGAACCCGGTACTGCCGGACTACGAGGCAAGTGTGCAAGCCACTAGGCCACGAGCCCGACAATCAAGTCTATATAACAAAAAATAACCTTTGTCTAGCTGCTACCTTCAAGTTGTTTTTTGACGCCAACCTTATGGGTGATCTTGTTCGATTTAGTAACCTATATGCTCTCCAAAAAAATAGGCCGGGTGATCATTACAACCGATGACATGTTTTGCTTTTTTGGTATTCTAATATTGAGTGGCTACTGCTCTGTTTCGCGCAAGAAAATGTATTGGCAAAATTCAGATGACACTAACAATAAACTTGTTTCTTCGTCAATATCTAGGGATCGATTTCAACATGTCATGAGTAATTTTCTTTGTGTCGACAACAATCATTTGCACAAAGACGATCGATTTGCCAAAGTAAGGCGACTGATTTCGTCGCTGAATAAAGTGTTTTTGGATCATGCGCCTGTTGAAGAAAATCACTCAGTTGATGAAGCCATGGTCCCCTATTTTGGGCGCCATGGTTGCAAGCAGTTCATTAGAGGGAAGCCCATAAGATGGGGCTATAAGTTTTGGGTCGGTGCAACTCGTCTAGGGTATGTGGTCTATTTTGAACCATACCAAGGTTCTTCTACCAAGTTGCCAGATAAATACAAGGATCTGGGCCTTGGTGCTTCCGTCGTTTTGCAATATGCAGACATTTTGGCATCAACCGGCTTTGAAAATTTTTATCTCTATTTCGACAACTTCTTTACGTCTTTGTCACTGATAAAGGAACTAACTTCCAGAAAAATAAGGGCCACCGGTACAATCAGAGAGAATAGAATCTCAAAGTGCCCTTTGGTTAATGTAAAATCTTTCAAGAAAAATGATAGAGGAGCCTTTGAATATACATTGGTTGATAACGAAATGGTAGTATGTCGATGGAATGACAACAGTGTTTTAACAATTGCTTCTAACGCTTGCTCTGTACTTCCTGTGAACAAAACGAAAAGATTTTCGCAAAGTCAAAAGACACATATTCTGATAGACCAACCCAAACTTATAAAGGGGTATAATGAACACATGGGAGGAGTTGATCGAAGTGATCAAAATATATCGCAATATTGGATATCAATTCGCGGGAAGAAGTGGTATTTTCAATCATCTTGTGATATAACAGGACATCCAGACTAAGTGCGCTGCATGTCACAAGAAGACGAACTTCCGTTGCGAAAAGTGCGATATTGGGTTACATCCTAAGGATTGCTTCCGTGAATACCACACCAATTAATCATTTACTTTCCAGTTGTTTATAATTATTATTACATGTTGTATTAAAACATTATTCAAAGTTATGTATGTATTTATTTCCTAGTAGTGTTTAACCCTACTGTCCTTTTAAAAGGACGCACTTTATTTCAAAAATAAAAACTTGAAAATTTTTTTAAACAATTTTATATAGTTTTCTGATAACTAATTAATCTATTGATGCCGTATTTACGCTGATTCACAACTAATGATAGTCTCAGGGTTATATGGGTTAAATTCGTCAGGAAAAATACCTTCGTCCAAACAACTGTTGATAATACTAACGATTATGCCTCCAACAGGAAGATCGCCATTTTGAACATTTAGGTTAGACTGAATAAACACCAAAAATGACGTTTTTCGACAAATTGACCTATACCAACTTGTTTTTTCTTTTTAATTTCGTTATGAAAGTCTTGGAATTTCAGTTATCCAGAATAGAATAAAATGACAATTTGCAAAGCCCAATCAAAAATTGTCTTCTTTCCATAAATTACTTGAAAAAAAATTATGGGTACATAGATAGAAGAGGTCATTTCTTTAAATTCTGTGTTCTTGTCTGTACCGCGCCTTCAAAATTTTTCCTCATTAGAGTCGGCCATGCTTTTTTTTAATGGTTGGCCAGAGTGCATGTAAATCTGTCAGAAATGCATCATTTTCACAGTTTGGTTATGTCATATAAATGTGTATCTGTAATAATTATAGAGTAATTAAGTTTTTGAAAAAATATTTATTGCAAAAGCCAAAATTGAGAGAAAATAATACTAAAGCAGATGTTGGAAATGTTGACCGTTGTTTTGTAGACAAAGTTGAACTCTACGCTCCATGCTTTCAAAGCCATTTATTAAGATTTCTTCGGTGATGTCAGCACAAGAATTAACAGCATTACGAAGCTCTTCGATTGTTTGATGTCTGATCTTGAAAATCGTATTCTTTAAATATGGAAAAATAAAATAATCTAATATTGTTAAGTCTGGAGATCTTGCAGGAAAATTAGAAATTCTTGTATCGAAAAATTGCTGTAAAAAAGCCATTGTTTCTCGAGATTTGTGCGCTGGTGCATTGTCTTGCTGGAAATATCCTACCGTAAGTTCATCATCATGAAGTTCGTTGATAAACGGTTGTAATAATTCGTTTCGATATCTTTCAGCAGTTACGTTTTGGTTAAAAAATATAGGCCCAATAATTTGTCTTCTTGAAACTGCTACCCAGGCACCTATTTTTTGCAGATGCAACGAAGTTTTAGTGAATTCATGTGGATTATCTGCAGACCAAATTCTCATGTTTTGCTTGTTTAAATAGCCAGAGAGATGGAACCACGCCTCATCAGAAAAATATCATTTGTCAAGAACATCGTTATTATTTACGTTATTCAAAAACCATTGCACAATACTGTGTTCTCGTACCAAAATCTATCTCTTTAAGTTCTGAAACTGCTTGAATTTTATAAGGAAACAATTTTAAATCCTTTTTTAAAATCGTAGCACATGTTCCCACTGACAAACCAACGATAGTGTTGCGACAGATTTTTTGGGTGAGGTATGACAACTGTCAGAATTTGAAGTTTTGAAAAGCATCGCATTTGCACCAACCTATATGATAACTAAACTGACAAAAAAAGCCTACTCTGACGAGGAAAGATTTTGAAGGGCGCGGTATTTTTATTTTATGTTTGTAGTTGACGTGATATTGTTAGCAAGTGAGGTTAGCAACCTTGACCCGTGACATTTTTTAGACTACCACAAATATAGAATGTCGTAAACAACCTGCTAAAATATCAAAAGCATTTGTGCAGAAAAACGAAAGAAGAACTGGAAAACTATTTCCAAAATTTAGACAGAAGTTAAAATATCCAAAGCGTGCCATGAACATTTCTTCTGAGACTTGAATTTTTTATCGTATTACTAAAATTTTTACTATGCAAGATGCTTGCAAATTTTTGCTTTGTCGGAGCAATTGGTCGATGCTCGCCTCACCAAATCTGATGCTTGCTGAATATCATTCTGTGTATAGCTTTTATAATACTTCCTTTCTTTATTTAGACGCCACTGTTTCTTTAAATAGCCCCATCTTTATCGTGTCCATAACCGTCCCCCCAAATAGGTAAAAATTTACCGAGATTAATTCCCTCCTCTGTTACTGATATCTTCTTTCTTCCGAAGGAGACGGACCCTATATGTATATGTATACGTATATAGGTACCTACATAATACATTTTTGTTAATAAATTGCGATTTCTGTACCGGTGACGACCACGACAGAGACTTCCAACAGAAAAGAAGAAAACAAAACGACTAAAAAGTTCTATACTGTTAAAGGTTTAATATGTGTGAGAAGGACATCGACTGTCTACCTCGGATATGGAGTCTTGTGTCCCCTACACGAGAAAGAAAAAAAATTCAAATAATACCACCAACTAAACGACAGCGAAATAAAAAACTAAAACCTGAAAACCAAGAAGCCACGAATAACAGTGAAATGAATGCATTTTTAGGCCAATAAATTTGTCGCTTAATCAGTTTAAAACCCGATGGGAAGAAATCCTCTTGAAGTTGGTGTTTATTTAGAGGAGAATACTTTCGCTGTCTTTTACAATATAATCGTGTTAATAATAAAATTGTTATTAGGTAGGTAGGTACACAGAATTAGATTTGTTTCAGTTTATTTTATTTTATGTTTATTAAAAAGCCACCCACTAACAAATCCGCCGCTGTCTTACCGAACAACTTCAATCTAAACGAAGATAGCGATACTCAAAACGCATACAAGAGAACACTCACACTTTTACACACGAAATATCCCTAAAAAAAAAACGATAAAATAAAAAGAAATAGAATGAGAAGACAAGAAGCTTGAAGTACGCGCGCGTAGTACACGAACACGCCGCGCTACCAACACGCTAAAAAAAAAAAAAATAAATAATAAAACCAACTACCCGTCCCGCAAGATGAAAATTCAACCCCCACCATCACCGAATAGACGCGTTCAATCTCGAAAAAGCCTATCGCCAACCGCCTCGATCCGCCTATTTCATCTCGTTCGGCCAATCGACGTCGTACAGCATCCGCCATCTTGAATTCGAGATGAGCTCGTCCGATGGTAGCGCTGTACGACGGTGAAATCGCCAACTAAGGGGCACAGCCGTCCAGTGTACCCTTACTATATGGACGTTTTTCTGTACAGCTCCGCGGAAAAATCGGAAAAATCGATCTGCCGTATCGATCCCGTACAGGAAACGAACGCTCAGTGGCATCTAGTGGGTTCGCATATCCGGATTCGTGGATGTTTTCGCGAAAATCTTGTACTGTTTAGGCGTGTATATAAGTGTTAGTTTTTTTTTTGTCCGGACTGTTTAGATTGTGATTGATATGGTAATTGAACTGAGATAATATTGTGTACTCTCTTCGATTGATGTTTATATGTTGTATATTAGTCGGGTATTGGTGTTCTGGTTGCTTTTTTTGTGTAATTTTGGCGTTTTAAGATTGGTAGCTGTGAGATTTATCAACGAAAATTGAGAGGGTAAGTGAATTTTTTATTGTTATTTTTTAAGTAGTAAAAGCTAATTGATAAGGGATGAAATAAGTCCTAAATATATATTTTATTCCTATTTTGATATTAATGATTGAAGTATTAGGTATATTTCATATGAGAGGGTTGGTATTATCTAAATTTGATAAGAGTAGTAATAGCTTTGATTGTCACATTGACATTAGCGGTTATGTTCGAATATTCTTAATATTTTTGTATTATATATTACATATTCTTGCCATTTATGCTCATATCATCTCTAATTAGATAATAACTTATTTTTTTGATGGTTGTGGTGGTTCTTACGAAAACTGTGGTACGGTAAAAAGGTTAAAAATAAAGATTGATAAACAAACAGGATGGACAGACGGGACAGACAAGCTAGATCCAACCTCAGCTGACATTTAATAAATATATAATGTATAGGTGTGTGGGAAAAAACAGGGACAACTCTTATAACCATAAATCCCTAGTTCTAATTTGTGTACCTATACGAATCTACCGTCACATACAGCTTATTCAAATTGCCATAATTGATTTTCAAGGTTATACATGAATATGTCACATTACAGATTGACATTTCTGAAATTTTCAATTTTCGACAAGCACTTTGATGTTATTGCAATCAATCAATCAAATAATCAAACAAACGTCAACGTCTGCTTCATATTTGCAGGTACATCACACATTTTTATATTCTGTATGTAAAATTAAAGCTGAACAGCAGAAGAGAGATTAAAAGAAAACGGTAAAAAGAACTCATTTCGTAAGGCCTTTTGTTGCAGTCAAACTTGAGTTCCATCGCAAATTTGTAAAAATCATTGAAGAACCGAATTCAAAATTGTTAAGTACTACTTTTATATATTTAAAAGTAATTGCATAAGTCTCAATCTTTGAACTGAGATTTTGTTTTAGCTATTGCATCCAATATTAAAAACAGAATAACTTTGTAGGTACATTATTTTGAAAACATTTACTTAGATTGTTAATAATGAAACAAAGGAATGTTTATTTTCGAAAATATTGCTTCCTACAGTACCTACTGTAATTTCCTTTTTGCTTCGATTTGCTTTGAAAGCCAATTTAAGCAACTTATACTCTCAATTCAATCTTCGAGTTCAGTAGTCTGAAGATATTGTTTACGTTTGATTGATTCATTGATATCTGGTGGACTTTCTACATTACAGTTATCGGCTACCATTTTAGAGACATTATACTCGACATTATAGCACAAAATTCTTTTGGTTTGCTTGCTTTGTCAAAGAAAAGTTTCATTTATCATTGATGTAAAACTGTCGCACAATAGCAGTAGGTAGGAAACATATTTTGTGGAGGTGCAGTGGAGACATCCAACAGGATTCTCTCGTTGTTTGAAGTAGAGATAAGCCTGATACATCAACAGAGTTATTAAGCGAAGTTGAGGGTGCATTTGAACTTCTTCCATATAGGTACTGATTGCTCAAGTTGCGAGGGCAAAGGGCCATCAGAAATGTGCAAAAAGTAGTCTGGGATAGCTTTTCTATTAAAAGGATAAATTTTAGTAGACGTAAAACCAGAAGCTTCATTTTTTTAGAGTTGTTGCTTTTTACCTTGAATTACCAATAAGTATTCCTACAACATCGCGAGTAATTTGTTTTTCTTTATTTATGATCATCCAGTTTTGGGTCCTATAATACTCCTGGAATGGTTTAAAAAACGACCAATGAAGAGGCTGCAGTGCCTGGGTGGTATGACTTGGAAGGCACGATATTACGATATTATTATCATCAGCTAACTGTATCACTCATCCACGACTAGCATGGGATGAATGTTCGTCTAGAATTAGTAAAACTTTTCCTTCTGGTTTTCTGGGTATAAATATTTCCTTTACCCATCTTAAGAATAAATCTGAATTTACTATACCTTTTGCAGCTACTATTTTGCTTGGTTTATTAATAACTTGAATGCCTGTTTCATCCATATTCAAAATTTTGTTTGGACTACTTTCTAAGTTATTATCTAGCAAAGTTTTCTCTAACAGATCGAAAAATTCTACCCCATTCATGCTCTGTGCCCTTGCAAGCGATAAGGCTGAAGATCTTTTCATAACAGATCTAAATAACCAATGTTCACCAGCTTTTTCTTCTGTAATTCCCTTCGGTCTAAAAATGTTTTCCTTACCAATTTGATATGGCGAAGTTGTAAGCAATATTACGCGCATGTGAAGCAGTTGGTGCAAATCCAAATTGTTGTAATCGCTTTATATGTGTAACAAAACGAATTTCGTTCTCATATCCAAGCGAAGGATGTTTTCCTAAAGTACTTTTGGTCATAATGTTACTATTCAAACGTCTTTTTACTGTTCTATATGTAATGTACATTTTGCTGATGGCTTGGTTGGCATTTAATGAGTTATTGTTGTATTTCCTAACTCTACATCTTTACTAACAGTACATATATAACTTATTTTTAGGAAAAGCGAAGTTGTAAAATCATGACACTAAACTTATAACACAACATATAGTTTTTTCCTGGAATTTTTAACAGCCAATATAAAAATCATGAATTTTAAAATTTGATTGAGATGTAAACACTGTTTAAATATTTTTTGAACTTTCAGAAATAAAAATTTCATAAACTTGCTAGAATGGTCGTTAGTATCATATGTAGTTAAAAGAATCCTTTATTGTCTTGTTCTTTTGAAGAATACTTGCATCTATATTTACTATAAAAAGTTGGAAAATACAAGTTCAATAAATGTATTTTGCGATAATAAAACGAAGAAAACCTAATTGAAGATAAAAACTTGTAAATATTTATTAATAATATGAATGTTTCTATATCCATTTATTAGATATACAGGGTGTTAGTAAATAAGTGCGACAAACTTCAGGGGGTGATTCTATATGCAGAAATAATGACAGTTTGCTATATAAACGTCCGTCCGCAAATGCTTAGTTTCAGAGTTATAGGGTGTTAAAGTTTTTCTTAAAAACTGACGATTTATTTATTGCTCTGAAACCGGTAGAGATAGGCAAATGAAATTTAGTGGGTTTTAAGAGATGGTTATTGCGCATTTCTTGACATCCAACCAAGAATTTTATATTCATCATTGGCGTGCATACGGGTAATGATCTTAATTTTTTAAAGAAAAAAAATGGTACGCCACTGAGATATTTCAAATTAAAAATCAATTTTGAATTTTCCATTCAATTTGTGATAAAAAACCTCTCTTGCCTTTTTTTCGTGTGAGGCGCCGTTTTTATGCAAAAAAATAAAACATCTTAACGGGTATTTTTCATTTCTTTAATACATTATCTAGTAGGCTACTGAACTACTGCACTCTTTAATACAATAACATTAAAAAAACAAAACAAAACAATATCAGAAAATAACACTAAAAAAATGTTAAGTAAGCGTAAAGCTACAACAAATGTTGAAAATGACCGCCCTCAGACATGACACAACTTTCAACTCTTCGCCTTATTAATTGTTGTATTCGCGCAAAAATTCCTGGTGTATTTCTTACTGTCTCACAGCCGGCTATAATTCGATTCCTAAGGTCATCAACATTTTCGACGGGAGTGGAATAAACTAATGACTTAAGAAAACTCCAAATGCAAAAATCTAAAGGATTTAACTCCGGTGATCGAGTAGGCCAATGTTCCGTACTTCCCCTACCTATCCAACGATTTGGATACACTGTATCTAAGTGATTACGTATATTAACGCTAAAATGAACTGGTGCGGCATCATGCATGAACCATAAGTGTTGTCTCAGCTGTAGAGGAATATCTTCAAGAAGACTAGGTAACTCTTGCTGTAGGAATTCAAGGTAAGATTCGCCTGTTAGTCGTAGTGGGAGGAAATATGGACCGATTAAATGAGCATCAATTACCCCAAGCCATACATTTACTGAAAAGTGATGCTGAAAATGAGCTTCAAAAATTCCATGTGGATTTTCCTCAGCCCATAAGTGATTATTATGGAAATTTCGTATGCGCTATCTTCCAAAATTAGCCTCGTCAGTAAACAAAACGCCATTTAAAAAATTAGGAATTTGAGCGATTTGATGAAGGATCCATTGGCAAAAAAATAGACGGGGAAAAAGTCTCTAGGTAGTAGAGCTTGTACACGTTGAATATGAAACGGATACAATTGCTGTTCTTTAAGAATTTTGAATACAGTGAACTGGCTTACATTCAATATGTTGGCGATTTTTCGAGTACTTGTTTCAGGTGACTCCGCTATTAACTCGAGAACTTCTTCTTCTAGTTGCACAGTTCGTACTTCTCGAGGGCGCCCGCAGTCAGCCGTTTGTTTCCTAAATATACCATTTTCGCGCAAGCGTTGGTAAAGACGAGCAAATATTGTGTGATCAGGTATCCTACGTCCTGGATACAACTCAGTATACAATCGTCCAGCTAGCCGACCATTTCCATCACTTCGACCATAGACAAAATGCATGTCTGTTAATTCTGCATTTGAAAAGTTTTCCGTTATTTTCAATAAAAGAAAAATTAATTACTTATTAACAATAATTTTATAGCTAACTAAAAGCTTAATAATGATGAGTTGCTATTTTGATACTACGTTAAAATATTTGTATTTAACAATGCATTGATATTGAATGTAGACAGTAGCCTACTAGATGATGTATTAAAGAAATGAAAAATACACGTTAAGATGTTTTATTTTTTTGCATAAAAACGGCGCCTCACACGAAAAAAAGGCAAGAGAGGTTTTTTATCACAAATTGAATGGAAAATTCAAAAATGATTTTTAATTTGAAATATCTCAGTGGCGTACCATTTTTTTTTTTTTTTTAATTAAGATAATTACCCGTATGCACGCCAATGATGAATATAAAATTCTTGGTTGGATGTCAAGAAATGCGCAATAACCATCTCTTAAAACCCACCAAATTTCATTTGCCTATCTCTACCGGTTTCAGAGCAATAAATAAATCGTCAGTTTTTAAGAAAAACTTTAACACCCTATAACTCTGAAACTAAGCATTTGCGGACGGACGTTTATATAGAAAACTGTCATTATTTTTGCATGCAGAATCACCCCCTGAAGTTTGTCGCACTTATTTACTAACACCCTGTATAAGAATAATTAGAGCAAAACAATCTGCCAATAGAACTGTGGCTGTCAGTATTGTCTTTATTTTATATCGCTGCCTTTTTCATTAATTATAATGAGACGAGAATGCGATGATAGGTGCAGCTATGTAGTTGAATTGCATTTTTGTTAATCCGGATAAAACTAATAGGCAACTCTATTTCTAATTTCTATTAATTATAATTTTAGTTGTAAACCTAAAGTCTCTTTCTTTAAAAGAACCTGTTTATGTCAAGCGTCTAAATCAGAGGTTCCCAAACTTTTTTGTGTCGTCGGTTTTGGGTAGACCTCCTACTTACCTGATATTTATTTTTTGTAAATTTCTAACTGTAGTGAAGTTTAATATTAAAAACTTAAAGTAAAAACACATGTTAAGTTTTATACATTTATTCATTGAATTTAAATTAAAACTACTCACAATAAAATTTTGTATCTGTTATATAAAATATACGTAACATAAAATAAACTAAGCAATAAGTAAATGTTTTTAGTGAGAAGGATGAATCTGATGCTTTAATAATAAGTTATCAACATTTGGCGTCAATTTTGTAAGGTTTAATCTTAAATCTCCTCGGCTAATGATGTCCAGTTTGTTTCTTTTTTTTATTTAGGAGATTGGTAACAGCGCTGAACCCCTTTCCACTAGTTATGACGATGGAAAGGAAATTAAAAATTTCCTCGCTGTATTCCATACTATGGATTAAGTAACGGGTATGTTGTTTTGCAGCCAGAATTGCTGATCTCCGTTTTTAAACTGAACCTTAAGTTCTTCGTTTGTACTTAGTTCAGTCAGTTCCTCTTGTATTATGACATTCGTTTCTTCTATGTCACCATATGAGTTAATTATCCATAGCCAAAACATCCTCAAACCTAGTTTCCAAATCTGAATAGAGGGCATTTAAATGTTGAATGTAGGTTGAAACGTCGACTTCTTGGCAGTTTGTCTGTGACAAATTGGGGAACTGGGAAAATTCGCCCCGTCCAATATTTTGCTTCATTAGTTTAACTTTGGCAAGAAACGCTGATAAGATGGACTTTGTTTTAACCAAATTTAGACTGTCGCCTTGCAACTGCAAATGAACCATATTAAATTTTGTAAACAAATCTGTTAAATAGGCGATGTCTGTTTTTCTCTTCAATAAATTGTCTTTTAAAATTTTATCATTAGTATCCAGAAATTCTAAAATAGTCTCAAAAAGTGCAAAAAATCTTGTCAAACATAAGCCTTTTGACCGTGTGAAGGAGTAATTGATGGAAGTGTTTGTCATTTTCTTCACACAACTGCGCAAATAACCGCGTATTCAAAATGCGTTGCTTCGAATTCGGTGTACTGCATCAATGATTAATTGAAGAGATTCATGCAATCTAACACTCAAATTTTTAGCAACTAAATGTTGTCGATGGATGACGCAATGTATTGCTAACACCCCTGACACATTTGAGTTTTGAATAGCTTATAAATCCACGATAACGTTCAACCATGGCAGGTGCTCCATCTGTAGCTACTGATATTATTATGTTTGATAAAGGGATTGCTTTTTCAATGAAGTAATCCTTCAAAACATAAAATATTGATTCACCTTTAGTGTCGGTTGTCAAAGTTCTTGCGAAGAGCAGTTCTTCGTAGATTTCTTGATTCATAATAAAACGAACATATGCCAATAATAATGCTGCATTACCAGGTAAAGTTGACTCGTCCAGTTGTATAGAGAAATGGGTCGTTTGCAAATAATTACACAAGAAGCTTTCAATATCAGAACGCATTTCATCAATACGTCTTTCAACAGTATTGTTGCTTAAGGGAATTCTTTTAATGATATCAGATGCAGGTTTGTGTAAAACAGTTTTTAAAACCTCTTCAACGGCTGGCAAAATTAACCTCTCCGATAGTATGCGGTTTTCCGGATTTTGCTATATAAGTAGCGAGATATTGTAAGACGCCCGCAAACCATCATCGTTTCTTTGTGACGTCGAAGCGAACATTCTGTCCAGTGTGGGTCTCTTCTGACGTTTATCTTTGAGTGTTTTTAAAGCATTTCAAATCTTTATCTGTTTTATCATGGTGACATCTTCTCAGATGAACCTGCAGCTTAGATGGATTCATATCATCATTGCCGAAAACTTTGTGGTCTAAATAGTGTAGTGTTTGATTATTTACTTTAAAAGCACAATTGACAGCCTCAGCTGTGCTTTCATTAGTGTTGCCGCGAGACGAGACGAGACAAGAAAAGACCTTCTCTCGTCTCGTCTCGTCAGGCGAGATAAAATGGGTCTCTCGTCTCGACGAGAGGACGCTTTTCTCTTCGTCTAGAGATGCCATCTCTCATCTCGTCTCTCGTCTCTCTCGTGACTTAAACCAAATATCAAATATGAAAAAGGTAAAAACACGATGAACCATAGTAAATTATTTTGTGCATAATACTAGTAAACAAATATTTTGTTATATTTGCTGATTTAATTAATAAGTAGTGACATAGACAGAGATTTATTTTTCAACCAACAAAAAGCTATTATTTTATTATTTATTTAATTGCATTATATGCATACTATAAAAATTCACCATGATTAATTTGTTGTTGACGCAAAACATTCGATCAAAATCCAAATTTTAGAAGAACCAATTCAAACCTTGATTAATACATGCTGTAAATCAGCGTTTCTGAAACTGATGTGTTCCGCGGAACCCCGGGGTTCCGTTGGGGGTCACTCAGGGGTTCCGCGAAAGTTACGTGCTTTTTTTATAACATTCAAGGAAGTAACATAAAAAAAGTAATACAAATTTAACGGCATTTTTGTCTTAAAACCATTTTCGAAATTTTGTTGCAGAATGGAGAGGTGGCTTAAAAAAGGCACTTTAAAGCGTTCTGCTGCGGAACTTGACTCTTCTGTTTCGGACCCAGAAACTAGTTCTTTTGCTAAATATAACTGTGGTAGTAATAAAAGTGATGCAACTGAAATCGCTACAAACGAAATTAGGCCAGTAATAGCCTCTACAAATAATCAACCCAGAGCAGTTATTAAAAAACTAAGGAAATATGATGAAAGTTATATATGTTTAGGATTCGTGAGCGATAACGATAATCCTCAGTGTGTTATATGCAACAAAGTTCTACCAAATAGCTCTTTGGCTCCAGCTAAAATGTGTCGTCATTTAGAATCTGTTCATGGCGAGCTTAAAGAAAAAAAATGTTGAATTCTTCACTCGGAAGCGTGACGAACTTTTAAAATTAAAAACGGTTATGGTTCAAACCACAAAAACGGTGAATGAAAAAGCAACTGAGGCTTCTTACTTAGTCAGCTATCTGATATAGCTCAACGCGGTGAAGCATACTCAATTGCGGAAAATCTTATTAAAACCTTCACGTATGGAGAGGGTAAAATGTGTCTTAGGTGAAAAATCTGCAAAAGAAATGGCTAAGATTCCACTTTCGAATGAGACGGTAGCCCAGCGCATCAGAGATTTAGCAGCCAATATAAAGAATGAACTTACTTTTCGTATCAAATCGTGCAAATTTACATTACAAATGGATGACTCATGCCCATTTTCTTCACTAACGGATAAAGTAAGCGATAACTATCGTCAAGATAAATATATCTGATAGATAATGTGCATTTGAATTTCTTTATTGCGTCATTTGAATAGAAGTGAAGAAACCGATTTTTGGCCTTTTCTTATGGATATCTAATGGATAACTTTACCAAGAACTTATCTACAGGTGAAGAAAATGGGCATCAACCAATGTAGTTGGACTCGCAATATTAATTGTAATCGTTAGATATCAGCACGAAAACGCATTTTTGGGAGATCTACTTTTATGCAAATCTCTACCAACACGTACTACTGGAGTCGAAATATTTGGTCTTCTAAATTATTTTCTTGAAGAGAATAAAATACGATGGAGCAAAGGCGATGAGTGGCATAATTAATGGGGCTGTACAGCTTATTAAAAATATAGCTAAAAACTGTTCTAGTAGCCACTGCATGATCCATAGGCAGGCACTTGCTGCTAAAAAATTATCACCCAGATATAAGAATGCTCTTGATGAGATCATCAAAATCATCAACTTAAAACATAAAATCTCGACCGCTAAATACTCGTTTATTTAAAATACTCTGTGAAGAGATTGGAAGTGTACATACATCTCTTCTTTTACATACTTCTTTTACATACCGTTTTCTTGAGCATCTCTCTCACAATAAATCATAAAAATTATAAAACCAACATTATCTGCTCGAGAGAAATCGAGAGAGACGAGAATTTCTCGACGAGAGAGGGTCTTTCTCTCGTCTCGTCTCGAGCTTTCATTCGAGAGAGAATATCTCTCTCGTCTCGTCGTGAGAGGGTGAAACGAGACGAGAGACGAGAATCTCTCGTCTCGACGGCAACACTAGCTTCCATGAAAACACAGTTTGTTTACATGACCTGTAAGTACTTGAACAATCTTAAATTTCATCTCTATACTATTGGCATTGAATCCTTCAGTAATGGTACAGTCAGAAATAATGGTAACTTTACTAGGACAAGATTTTGGAAATCCAAATTTGGCATTTATTCAAATCAAGCTTTTGTTTCAGGTTTGCCTAGATTTTGAGACTTCAATTTCCTTAGACTTTTCCCCTTTTATACTTTTTCCTATGATAGATAAACTGTCAATATTTACTCAGCCTATTTATTATTGACAAGTTAGCTAGTATTGCTAGTACCTATATCTTAATAATACGACAGTGACTTGTTCAAATTCGTCATTATCAAAGGAAACCTGCAATTAAATTGGAAACAAACATCGACGTAATCACCCAGAAACGAAAACGAAAACGGGGGACCACTTTATTATCGCCCGAACAGAATCACACAATCAAACAATGACAAATGGAAATGCGACATCCATTTGTAGATTATGGAACACGTATGGGTACCGCACCGGCTATACGAAGGTAACAGTAGTTTCTTTCATTTGATAGGCGATCCAAAGCCGCTTTGCTTATCTAGATCGTAGGAGACAGCGGGGAATGTTTCAGTATATGCTTGATGATTGGCGCGATATGGTCAGTAAATATTGAGTTGCATTGTCAGTTAGTTTGGACGACATGGGCCGCACCTGATCTCGTGGAATTCACGTAGTCATCCTGAACGAACTAGGAGACTAGATTATGCATGTGTACTGTCCGTGTTAGGTTTAAAATCTGATCTTAGATGATACAAAAAAAATATTTGGCGCAATGTTTCTATGTGTATGATAAAAAAAAAAAAACGCAACGAAGAAGGTTTTATTTCTTTTGATAGATAACAAAAACAAGCCAAATAAACAATACTTACGCGTCAGATCTCAAATTTAATAGGACTGTTATCAAACAAAGTGGAAAAGATTTGCAGATTATGGTTCATCACTTGAAATGCTGCCCCTTGAAAACAGGCTCATTCATCCAATATACTGGAAGGTTTTGGTCAGCTGTATGGGAGCTTTGGGTTGGCGGTATAAAAGAGATTTTTATGTTTATTATCATTAAAAAAACTTTACATGAAGCAATAAAAGTAGCTGTTACAATATAATTGCCTGCTGTGAGAGATGTAGGTGAGTGGTTGTAATCTTTTCCTAGTTCTCCCGATTGTAAGCTTGCAAACAACTCTTGATAATTCTTATTAGATTATTTCACAGACCTCTGTTTCTTAAGGCAAGCGATAGAGTATTGCCTGCAGCATTAATAAAGCAATAAATAATACTGAAGCATCTTCTTTCGGTTTTGGTAACTTGGCCAATCTATCTTTTCTTAAAACTTTAATTTATTGGTCATCCAAGGAAAAGTGCGAAAAAGTTGCGTGATGAAATTAAAGGTCTGAAGGACGCTACTACTACTACAAATAGCACCCCACAACTATCATTTATTGATACAGAGCGAATTATTTCTGAAATATCTGATCGCGAGAACCGGAAATGCAATTCTTGCACTGAATCCCCGAACTTATCTAAAAATGAGCTATTGAGTGCTGATATGAGTAATATCAGAGACGTGTTGACAGCTATGGGAGTGGTGGAAGATGTTGTTTCGGTGCAGCGTCTGGTTCGATGCTTCTCTTCCGTCGCGTAAGCGCCCTATCAAGGTTCAGCTGCGGTCTGTATAATCTGTGACTACCGTAACAAAAAACGCCTCTAAACTAAAATCAAGCGATAGGTGGGCTAATATCTCTATTTCGCGGGATCAAACCAACATGCAACGTGAGTTATATAACCAAGTCAGAAATGAATTGCAGCGTCGAACAGACAACCGTGAATCCAATTTGAGAATAAAATATAAAAATAATATTCCTGCAATTGTTACGAATTCGGTAAACTGAATCGGCCCAACGGTACACCGCAAACACTTCGACTTTATTACCAAAATGCACGTGGTCTTCGTACTAAATGGCACCTATTCTACTCATGTTCTTGCGAATTATATTATGATATCATTCTTATTTCGGAAACCTGGTTAAATGATTCCTGCAATAGTTCCGAGTATTTTCCTCCGTCATTTAATATTATTCGCTATGATCGAAGATTTGATGCTGTGGGCAGAACAACCGGGGGTGGTGTTTTATTGAGTCTAGACAATTCAATTCAATATGATATATTGGATACATCACATGTTACCGCTTGTGCACAAAATACTTTTCATAGCTGTTGTCTATATTCCTCCGGATCTGCTTAGGGAGTCACTTGAGGATTTTTTGGATGCTCTTCAAATTACTCTTTTGGATCGGCCACTTGTGTTGATTGGTGACTTTAACATTCCTGAGTTTTGTCATCATGATACGAACGTTGTTTCCCCTTCAAGTCTAATTATGTCTGATTTTTGTAACTCACTAGAATTAAGACAAATCAACTCATGGTCTAATCTTGGATCTGGTTCTCACTAACCTGACTACTCCTTTGGAGATCCAACATGATGACAATCCATTTGTGCCGGAGGACTTACATCATCCGACCTTATCGATCTGTACCACTTTAACTTTTACCAGTCTTCCCCACATTGCATCGGGTCAGGAATTTCGATACAACTTTAACAAAATAAACTATGATGCACTAATTAACTTATTGTCTGAGACGGATTGGTCTGTACTGGAATCTCATACTGATGTCAACCTTGCCCTTGACCTATTCTATACTAAGCTCTATGATGCCTTTGATCTATATATCCCAAAATATTTCCCTTCAACCTCACGCTATCCAGTCTGGTTCACGAATGTCATCAAGCAAAACTTGAAGACAAAAGATTACTATCATCGCACGTGGAAGTCAACCGGTAGCACAATATTTCATGATCAATTTAAAAGGATTCGTACCTTATGCAAACAACAAATATCAAAAGAGTATGAGAAGTATGTCCGCCATAGCGAGTCCGTTCTTATAGAGAATCCAAAGAAAATATGTTCCTTTGTACATAGTAAACAGGGCACAACACGCATTCCTGGGAGAATGTTCTATGATGGGACTTGGATGGATAAACCGGAGGATATTGTGGATGCCTTTGCTTCTGCCTTTCGAACATCATTTTGCCCTTCTAATACTGCATATATGCCTCAAATAATGACTCAGTTTTCTTCCTTCTCCGTTCAACTTGTCTCCGTGGAGTCTCTCACTGAAATTATGGCTGGTTTCAGTTCTACCTCCACTGCTGGTGATGATTTAATCCCAAGCTTCTTGGCTAAAAGATTGCGATCTTATCTTGCTGAACCCTTAACTTCTATAATCAATCTGTCAATAAAAACAGCAAACTTTCCAATTTGATGGAAGCGTGCCAGAATTATTCCTGTTTTTAAGAAGGATGACAAGTCACAGTGAAACTGCCATCCACTTGGTTAGATTATAAGAGGACGAACACAATGAAATTCCTCATGTCGTCTACTCCGGATGGTTTCATAAATCTTGTTTCAAATGGATTTGGCGGTCGTGCAACTACCATACTAGTAACATTATGATGAGTTGCAAGACGTATAGTAGAATATTTAAAAATATTATCACAAAATTGTGCAGTTATGATCTTTGATGCCGTTAACCTGCCATAACGTAGCTCACAAGAATCACAAGAACTTTAATTTTTTGTACTATCAGCAACTTGTTGACAACGATCATGAGACATTTTTCCTTTTGCGAACCATAACGAATATATGCCTAATTATGTACAAGTCCTAAATTAGTAACATCTCATGTCAGCAAGTGATAACTTGCTACAGTTTCTTTACCTTCCATTAAATCTTGAAAAAAATTAGCAGAAGAAGAAGTAATAAAAGATATAGTTGCACTCACTGCAGCTGGATCAGCCATACTCAAGACACTTTACACTTTCAATTACTTCTTCTTCTTCATCAATTACCCTCAATTGTTCATAATTCTGCGCCCGTACTTGGTGTTCTAGACATACTTCATACTTAACAATACATTTACTGGCTTCTCTCTTCACTTGTACATAAGAGTTGCGATATTTCCATAGTTTTTCCGGAGGGAGTAACCACTGAGGAGATCTGTTACTCTAGTACGAGGATATCCAAGGAGATCCGGGTGAGATCCAAGGAGATCCCAGTCAATTCGCATGCACGCATGCGAAAACGATGCTCTCATAGCACTCTCTGCTCTCATAGTACTGATCAAGAAATTTTCTTCCGAAGAAAACTTGATATCTGACATGTTTTTCCCTTGGCATATGAGTAGTCAACCATGTTCAGAGCCACTAGGTCTATGACGAGCACCTTCTCTACTGTTGTCAACTACAGCATGCTAGAAATTTTGCACAGATTGAATAGAATTCAATTCCTAGAAGATGTTAAGAACGATCTGCAGGGTATTTATTATTTTCCAAGAAGTAGCACATATGATGCTGTTCGTTCTATTCAGTTTCAGAGAATGAGTGATAAGGACTTAGAAGTCATCGTTTTGAAAGCTCAACAAGAAGCAATAGAGAAAGCTGAAGAAGCGGGATATATCCGAGGTACAAAATTTAGAAGACAATAACGACTGTGATTCAGAATGTGATGATGATGATGATAAAATTAACTGTGATTTAGATATAATACATTATGAAGGAAATAAAGACGACCTATGTGATATTACTTTAGTTAATGACTTGGAAGTAAAAGGAAACGATGACGAGGAAAATAAAAATGTGGAAGAATGCTTAAAACCTTTTAAAGGAAACATAAATTTGAAAGATTATTCTCATAAACAGCTTGACGACAAATTAAAAAGTTCTTTTTTGAAAGTTGTTCTGGAAAATGGAGCTATAAGAACAGTAAAAAAAAACCTCACTATGTTGGTTGTTGGATAAAGAAATCCCAAGTTCTGACAGACTAGCACGATTCAAGTCAAGGACAAACACCAAGAATGGTAGTGGTAAATATGTTCTACAGTGAAAACCTCCGAAAAAAGCATCCTTAATTTTTAAAACACCTTCACCATACACCCTGTATATTGTACACAGTTCAATATAGTTGAAAAATCTTATATTTAAGCTGAATTAAAACTTTTTAAGTGTTGCTACTGAGCCACGAGTGTTTAGTTTTTCCTATTCTTTTGGATAGGCGAGTTTTTCCAAAATCACTTAATTGATACCTATTAAAATATAAATTTGTTTTTTTATAATAACTTTATAAGAGATGCTATCGAAAACTGAATGGTCATCAATTAAAACAGGGTTGTTCTAGAACCTATTCCAAATTTAAAAACCTTGTCTGTGGCACGTGAGCGTGATTGACGTCAACCTGAACCATCCGTGCTCCTACTTTAGCATATTTTATCTGCATTTTTCTCCCGAACCCATTCTAAAAATATATAACGCTAGAGACATACATCTACATCTCCGTCGATCAACAATCGTGAACGCATGACATAAACAGAAATTAGAATCTCAATATAAACGGATTTCGAATGCACGTCGCTCGTGCGCTACCCAAAACCATCATCATCCATCGAGAGGAGATCGTATCGATCCAGAAAGTGTACAAACTGTAACGAATTAATGTTCGCCTATAGGCCGGTCAGATCGTCGCTGAATGGATCGAACGTCCGGCGTAAAGATAACGTCTACATAGATCGGGGTCTATCATTTTTGACGTGATGTCCAGATAATTTTTTTTTTCGAAACTGAATTTTTATGATTTCGAATGAATTAAAATTGAAAAGTTGGCGTGGTATTTATGGAACTGTCAACGGACGGGCAATTTTCTTCTTCGACTTTTTTTATATTTATATACAGGGTGATTGATTGAGATCTCCGGCAATTAGAAAGATTGGCTCTTCTAATCATAATAAATTTGATCATCACACAGATGATTATATCTGCTCTATTACCTTCATCCATCGCCAGGAAGCCTCATTATGCTCTCTTGCCAAAATTGTTGAAGAGAGAACGAGAGAAATAAGTAATAACCGGATGGGAGGAAGGCCTAGGGAGTACTGAGTATGAGGTAGAGAACGTCCCAATCAAACTGTTAGAGCTTCTGTCTTGTTGAAAAAGTTCGGCTGTGGCGGCTTTCAATTTATCGAGTTGATTGATTGCAATGTTTTGCGCAATTGCAAACAAACTTTTTCGGATGAAGTCCTGGTTTCACAGCTTTACGTCCTGTCCCTCATCGTCCAGAAGTACCAGCGCCTATTGCACCTGTAAATTTACCTGAAATAGTTGATTCAAATAAAGAAGATGAAGAGGAGGATGCTGAACCACAAACTTTTTTACAGTCTCAACTAAACGATTTTATTCGCGACTTATATCTGAACCAAAGATGGTACAAAATTGCTTGGTTCAAGACTTAGAGATTAGAATTTGCCCGAAGCTCTCGCACTACGTTTTCCTGGTTCAGGTACAGAGAAAAAGAATTTCTTCCATACTTTTCGGTATATGAGGACTTAGTGTTCTGCAATGATGTGAGTGGACTTTTTAATGCATTTAAAATTCCATATGAAAGCACCGATTGGAGACTATTCATCGATTCGTCCAAAAGAAGCCTTAAAACTGTGCTTCTTCATAACGGAAATAAGTATGCGTCAATTCCCATAGGACATTCCGAGTGGGGAGTTTGTGGAGATCTTAAAGTTATTTCGATGATTTTAGGACAGCAAGGCGGATACACAAAGTTTTCTTGTTTTTTTTTTATGTGAGTGGGATAGCAGAGACAGACAAAATCATTGGAAGCAGAAAGATTGGCCAAAACGAGATTCATTAGAACCTGGAAAAAAAATGTAGTCCAGAAAGCTCTCATAGATAGGAATAAAGTTCTCCTTCCACCTCTATATATCAAATTGGAATTGATAAAGGAATTTGTGAAAGCTTTATCTAAAGAAGGCAATTGTTTCAAATACATCTCCAACAAATTTCCAGCCTTATCAACAGCAAAACTAAAAGAGGATGTTTTTACGGGTCCGGATATTAGAAAACTTTTCAAAGATGGTAATTTTGAGGAAGAAACATCGCCGAACGAAACTATACTATGTTCAATGAGAGAAATTATAAAACGATGAACTCCACATTGAAAAAACTCTGTACACGAATAAATCCAAATGGCGAAGACTCAATCCTGGACCACGTTATTATAAACAGCAAAGACAAAAACCACCAAAATAAAGGTAGTACCAATCAACTTGTCAGATCACAATGCCCTTACATTTACATTAAATCACAGCACTCAACGACAACACAAATATGAACTGATAGAACTACCACGGACTGGCTTTAAGCAAATATCCACAGAACCACAAAATATCACATCTTTAGAACAACTATCGAAAAACATTTATTTGAAACACTATTTCAAAAAATTAATAAAAAGTCGGCTATGGACCGTTGCATCTTAGGCTGGACACCCTGTATATGAAACGCAATTTGTTAGAAATTTGTTTTGTTGTTCTTTATTAATGCAATAAATTAAAAAAAATTCGTGTACCAAAATTAATTTGTTACATTTAGGCTAGGGTCAAGTGGTGTAAAAATGAGACATTTTATAAAACTTTTAATTTTTCGTCGATTCCTTTGTGAAATAAATTTTCAAAAAATTACCATACCATATAAACACCACATATTTGATGACACTGTTAAGGTTCTTGAAAAAAAGAAAAAACCACGTCTCATTTTTAACCGGCAATTACGGTAAAAATGAGACAGGGGCTGGGTAAAAATGAGACAATATGTTTTCAGGCGTTTATTGAAGAGCGCGTGCTATTTATAGCCTCTGGGGCAATGCTGAACCGACCTGGTTAAAAAATAATAATACAGTTTTTCTTAGACTTCTATTCAAAAAAATAACCAAACAATTCCATAATAATAGCAGAAAACATTTTTAAATTATACATGAACACGGCACGTCAAAAACAAAAACTAAATGTAAAAAAAGAAAAATACCTAATTCTTTGGTAATAAACACAAAACCATCTTTAAAAGTGCAGGTAGCCATCAAATAAAACTTTTTAGTTTACATTAAATTTATCAAAGGCAATTGCAAATACAATTTTTTGTGCAACTCTAGCAGTACCTCCGCGGAATGCTGGGGCAGGTAGTTTCAGTACTACATCCTCCTTAGGTACATGGTATTTTTCAGGTATTTCAGGAAATATAAATTTCTCACCTTTCCGGCGCAAAAACGACACAGAATCCTCGTTTGCTTCGACAGATTCTACCAGTGCGACGTAATGCAATAGTTTCTTTTTCGTGCAAAACTTGATCAAAATATAGTACCCAATGTCAATTTCAGTTCAGTAAAATTCTTCAACGGGTTGATTTTCTTCATCCACAATGTCCTGCAATGTCATATTTTCAGTGTCGCTTTCTTCTTGGTAAGAAGTGCTGTTACTATCCGATGAGGAGTCGGCCACTTCAGTAACTTTTTCTTTTGATTGCTTTGTTTTCTTTTGTAAAGCTTGTTTCTCCTTAATTTTATTTAAATATTCAGAGCTAGTTAAAACAGCACAATTCGAATCAATCTTCCACTTCAACATCATTATGTTCGGTTACTACTTCGCGAGTCTCGTCGGCAATTTCCACGCTTCCTTCTTCTAGGTTCAAGTCAAAAATATCTAGCGAATAAGGATATTGGGCCCTTTCATTGTATTTTTGCAGTTGGATGACATTTAGACGCTCTACCCCATATTTGTCCTTGCAGCAAGGAAATATTCCAGTGTATTCGAAAGACTTTTTTATGACAGTGTCTGTAATGCCTTCATGCCATAACTTGCAGATCATATCAGTAAATTCACTTTTTGTGAGCTTCCTTTGGTTTAATCGCTGCCATTCTGCAAGCTTTTTGTTCCACTTGAGCTTCATCGGTCCAAAGCAGCATTTGTCCAAAGGTTGTAAAATATCAGTCGCATGCGGAGGTAATTTAAACAAGGTGATGTTGCTTTGTATGGCTAGATCAATGGTTCTTCTATCTAGGTGTGAGACGTGACCATCCATTTTAACTAATAGCGGTCTTTCTGAAACCATTGTACAACCACCACCAACTATTGAAGACAGCAGTTGTCATCCAGCCTTTATCAGAAACAGCATAACAGGTGCCTTCCAAGTCGTTCGATCCCTTCGATGAAGTCCATAAGTTCTGCCCTTGATATATATATAGCGATATATATATAGCGGTAATAATATCCCACTGGCAGAAATGCAAGCCATTGTTGTTATATTTTCTTTACCAGATCCTTCTATGCTTCTATGAACCTTTTGACCCACTGCAGCAACTTCCTGGATCCAAATTGAAGCCTGTCTCGTCCAAGTTAAATATATGTGTGTGGTTTATCTTGCAAACCAGGCTGTTGAATTATTTCACCGAGACGATCATAGAAGGAGTATATAATAAACGGATGGCTAGTAGCTGTTCTCCTACAGTTTTCCAGCTGTTTCATTTTTTTTTTTGGCTAAGCCGGTTTCTTTTACAAAACATACGAAATCAATCGTCGCCAGGTTTTCCATCTTTAAATTATTTTCGTTTACGTATGTTTGCACAACTAACTTAATTTCTTCTTTGGATAACGCAAATCCCCATTTAGCCAATATTGTAATTTTTTGGGTTAGATCTGTTTCTTTCTCTGCGGATAACGCCTGCTTTCGGCCACGTTTTGCATTATTTGTATTATGGATATACCGGCTTAATTTTGATTTATTAATTCGAAATCTTGTCGAAGCAGCTCGAATAGACAACTGACTTTGTTTTATTTATGTAAGCGCTCTTTGCAAATCTTCCTCTGTGTATCTTTTCGGTTTTAAAACATAACGTCTAGGCATTATTGCTGTCTGGAACCTAAAATATGTATATAATTATGTATCATTTTTACCCCATGGCGTGTCTCATATTTACCTAAGAGGCCGTCTCACAATTACCCCAACAAATAAACACGTGCTCACTCCGATTCATTCGGTCCATCAGCTCGTTCTCAGAGCGTTCATTATACAGCGGTCGTCAAGTTGCAACATTTGCTGAGCGTGTTCGATGTCTTGTTCAGGCGTTGCAACAAAAATTATCGCGCCGACTTTAAAAGTTTTCGCAACATAAATTTTAATATTTTAAGTCGGATTTAATTATTCATGTTTGGCTTATATTAATGTTTGAATCGATATGACTTTAGATTTTACTCTGTGTTGATTTCATTATGCCACATTTGCATTACATTAAAATGGTGTGTAGTGATAGTTATGCGACTGTCTCATTTTTACCCATTTTTTTGGTTGTCTCATTTTCAAACCACTTGACCCTAATTTTGTAGTAGTTTTCATAAAATTTTTGTTCCTCCCCCCTCCCCTCTCCTCTCTCCTGAAGGAACTCTTGATGTGCTTGGCTATGATATTGTAATAGTATAAGCCATAAATTTAATTAAATTAAATACATTTTATAATCTGTCAATATGTTTCATATTTTCGATGTATTGCAACATATTATAAATTTTGAAAATTGTGATTTTCTGATGTGAATTCTGACGTGATAGAAAAAAAATGTCACATTCAGATTCAGCGTGAAAAAATACATAGGATTCAGCTCCGCAAAGTTAGCACCACAAAGTGGTCAAAAATCCACAAAAATGCTAGAAAGGATTGACCATTTATTGACCACTATTGACCATCAGCGATTTCGATTGGCCACCTTTTGTTTAGGCTACAGCCGCTATAGCCATATTTTGGGGTCTAATTTGTTCATCGGATACGATTGACCATCGTTTGACCATGTTTGATCACCCTTCGCATTTTCAAAATTTAAAAAAAAATTTTTTTTCGAATTTTGTTTTTACTGCAAACCCTAAAATTTTGTTACAGTATAGGATTGACCAACGTTTGACCATGATTGACCAGCAAATAATTTTTTTGAAAACTTGCAAATATTCGAAAAAAAAAATGAAAAAAACAAGTTCCTATCTCCAATGAAATGACATCAAACCCAGATAATGTCATAACCTCTTGCGTCGCATTTTTCACAAATTTCGAGGTAAAATTTCTATATTGGCTAATTTGAGCATTTTCGCCATTAGACCCCAAAATATGGGTATAGCGGCTGTAGCCTAAACAAAAGGTGGTCAATCGAAATCGCTGATGGTCGATAGTGGTCAATAAATGGTCAATCCTTTCTAGCATTTTTGTCCACTTTGTGGTGCCAACTTCGCAGACCTATAGGAATCGACGATCAAAACTTAAAAACATGACCCATCCAGGCCTGTGTTATCTACCGTCCCGGGAATGTTAGTGGGATAGTGGGCAAGAATGAGAATCTAAAATGAGTGGGTGACTCTTAGTGGTAAGTCCTGTTTATTATTTTGAAAAATGAGTAAAGTTTAGGAGATAGTGAGATCGTATACTTACCCATTTTTGTTAACATTAATTTTTGTAATAAATTTCATCAATTTAAATTAAAATAAAACCTTAATTCCTGTCATACACTTACCGAGCTAAAGTGGCCTTCTCCTTTTAACAGAAACGTTACCTACAAATTAGCTGCTTCGGAGACCACTCTCCTAGAACACAAAAATAAATTAAAAAAAAGGATACACACGAAGGAATTATACAATACAAACGTGGCTAGACCAGCGTGGACAAATTAAAATCAACTTGAATAGAGCAATAGTACTTCAGAGAGTAATTGAACGGTCACAGCAGCGTTTGTAAAGTGTTAATGGTTGATAATTACTTCTTTTTTTTTCGTAGTAGACGCGTTTGCTTCTTTAGTGGCCGTACATCTTTTTAAAAACGCACAGAAGCAGAAAAGAGTCGTACCTGAAGATGGTCTCCACCGCTTTTTTGTCCACACTTATACGCGTTCGTTTCTTTTGATTATATGGCATTTCGACTTCGTCATCATCGCCGCTTGTTGATAATTATTTGTTCACAGTGGATGGCGTACGGTAACGAGGCGATTTGAAACCTAACTATTAATCATGTTCAGTTTGACGTCTTATTACTACCATATTACGCTCTTGTACCAGTTGATAGAGAAGAGGAGACGCTGGTTCGAGGACCCAGATGGAACGGGCTGTTGTGCCGTGTGATGTCCTCGTCTTGTTAACCGAAAAACTCTTTTATTATATTGTATTTACATTGCTGGAAGTCGTGAGCGATGATCACGATTTCGACTAATTGTGACGTGATAGAATAAAGACGTCTCCTATACAGGGTGATTGGTGAGAATGGCCTATTAAAAGTATTATACAAGCGGACCGGACTTTTAGAACAAAATTTTATATGATTAAATATGAACTGTCACGTGAAAATATTTTGCCATTCATGCATTCCCCAAGGTGAAGAAAACCTGATACGGATGCTTAGTATGTTTCTACTTAATTCTAGCACGGCTTTGCTCTATGTTTGTTGTAGTTTCCAAGAAATATCTTGGAGTGTCCCAAACCGTGGCGATTCTCCTAAGGGAATTTTCTGAGCTTCTCCTCTCTATCTTTGAATTCTTTTTGGTAGATGCTTGTCTCCATATCGCAAAAAACATTGTGGCAATTCCCTTTGCTAACAGATTAGCTTCCTCGTTGCCATTGATTCCAATCTGCTAAGGCACTCCCAGATTAATTTCGAGCTGATCATTCCAAAATTACAATGCTTTGCTTTTGATAGTTCTAATATCCAAGCTAAGACCAATTCAGAGGGGACACACATGTCCAAAATATTAAATGTTCGAAGACCAAACAAAAGACTCTTAGTATCCAAACAAGATCTTTGATTTAAGGACAAACGAAAATTGATTGAATATTGATATCACACAGGAGCACACTTACCTAATAGGGAGAGTTGCCTAAATCGTACCGGCGCCTAAAGGTCTATCCAGACACATCAGTGCTGCGTCCGTTCAGTATCAGTCTCAGTGAAAAGTACTATCTACTTAAACAACTCACTGTGTCGGACGTGTGTGAACAAGTCTGGTTGAAGCAAACGCAACGATATTTTATTTTTCACTAACACTGATACTGAACGGACACAGCACTGATGTGTCTGAATAGACTTTAAATCGTACCACCTCGATATTCCGGAAGATACCGGTAGCAGCTGCAATCTAGCGGAAACAATGTGGACTACTAGCCGTTTTATACGTCCTCGCTGAAAAGCGTGGTTCTATGACGTGTTTTTTTCACACAGTCATAAATGTTAGTAAATTGCAGAATGTTGCAGAATGAGCAGTAAGAGGCATTACGGGAAATGGACACGGGAAGAAATGTCCATGGCATTAGCTGCATATCGGAATGGAGGTTTAGGTTTTAATGAGTGCTGTACGCAGTATAACGTTCCAAAACCTACTCTTAAAAGACATTTGGAAATAAAATCTTTAGGAAGAACGACTGTATTGTCTGCAGATGTCGAATCTGAACTAGTAAAACACATCCTAAATCTTGAAGCGTGTATGTTTGGTTTGACAATAAACGATGTTCGCCGTCTTGCAGGAAAAAAATGGTTTTACGGTTTTAAGGCCAGAAACCCATAAATTTCCCTGAGAGAGTCAGAGCCCACCTCTTTGGCTAGAGCCAGAGGGTTTAATAAAGAAAACGTTTCAGATTTTTTCAACATTTTAATTAAGTCTATTGATGACAACAAACTGGATGGAACTAGAATTTTGAATGTAGATGAATCTGGTTACAGCACTGTACAAAAAAAGAATCAGAAAATTCTCGCTCAAAAGGAGAAAAAACAAGTACCAGTAACACAACTATTTCGAGCGGCGAAAGGGGCACCAACACGACAATGGTTTGCTGTGTTAGTGCAGCAGGTCATTGCGTACCATCTATGATCATATTTAAACGGTTAAGGATGACTCCAGAGTTACGTGGTCAAGCCAACTAAAGAAAACAAAGTCCATTCAAAGAACATAGATGCCTTGGACACTGCAAGAGAGAATGGGGTAATTCTTTTGCAACTCCCAGCACACACAACTCATAGACTGCAGCCACTGGACAAGACGTTTTTTGGACCCCTCCAAACCTTTTATGCTCAAGAGGTTCAGAATTGGTTGCAGTCCAACCCTGGATTAACAGTGACGCAGTTCCAGGTTTCTAGTTTGTTGTCTGGGGCATACGCAAAAGCGGCTACTATAGCTAATGCAATGAACGGATTCAAAACTACCGGGATATGGCCTTCCAATAAAGATGTGTATCCAGATTCTGCATATGCTGCAGCAGAAAATCTTTCTGAACAACCCCAAAATACACCTGATATGCCTATATGTGATCCTGCTATAGTAGCTAAAGACCCAAAAGAACCAGGAACAAGGAATGTGCCTACAACTCCTACAACTAGCTCTATGGTTTCTACAAGTGGGTTGAAAATTACCATACAACAAATATCACCCATCCCTTCAAATTCTAACTGTGGTAAAATAAAAAAGGCAAAAGGGGCTACAAAAGCTATTCTTTTAACCAGTAATCCGCACAAAGAAGAGCTGCTTTCTGCTAAACAGAGGAAGACAGCCCAAGAAGACTCTTAAACTGTTACAAAAAGAAACTCCTGAAAACCCACCTGCAAAGAAGAAAAAACTTAATAAACAAGCAATAGAAGACTGGTACTGCCACATTTGTGAGGAAAAGTCAGTGGAGGACATGATCCAATGTTTGAATTGCAAAGGGGCAAATCACAGCACTAAGTAAACTGACACTGATTTCTTGTGAATATTTTAGAGAGGAGTTTGTCTTTTATTTCCATGGCCTACTACTTGCCTTCTTATCGAAAGCAAGCGATGCATTTTTAAATGGGGATATATGAATTTTCCTGGTTTAGTATTTTTTGTAAATAATTTGAGTTAGGAGAAAGATATTAAGATGCGGCTTGCGCAGGCTTATTGGTTGGTCATTTGTCTATTTTCTAGTCTAAAAAAAATCATATCATCGCATTTAAATTTTTTGAGAAAATCCAATATTTTGGTTATAATATCGAATAACGCCCTCTATCGGCGGCCGTGTAGGTCACAACTGTCACGATTACAAGAAACCTAAAAGCCCAAGAAATGCGCTTTTCAATGATACCAAATTAATCCAAATCCATTAAGCCGTTTCGAAGTTACAGGCATTTATTTAAAACAACATTCAAATACCCGCCGCTACTTTATTTCCAAAGATAGAGAAAAATTGTTTTTACAAAAAATGTTTGACTTTAAGTGAACATTAAAACGCAAATACTTTTTTGTTATATTCATTGGTGAAAATCGCGAGAAATGTAACTTTATGTAATTCAAGATGGTGGAAACGCCCACTGGCGGCCATCTTGGAAACTTGAAAATAATTTCCAGCATTTTTCCTTGCCCACTTTACCCATAAAATTTTTTACCGTAACTCTCTACGATAATTAGTTTCTGAGATACAGCCACTTACCTCGCTTATTTGCCCACCCTGTACATACGTCAGATTCTCCCAACTTTTGTTTAAGTTGTCAAGAACAGTTAACTTTTCAGTCATGAACTGAGACTTCCATACAAATTTTGTTAATTTGACGATAGACAGAGCACACATCCAGGAAAAAATGAAAATAGTAAAAATGGGCCACAGGATGCTGTTGTAGAAGTAAAAGAAAAAGATTACCTCGATTGAGTTTAGATTCGGGTTCGAACGATGGTCTCTGTTGAGCCAAGGTTGGACTGTGTGTACTTTAACCCTTTTGTCCTCTAGATAAGCGTTGGACCTCGCAAGACGGCCTAGTCATGCTGGCAGAGCAGTTCGTCTCCTCACCGTGTGGCTACACGCGAGGTGGTGGCCTGTCTGGATTCAGCTCACCGAGATGCTGGACCAACGGGTTCTCCAACCGCGCGATTCTTTCTAGAGTTTTCCTGGTCAACGCTAGCGCCTGATCGCTCAAAGGTGGAACATTAAGATCCCTATGGATCTTCTTGGCATGGTGTGAAACCTTGCTGCAACTTGAAGAATTTTCTTTCCATTCTTCAGATCACCAACTTCCACCTCCACTTCTTCTCTTGAGTACTTATTTTTGTCAGTATCTTTTGTAATTGTCTTTGGATTATTTCTGGCCATTTTCAAACTGAGGAACCAGGGCAGCTTCTGTTCGCTAAGCCTCTGCAATCTTCTGCACACAATTGCATCGTTCCTCGAAGAGGTATAAACAGCCAATACTCGCCGAACCGCTAAACGCAGAAGGTCCTTTGGGAGAGGTATGAACGTACGAGAGAACTCCTACGCTGATTGATAGTAAAATTGCTCATTTTGAAAATCATGCCACACGGTATCGAAAGCTTGTCTCAGCTCCAAAGCGTTGGGTACTTTTTCCGTTAACCGGAGGAGCTAAAAGTCTGCCCTTTCGAAAGCCAAACTGGGCATCCGGAAGAAAGTGGCCTTCGCTGATCTAGTTCGAACTCCACAACTTTAAATAATTTCCCCCTTTCAACCAAACTCTTGTAGGTATTTATCTCGGCGACATCTCTTATTAAGTATTTGTACTTGGAAGGATGTGTCACTTTTTTCTGCATAATTAACGTTATCGTTTCTGCGTCACATTTCCCCAAATTCTATCTTGATTATTTATTTAAGATTCGTTTTCTCACTGCGATTAACTTTCTTGGCATTTTTCTGGACATGTAATGATTAAATTAAACAATATCATGATTATAAATCGTAATAATATTGAATATGCGCTTCTATTTAAAGATGTATCGTAGATGCAACATTTATTTTTACCTCCCTTTCTAGTTGCTACTACCAACATTAATACATTAAACAAACACAACCTCTGCAACAATGATATCGCAAAATTTACCACACTTTACGTCACATTAAGACCTTTTATAACGACAGCACGGCATCCGCTTTTCCCAAATATTTTTCTGGGCTATATAACACACAATGATCGAGTCGAACAATGTAATGGGCGATCGATCGATGAACGGACAGATATCGAAATACTCATATTTACTTTGTTGTTGTGGGTAAACAAATATTAGTTACATATCGCCTGTATTGTCGACGAAAACGTCCCCGTTTGTTAACATGCATACAGGATAACTATAAGAGAAGGTTGTTCTATTTTGTACAACTCCACATCTGTACATTCAATAGAAAGCGAACATATAACGTAATTGATTCGTCATACCGTTTTGAGCAAATATTTGTTTTGGATCGCTCGATACAATAGATGAATGAAACCTACAGGAATGGAGATGTTGTGTAAAAAGGTGCTGATGTAATGCGGTAAATTCGTTTAGACTTCGTTCCCAACTGAAATTTTAAAATAATCATTTTATGAGTTCGACTGTAGGTACAATCAGCGTGCAAAAAGGAAAGGAAAAAGAAAAACAAGGTGCGAGAGTTTCGTAAATCTGACAGATAAATCTGCAACATGAATAATCAACAACCATTCGACATTAATTCATTTGATTAATGACTACCGAGTGTAGTCTCGGTCCCACTGTTGATTTGCGAGTCGTAACAATCGAGAACACATTCATTCCTTAAAGCATTGTGTCGAGGCGTAAGATGCAATTTCTATTCTATCTTGATAAGAACCATTTATGTATGCGCGGTCAGATCTCGATACGAGAATTTCGCAGCGTAATAAAATTATCCTGTTAAAAAATTTGTTCACGATTACCTACATTACCAGTCTTGTAGAAATTTTCGGCGACATCTATGAGTGAATGATGGTAAGTGGAACAAAGAGCGAGTATTAAATTGCGGTTTAAATTGGATACTGGACTTTCCTCGTGTAATCATCAATAAAGACAAGAAAATATCTTGCACCTCCAATAGAATTTACCTCATTTTGAGATCTTTTATGATGCCTTAGTACATCTGTTGCAATTTTGCTGTTGTATTTGGAGGAAAAAATACTAGCTTCACATTTGTTAAAAGAATAACTTTTCTCTTTTGTCTACTCATTTTTTTATCAAAGCTTGTTATCCACTGATTAAAAATCTCACTCGTCATTCATGATTTGTTATTATATTGATAGTCGACCTCTAAGAACTTGACTCCTTTGAAACATCTTGGCTGCTTGCTCTTATTTCCAATTACTAAAATTTTGAGTTTTTCTTTCCCAGACATATTTGCGCAAATGGCAACAGTTATTCGTTCTTTGCTGTTTTTGCCTCCAAAACATTTATCATCTTTGAAAGTGAGCGTTTTGTTTGGTAGATATTTAAAAACAAAGTCCAGTTTCATCCATGTTAAACACATTATCTGGCCCATACTGTTCTAAAATTGGTTTTAAAATTGTGCTTTTCCACTGGTTACAATCAGCTTCAGAAACACTTCCACTTTCTCATTATCATCATGTCTCTAAAATATTTTTGGTCGTCAGTGGCGTGCCGTATTCCAGTGGCGTATGAAATTATGCTTTTTTTAAATAGAACAATATACAGGCTGTTTCCTAATTGAATGTCAATATTTTAGGGGACGAGTTTTTGGTCCATTTTAAAAAGAAAAGTTCATATGAACGTATGACCAAAATGTCTGTCAAAATAGGTAGCTGAAATTCCGTACGAACGCCACTGGTGGAATTAAAAAAAATGTGGTCCACTCAATAATGCCTCTTGATACATAGTACATGTATACCACATTTCATTAAAATATTACAGGAATAAAAAAAATTTTTTGAAAACTTTAGCACCCTGTATCTCAAAAATTAAGACGTTTAGGTCATACGTTCATATGAAGTTTTCTTTTTAAAATGGACCAAAAAATCGTTCCCTAAAATATTGACATTCAATTAGGAAACACCCTGTATATTGTTCTATTTAAAAAACATAGATTTGATATGCCACTGGAATACGGCACGCCACTGATGATTAAAAATATTTTAGAGACATGGTGATTGTAATTATGGACAATTTTGCTCTAAGACTTTTTTCGATATAATGTATGATAAAGGAGCTACAGTCCGATGCATCTAAGGTGCTACACCCTGTATATTAGAAAAACAAATATTCTGCTCAAGTCCGGTGTAAAATTTACTTCTCACCAACTAGCTGTAGATACGAATATGCAAACATACACTATTATACATACATTTCGCGTTCGTACATCAATTACATATAATAATATAGAGAAAAATCAAAAGGAAAGATAACGAATGTAATTTATGAAGTTTTTCCTTCCTCGATATTTTTTTCCGTCGTTGAACAAAGCGAAAATGATAATTCGCATTTTTGCACGCATAGTACACATACTTCCACTAATAATGTCCCACGGCAACAAAAGACGAATAAAGAACATCGATTAAAAACCCAATTCAATTATAATAAATCATACTACCTAGTCTTCTACTATATTACAAAATTTTTAATTTAGAAAAATTTCTCAATATATTGAAGGGGTCAAAAATGACTACCGACATAGAGGCATTCATGTTTGAGAGAACTGCACGTTTTAGTATTAAATAAAACGCAAAATCTTGCAGATAAAATACACTCCTCGATGATAATATTATTTAATATTTGTAATGCTGCGGGTGACGCGTATTAAACACGAAACGAAACCCGTAGAGTGTGTATCCTCTATATTAAAATGCGTAAATGGTATACACGCAAGTCTTTCCACATACTACACTAGAGTTCGTGAATTAATAATATTGTTTAAAAGCATATACATACGTACAGAGCAGTAGATACAGCTTTTTTCTTCGAATGGCTTTATTAATTTTTGTCTATTACATATAAAATAGCCGTCCGTTTAGTCGTAAATAGTTTTTATCGTTGGTGGAGTTGCCCTTTTAGTCTTGCACCTTCCCCTCTCTCTGATGACATATCTCTTGTGTGTGACGTGAAGGAAGCGACAACGCGTGCAGCACTTAGGCCAGCCGCCTCTGATTATGTGCCACTTATCTTACCACCTATCATTAAACACCCGATGAATAAACTGACGGCTGGTTGTACCTACACGTAGGTATGGTGAATTCTAAGGTAAAAGAGGAAATATACCGCACATTAATTAAAAAATGAATTGTTCAAAAAATGATACTTATAAGGTAAGCAACTTAAAAAGAAAGGTTAAGATTACACTGAAAGCAGGAGGTAGAAAAGCTGCCTCTCTTGTTTGATGGTAATTTTCACAACTTCTTTTTATAGTGCATGTCAGCTAAATAATCAGATGTCAACTACGAGTAGATAGCCAGATGACAAGTAATCAGATGACAGTACTGTACGACAAATCGTCTACAACTTCATATTCGTCCATTACATTTAAATTCCTATCGTGTAGAGCCAATGATTGGTTGAATATCAAGGGCGAAACCATGCTCTGACGTCATAGCGCACCTTCAACGCAAAGAATGGGAAAAATTAGAAGGATGAAACTGAGAATGACAAATAACAGGAAACAACAAAATAGACGGATGCAGTTGGGGCAGGAGGGGGGGGGGGGGAGCTGCTCCTCGTAAAATATTGTGTAGCAGAGTTTAAACGAGGGCGTGCGAACCGCCAAGACGAACATCCCAATGGTCGACCGCATGAGGTGACCAGTGACGCGAGGCATCCATCGTGCGGATGCGCGATGATTATCCAGTTTGGAAGAAAATCTAGACTAGATATGTCTCTGGATCGCCATCCCATTGGAGAAGAGACAGCCCTTGTAGAGATTAATCGGAGGAAACTTGTCTTCAACTTGATCTCCTGGTAGAGGATGTAATTGAGAGGATGTCGAAGTTCAGTTCACACGTCTGGATCTGGACAGATTCCACCCCCCCCCCCCTACTTATCAGGATGGGCAGGATTCCACCAGTCCTATCACTGGAAGAAGCCAATTGTTTCAATATCAAGGAAGCTTCAGAGGTAAGACTACTCTTCAGAATTCTAATAGGTCTTCTTGAAGACTTACTAATTTTGGATCCCTTTTCTTCGTTCTTCAGATTTTTGCTAAACTTATTCGGTTGACTCTTTTTATTTCTCCTATTAGAGAGGTTAAAATAACAATTTTTCCTTTTCTTTTGGCATCTTGAATAAAAATGCGCGAGATAGGCATTTCAAAAAGTGCGATAACATCGCGCGAGGTGGGTTTCGCGATTACTCGTAATGGGACAAAAACAGCGTCGTGAGGATGTTTCAATCGAGAGTGCTTGGCGAAGGTTCACAGTACCTAATAAAACAGAGTTTTTGTTTCGATTCATAACCATGGATGAAACATGGATCCATCACTTCACACCTGAGACCAAGGAAGAGCCAAAACAATAGACTGAAAGGGGAGGATCGGGTCCAAAGAAGGCGAAGACAATTCCATCAGTTTTCTGGGATAATTTTCATTGATTATCTTCAGAAATGAAAAAAGCAATCAACGGCAAGTATTATGCAAACTTATTGCAGCGTTTGAGTGATGACATCAAGATAAAACGGCGGCATTTGACTAAAAAGAAGCTGTTGCTTCATCAAGACGATTCGCACTTGCGTTATCGCGATGGGTAAAATGAATGAAAAATACTATTGAACATCACTGGGATTATCTAGAGAAATAAAAGCATTTATTCTCAATTTTTTTGTGTTTTCTTTGTTAGGTCGGATACCTTTCGGACTGCCCTCGTACCACGATGTGTAAAATTAAATTTAGTATGGAAAGTCCTTTCCTATTTATTATTTTTCCAATAACAAATATGAATGATTAGCATAAAGAAATATTAACAGAAAATTAAATTACTTCAGAAGAAATTCGAAGACTGCCGAGGTATTCTTCATTTTTGTTACTGAACTCGAGTTTTCAATATCCAATTTGCAGAGATCATCTGATTACACAAGTCTTGGATGAAGTCTTGTGCTTTTTAATTGAGTGAATTGTTGTTCATTTTGTTGTCTAGTGCTGCAGTGAGCAGAGCATCAGTAAGTTGGAATTTTTGTTTGGCACGTGCTCACCAACAGGTACCAACCTAATTAAGTTTGCCACTGATTAATCTCTATTTGAAAAATTAATTTTCCGAATTGCAACTTTACATCTGCTCTAAACAGCCGGTTTTGTCACAAAAACATTTTGAAGGCCCTTTCTACAAGATATGAATTATTGATCTGAGTTTGCCTAACTTGAAGCATTCTCTTTCTGCTTTCCTAAGATGCAATATAAATGAAGCTCGTTTAGAACGAAGAAGAATTCTTTCATTGGTATACTACAAGTCATCTATTCAACATATCAATTTTCACTATTTGTTAGTATTTAAATAAAAAAAACTGTTATATTCTCAAATTACAAAACAAACTAGAAATCAAAAAGAGATCACTACTTTAAACATCCACACAACATTGATGCCCAAAGTCAGACTGAGCTGCTTGCTGCTTCACTGCAGTGGTTGAGGATGTGAAGCAAGTCTGAACTAGTCTCACACTACTAGGGTTGCCAACTCGAAATCTTATTTGTCACTACTGGACTCCAAAATAGTCACCACAAATAACCCTCCAGGTCTCACACTGGATGCAATTTTTTAAAACTAGTAAAAAAAACTTAAAATGAAGTTAAATGTTGATTTTTGGATTTGAAATATACCAAAAATTTATATTTATAAATTTCCTCAAAGTTCATGTTAGTTTTAAATTCTTTTAACTAAGAACCTATTACCATCCCAATTTGAAACTTTGCACACTGTTTAGTCTTACAGTAAACTATCTCTGGGAATTTTTTGAAATTTTTTAAACATGTGACTCTTTTGGAATTCAAATTCAAAATTTTAGTATCAATTTTGGAAAACATTTTTTCTCAAGACCTCTCTAGGTGTTGCATATCAAACGAAGGGCTATTAATAAAAGAAGAAAATAAGACCACTCCCAAGTCTCGAGCTCAATTAGGAGAAGAGCAATTACAATTTCAGTAAATGCCCGCAGAGTAACTTTTCTTGGTCTACATGAATTTTACTTCAGTGCCAAGTTTCATCAAAATCTGAGATGATCAAGTTGAATGGTTGTGTTGACATGACATGGAATGAGAATGGAAGAGCTGCCAACCCTTTTGAAGTTGATGGTGGTAACAATTCTGTCCAAGTCGAAGAAGTTAACGTCTCTGCTGAAGTCAGTCACACCTTGAAATCGATGTTAGCCTTCCAGTTCAATATCCTTAAGATTCCAAATTTTTGACTACTTTTCTAGGGTTTGATCTCAGCCATGAGTCTTTAGAAACCTTCTGGGGAAGCCCTAAATTCTATCTCCAGTAACCATGATCGCTGGTTTATTGTATCCCATAGCACCAGCCTCCTTCTTTCCTTTTACAGTTACCAAATGGATGAGTTCATATTATTAAGATTTGGCCAATTTTCTAAGCTCGTTAATTGATCAAAAACAAACTTGTTTCATGTTTTTATTTTCTCTTTTGGACCACGACAACAAAATCAATACAAATCAACCCCAATATAATTCAGATTCATTTTATTTTAATTCATTAATCCCGCTTTATATATATATATCATCAGAGAGTCGAACCTAAACCTAATCTTCACAGATGTATTACTCCGGAGCTTTCTAAAGGAAAACTTAGGTATTCCACGGGATTTTCCCCCATCCCTTAATCTTCCTACATTCTTCACCACCACCCTAATATATTTCGCATTCGGAAGAAACCCCGGCACCCCGAAAATGTAACAATGCGGTAACAAAGCACGCCCGCAAAATAATTTTCCGCATGGCAAGTCAACGAACGAGCCGCTGCCGCCGCGCTACCCCTCCCAATAGAGGTTTACCGTAGATGAAGAGGGGTGTTTCGCCGTGTTGTTCGAAACGTTGTTGCCGTTGTAGAATAATGATCGCGACCAACCAGAAGTAATGCGACGCTGTGGGACCCCCTCGGTTCCCTATAGAGTTAGGCTCGGAACGCAAATTTTTGTGCGTACGTTTTAATTTTTATTTTATGTATCTATCTCCGATGGGGTGGAGGAGAGGGTGGGGGAGATGCTGGTTGATTTTGAGGTAAACTGTGAGGGCAAAGTTCCGCTTTCAATTATTATTATTACTTTTTTTTAAATAATATAATTAAGGTTTAATTAAAATTTAATATTTCATTAATTATGTTGTTAATTTAGATAGCAACAATAATAATTTGCATTCTTTTCATTATATACAGGCTGTCCTAACAACAGAAAAATAATTGAATGACAACTCTTTTAGATATTCAAGAAAATAGTATATTTTTTAATGGAAGACTCTGTATATTTTACTGCAGTTTGATTAAAAATTTAATTGTGAACAAAAAAGTTTTAATACAACATTACGAAAAAATTAAAAATAAAGTTATTACGACATTTTATATTAACTCATTACCTTAGTTTAAAAAAAGTTTAAAGTTTATACTACAATAATTATAGTATAGTAGTAAAACGGGCCGATGGCCGCAGTGGTTAGGCGGCTGACTATCGTTGTGAGAGGACGATAGGCGCCGGGGTTCAATTCTCTAGAGGGACGGTGACATTTTTTCAGATAGTTTAATCCCGGATCGACTTGCCATTCGCTGTTGGGAGCAAAGTGATTAACAGCGCGGCATCATAAAAGGCGATATGATGCTGTCACAAAGCCAAATGAACACAACTAACACACACAAAAACTACACCGCGAGAGTTGCAGTGATAGCCAGACAAGTGATACAGCTTACGGAGTCACTGCAACTAAGCACCCACCACACATTAAAAAAAAAATTGTTCAAAAACATTGCCCTCTTGCTCAACACACATAAAGATCATTCTATAAACGCTGCGAGTTGCCTTTAAAATAATATTTCTGATTATTTGAATAATGGAATTTTGTAGTTAATTTAGCGTTTCATATCGTGTCTTGTAGACTTCATTTTTCACGTGGCCTCATAAAATGAAATCCAAGGGTGTCATGTCTGGTGACCGTGGAGGCCATCGAACTGGCCCGTTTGCACCTATCCAACGATTTTCATATAATCTATCCAATAACCGCTGTGCACCATGATAAATATGATTGCATGGCTGGGGCACCATCCTGTTGGAAATGGACAAGTAATCGGTCTAGCCGATAATACCACACCAAATGTTTACACTAAAATAATTTTGTGGATAATTAGGATGAACAACTAAAGAATTTGTATTACGCCAATAATGTTGTGTTTTTTTGTTGAACATGCCACTATTCGAGAAATTACACTCGTTCGTGACATGCATTAATAAACCAATGTAAAAATTCCAATTTTCTTTCGAAATCACCAGCGTGTATAATTTTGCACGGGTTGATATTTATAAGGGACAAATTTATGCTTTTTTCAAGTTTTGTGGATGGTGTTTATAGAGAGAGACCAGCATCTCTTGATAAATCTCGAGTAGAATTATTTGGATGTGTTTGAAAATAAACTAAAATAGTTATTTCGGTTTCTTCGTCGATTATAAATTGTTTTGCACACGTCGTTTTTTTGTTTTAATTGTACTTATAATAAACACTTGCATTATCAGTAACAATCGATACAATTCTAACTAAAAATTAGAATGCTACAAACGTTTTTGTCAAAGTTTTTATGAAGTGGAAATAATAGTATATTGTTTACCGAGTAAGAAAAGCCTAACATTCCTGGACGAGCGTGAAGATTGCTAAGTCGAGGCGCAAGCAGAGACGAGGAATGCGGCTTTTCCTAAGAGGCAAACTTACTATTTTTCCGCAAATCCCGAATAATTTTATTTTTTTAATTAGCATACCTGAAGACCAACAAACCAAGATTATTTGTAGTTAATCAGATATACTTGAATCTCTATCGGAAGTATGTTTCGTTAAGACCAGAAAATATGAACAGTGAGCAATTTCTCTTTAAATATCAAAGCGGAAATATCATTTCCTTACAGGAAGCAAATAAATATTTCCTAACATTTAGGAAATGTTGATTTTTTCTTTAAAAAATTTTTGTCTGGAATGTCAAAATTTCCTAACGATTTGCGGAAAAATATTATTTCGTTTTTCCTTACTTACAATTAGTCTAGCTCAGCGGTTAAAAGTGTTTTGTTTTCTAGTTAAACTGACAGTTTCCCATTTATAATAAAATTTTCGATTTGCATTTTGTATATAAATATGTAGATTCAATTGAGTGATGTCTGGTCTTGAAAATAATATCCTTTAAATATGCAAAAATTAAATATCCTAAAGCTGAAGCCTGCGTGCGAAGTTAGCCCCCCCCTTTTCGAATTTCGAAATTTTGAAAATTGTTCCAGGTTGTTATAGGTTTGTTCTAAATTGTTCCTGAAGTTTGGAGAAAAATATTAAAAAATTGTCCAGAAAAGAAACCGTTTTTCTGATCAGCCCCTCCCTCTTTCAAAATTCGAAATTTTGACAGTTGTTCCAGGTTGTTCTGAACATTGTACCAAAATTTGAACTTTCTCACATTAGTAGTTTATGAAATAATTAATAAGAAGGAAATTTCGCCAGCCTTCCCCCTCCCCTTTCGAAATTCAAACTTTTGAGAGTTGTTCCAGTTTGCTCTAGTTGTTCTGAACATTGTTCCAAAATTTGAGCCTTCTGTCATTTGTAGTTTATGAAATAATTGAGAAAAACAAAATTTCAGTAAATTTGTACCAGGTTGTTCTAGGTGTGTTCTCTATTGTTCCAAGATTTTACCTTTCTATCATGTATACTTCGTGAAATAAATGAGAAAAGCTAATTTTCAGGGGTGTGAAGTTAGCCCCCGCCCCCCTTTTTCGAATTTCGAAATTTTGAAAGTTGTTCCAGGTTGTTCTAGGTTTGTTCTATATTGTTCCAAGATTTTACCTTTCTATCATGTATACTTCGTGAAATAAATGAAAAAAAACAAAATTTCACACAATTTTTGAATTTCGAAATTTTGAAAGTTGTTCCAGGTTGTTCTAGGTTTGTTCTAAATTGTTCCTGAAGTTTGGAGAAAAATATTGAAAAATTGTCCAGAAAAAAAAACCGTTTTTCTGGTCAGCCCCTCCCTCTTTCAAAATTCGAAATTTTGACAGTTGTTCCAGGTTGTTCTGAACATTGTACCAAAATTTGAACTTTCTCACATTAGTAGTTTATGAAATAATTAATAAAAATGAAATTTCGCCAGCCTTCCCCCTCCCCTTTCGAAATTCAAACTTTTGAGAGTTGTTCCAGTTTGCTCTAGTTGTTCTGAACATTGTTCCAAAATTTGAGCCTTCTGTCATTTGTTGTTTATGAAATAATTGAGAAAAACAAAATTTCAGTAAATTTGTACCAGGTTGTTCTAGGTTTGTTCTCTATTGTTCCAAGATTTTACCTTTCTATCATGTATACTTCGTGAAATAAATGAGAAAAGCTAATTTTCAGGGGTGTGAAGTTAGCCTCCGCCCCCCTTTTTCGAATTTCGAAATTTTGAAAGTTGTTCCAGGTTGTTCTAGGTTTGTTCTATATTGTTCCAAGATTTTACCTTTCTATCATGTATACTTCGTGAAATAAATGAAAAAAAACAAAATTTCACACAATTTTTGAATTTCGAAATTTTGAAAGTTGTTCCAGGTTGTTCTAGGTTTGTTCTAAATTGTTCCTGAAGTTTGGAGAAAAATATTAAAAAATTGTCCAGAAAAAAAAACCGTTTTTCTGGTCAGCCCCTCCCTCTTTCAAAATTCGAAATTTTGACAGTTGTTCCAGGTTGTTCTGAACATTATACCAAAATTTGAACTTTCTCACATTAGTAGTTTATGAAATAATTAATAAAAATGAAATTTCGCCAGCCTTCCCCCTCCCCTTTCGAAATTCAAACTTTTGAGAGTTGTTCCAGTTTGCTCTAGTTGTTCTGAACATTGTTCCAAAATTTGAGCCTTCTGTCATTTGTAGTTTATGAAATAATTGAGAAAAACAAAATTTCAGTAAATTTGTACCAGGTTGTTCTAGGTTTGTTCTCTATTGTTCCAAGATTTTACCTTTCTATCATGTATACTTCGTGAAATAAATGAGAAAAGCTAATTTTCAGGGGTGTGAAGTTAGCCCCCGCCCCCCTTTTTCGAATTTCGAAATTTTAAAAGTTGTTCCAGGTTGTTCTAGGTTTGTTCTATATTGTTCCAAGATTTTACCTTTCTATCATGTATACTTCGTGAAATAAATGAAAAAAAAACAAAATTTCACACAATTTTTGAATTTCGAAATTTTGAAAGTTGTTACAGGTTGTTCTAGGTTTGTTCTATATTGTTCCAAGATTTGAGTTTTCTATCATGTATACTTCGGGAAATAAATGAGTAAAACAAATTTTCAGGGGTGTGAAGTTAGCCCCCCTTTTCCGAATTTCGAAATTTTGAAAGTTGTTCCAGGTTGTTCTAGGTTTGTTCTATATTGTTCCAAGATTTGAGTTTTCTATCATGTATACTTCGGGAAATAAATGAGAAAAACAAATTTTCAGGGGTGTGAAGTTAGCCCCCTTTTTCCGAATTTCGAAATTTTGAAAGTTGTTCCAGGTTGTTCTAGGTTTGTTCTATATTGTTCCAAGATTTTACCTTTCTACCATGTATACTTCGTGAAATAAATGGAAAAAACAACTACGAACGTGAGAAGGTTCAAATTTTGAAACAATGTTCAGAACAATTACAACCACCTGGAACAACTGTCAACATTTCGAAGTTTGAGAAAAAGGGGGGGAGGCTGACCAGAAAAACGGTTTTTTCTGGACAATTTTGAAATATTTTTCTCCAAAATTCTGAAACAATTTAGAACAAACCTAGAACAACCTGGAACAACTTTCAAAATTTCGAAATTCGAAAAGGGGGGGGGCTAACTTCACGCAGGCAAAGCTGAAGTTAAATCTGGAAATCCTACAGAGAAATTAACAATTCTGGTATTGCAAAGTGGTTGTAAAAAAGCTATTGATTCTCGAGATTTGTGCGCTGGTGAATTGTCTTGCTAGAAATATCTTATCGTAAGTTCATCATCATCAAATTGATTGACAAACGGCTGAATATAAGCCTAATAATTCTTCTACTTGAAACTGCTAACAAGACTGCTAATTTTTTTTTTGTAGATGTAATGAATGAGATCTCTATAAACCATAAACTCTTTTTTTAAAACAGTATGACAGTATGGTTTACTGTCAAATATTTATCTGAAAAAACTACTTAATAAGTAATAAATGCGCTAGATTAAATTGATTTATCACGTTAGTTCTACGAGAATATAAAACTGTATTATATAGAGAGAAAAAGCAGACATGCCTTGGAGGGTACTTTCTAACCAACATGTGCGTCTTTATGATTGTTCACCGAGACGTGAGCAATATCCGAAGGTGTTCAACAAGTTGGTCAATCATTACATCGTACTATGCTCGTAGCAGCACTCATTTCGGTTTTTCAACATCTTGCCCACGTACAATATACGATATCGTGCATGGAACTAAACCAAACTTCATACCCGATGTATTTCACAAGAGTAATTCGAGGGCTATCGATGATGTTATTTCAGAATTGGATTGCGGAGAATTATTATTAAACAAGATTACATTCTCCCGAGGAATAAATCACGTCTTCACACGTCTTTACCCTTTTTCAACCCGTACTTTTCAAATCGGAAAAAACCACTACCGTGTACGACCTTCGCCGGCCAAATAAAGAAATAAACGCGGCGTGAGTTCGAGTTTTGTCGCTGCCGAATTCAAATGCGATAAATTATACGTCGGTGACGTTTAAACTGGGAGACCCGCAGCGGATGCTACATACTCACACACACACACACACATATACATACATACATACAGAAAGAGAGACCATCGAGGGACTCAGTTTAAGGCTATCGGTCACCGGGTTTGAATCAAGAGGCGATGGCGACAAAATAGAAGAAAAATGTAAAGAAAAGCGAAGAAGAGGAACGAAACCTTTAATTGTGTGAACGTAATTTATTGGATTTGTAATTCTAGCAGGCAGAAGCGAATGGGACTCTGTTGTATATGAGTGTCTGCCTGGTGTGGGATATATCATGAGTTTATGAAGTAGATATTATAGCTTTCATAATATAATGTTTTTGTATGTGCATGGTGGTGGATAAAAATTTAAAACGTAATAAATTATTTCAAATCTCATTACCTATATAGAATAATACGAAAGTAATTTACATAATATTGTCTTTGATATGAAATGATGAAACTTGTGAAGGTGGAATTTTTGGAAGACGTTGACACATCTATCATCGTCCCGACAGTGAATTTCACGAGGGTGCTCTTTGAGTTTGGGAGATCTGGGGAATACACACTACTACATACTTACTACCACATACTACAAACCTTAAACATTGATGTTCTATTAATTAGTGAACACTGGCAAAACCAAAATCAACTTTCAGAAATTTCATTCAATAATCATAAATTAAAATCATTTTATTGTCGATCTCAAAATAAACATGGTGGTGTATCCATTTACTGCAGACAGTCAATTAATGTAAAAACCAGAAATGATGTTAGTAATTTATCTATTAGTAATATTATAGAATTATGTGGGGTGGAATTAGTATCTGACATGAACGTAATAGTTGTGGCGCTATACAGGCCACCCAACTCAGACTTTTCATGTTTTTTGGAGCAACTGACTTTGTTACTTGATAATATTGTCGAAGAAAATAAATTTATCATTATTGGTGGAGACTTTAACGTAGATTTTAATATGCCTTCACCGAGTATAAAGAGTTTGGTTGACCTGTGTAGTGCGTATAGCATGTATACTACCATTGAGACACCGACTCGAATAGGTATGCAGCACTACATCCACGTTATTGGATAACTTTATTGTTAATCTACTTCAGAATATGTTCACTGCTTCTTGCTTTGATAATAATCTCTCTGATCATCTTTCACAAATTATGCAATTTTCCTATAATTCGAAAGTTAACTATCCTGAATACGTGCATAGAAGGAAATATTCTGTATATTCTTTGAACTTATTTAATGATTACCTGCAAAATGAAACTTGGATGTCAGTGTGTGTGTTCCTCTCCCGATGAAGCATTTGACAATTTTATTGCTACATTTCGGTATTATTTGGATAATTGTTTTCCTATTGTAAGGTGCAGTAATGTTCCCTTTAACAAATCTTGGATTACACCTAGCATTATTCAAATGAAAAATAATCTTAATCTTCTTAGCGATCTATCTAGGAAATATCCAGCTTTAAAGAATGATTATTTGCAATATGAAAAATTCTACAAAGAGATAATTGCATTAGAACAAACTGCTATTAATGATGACTTCATAAACTCTTCTAATCACAAAACGAAAGCTGTCTGGTCTGTAATACGCAAAAACAGATTAAATCAGGTTAGAGATCCTGTTTTACCTGATATTTATCCCAATTGCAATAAACTATGTAATTCATTCAATGACTTTTTTGCTGGTTTTTCAAATGATCTAATTAATGCAACTTATGGTGATAGCTGTATTGACTTTGGTGCTATTGATAAACATGTACCACGCCCACTACATTCCTTCTACTGTCCTAGCGTATCTGAAAATGATGTTCTTTCTGCTGTGAATAAATTGCAGTCTAATCATTCCGCAGGAGACGATGCGGTTTCCTCTTTTATTATTAAGAAATGTGTCCAACATATTGTACAGCCATTAACTTATTTAGTTAATTATTCATATGAAAAGGGTATGTTTCCATCTAGTCTAAAGGTAGCATGCGTAACACCGGTATTTAAGAAAGGTGACCGTAATGATTTTAAGAATTACCGACCAATAAGTATACTTTCAACATTCGCTAAAATATATGAATCCATCATGAACACTTATATTATTAATTACTTTCTTAAGTTTAACTTGTTTAGTAGAAAGCAACATGGATTTATTCCTACACTAATTGATTTATCCAAAGCTTTTGATTGCGTTAACCACTCAATATTGTTTTACAAGCTTGAAAGATATGGAATTAATGGCACAACTTTAAGCTGGTTCCAATCATACCTGAGAAATCGCGAACTTAAAACTGTATGTCATAATATTCACTCGAATAAATCAAGTATTAATATAGGGGTACCCCAGGGTTCCGTTTTGGGACCTACACTGTTTTTAATTTACATTAATGACTTCCCATCCTATATCACTGCTGCTGATTAATTAGTCCTATACGCAGATGATATCAACATCACCATAAAATCCAACGATACATCAACCCTGTTTTCGAAAATTAATTACATTTTCACCAGTGTTACTACCTGGATAAATATTAATAGACTTGTACTGAATCCATCCAAAACTCAATTTATTTTATTCAAAATTGGGGTATGTGTTCCGATTCCAATCGCGTTTTTGCTGTTCAGAAGCGGGCTCTCAGGTCTATGATAGGTTTAACCTCGAGGCATTCCTGTAAAAATGTATTTCAATCATACAGAATATTAACCTTCTATGATATTTATATTCTGGAAGTTCTATGCTTTGTACATCGTAACTACAGTATTTTCTTTAGTGGTGTTACGCATGATCACTATACTAGGAGCTTGGGGTACTTGCTTCCACCCTGTCATAAAACTACAACCTACCAAAAATATCTGATATTTATGGGTTGTAAACTTTTTAACCACTTACCTAGTAGTATTAAGAAAATAAGCGATTTTTACAAATTTAGGACAACTGTGAAACGTAATCTATTACATATTAATTGTTATAATCTGAATGATTACTTCTCAGCAAACCTGTGCCTAGTGTACACCTGAGCTTCTATTTTCTTTTTTGACGTGTTTCGTTCATGTCTGTACGTACTTTACTGTACATATTTATACGTTGTGTCTGTATGTGGGTATATGATATGCTGAAATAAAGAAATGTTATTATTATTATTATTAATAGAACGGTTGTTGGACAATTTGGAAGCCTGCGTTATGGACTTTCTCATTGTAATTCTGAAAATATTTTCAAAAATTGGCTATCACGTCAGGTTTCTAAGAAATACTTTTTTTATACATATACATATGTATTAAATGTACTGTATGTCTAAAAATATTTTTTTATGAGTAAGTTAAAAGAAACTATCAAGTTATTATTATGCTAACGGGCATGTCTGAACAGGATTTAACATGTTTGGGCTTCATTTGTACGTCATAGTTGTTAAACCATTCCTTTTTTTTTCTCTAGAACCAATCAAATCAAGGAATCAATAGATCTGTGCATATGTGAGTATATACAGGGTGATTGGTGAGAATGGCCTATTAAAAGTATTATACAAACGGAACGGAATTTTAAAACGAAATTTTATGGCTAGATATGGTTGAATATGAACTATCACGTGAAAATATTCTTGAATAAATATCACTTCCGGTTAAGTGGAAGTGGGCATCAACTTCGATTTTTTAAATAGCATGCTATAAAATAAATTACAGATTCAGCTTCTACGACGAACCAGTTTAAATCTTAAAAATTCTAAATATTGCACAGCAGTCAAATTTCCGTCAAAAAAATATGGTCCTAAAATGCGTCGTCCAATCATTCCAACCCATACGTTAACTTTTCCTCTGGGCTGAGTATGACACGCTTGAGTCCAATGCAGATTGGTCTGCGACCAATATCTGTAATTATGGCGGTGAACAGATCCATTTAGGCAGAACGTAGCTTCATCAGAGAAGATGATGTTTTCCAAGAGATTTGCATTTTGGTCACAACGTAACATTACGTCTTCACAGAACTGCAGTCGACGATCTTCGTCATCCTCATGTAATTCCTGTACAAGTTGAACTTTGTAAGGATGATAGTATTCTTTTTTAAATAAGTTGACGACGAATGAGTGAGCCACCTCATTGGTTAACGCAAGTTGTCTGGTGGAAACATGATGCCTTTCCTCTGCTTCTAGAAGCACATTTAATTTCACATCTTCTCCTATTTGAGGTCTACCTTGCCGTGGTCGATCTTTTACGGATTCAGTTTCGGTAAACTTTTCAACTAGTTTTATCAATGGCAATTGGAGGTCTATCAGGATGTTCATGGTTAAACAATTCGTACCCAACCATAATTGAAATTTCGATTCTTTCTCGCTCAGAGAAATGCGCTTTTTACGATCCGCTTTGTTTGTTGGTTGTTTTTTCTGTTGTTTTGATCTGGAGCGAATAACGCAGATTACTATTGATCGCAAAGCATTTACACTCGGCTGGGACAGTATCAGTTGGTTGGTGGGGTCCATTTTGAAAATTTACGTTAACTGTTACAATAAATTTAACTTCAGATGTATTTTCTTTTAATATAATTTTAATTTTGTATACAAAAATAAAATTTTCTTATTTTTTTTCTAAATCTATATTATTTTAAAAAATTGTGATGCAACATACCAATTGTTTTATATCACTATTTGGAGGATATAAAGATCTACCAAAAACGATAAAAAAATAATATGGTTGCCATTTAGAAAAAGGGTTGATGACGTCATCACTCTAAAAACCAATGACGTCATAAAAATTGTATGTCAAAAGATGGCGTTTTAAAAAAGAAAATTTACCTGTTCGAACGTTTTTCCTAAAAATGGTTCCAAACTTTATGACCACACTGTATAATAAACAGCAGGAAATAATCACGGATGACTGAGAAGTGATGGACAGATGCAAAGTATTCTTTGAGGAACAACTCTGCAGCAAAGAAGGCACAAATGAGAAGGCGGTGATAGAAAGTGGAAATATAACAGATGAGGATACAGAATTTATTCTGAAAGAATTGACTGATGTAGAAATGACAAAATAGTGACAGAAATGATTAAGAATATTGGTGAAGGAGCACAAATAATTGACAAAAGATTGCAACAAGGGACATATTTCTCATTTATTGATTTAGAAAACGCCTTTGATAAAGTGCCAAGATACGAAATATGGATGGATACTCGTCTAAATGCTCTTTTTAGAGCATTCAGACGAGAGAGTTTCAGCGGTTACATTATGTGAAACAGCTCATAGGTGGGTATAAATTACTTTCTTTAAATATCATTTAGTTTGACCGATTGTATATAACACCAGTTGCAGTCTTTGCTTTATTTAAATATGCTTTTTAAATGTTTGTTTTTAAATTAATAATTAAATTGTTATTGTTATAAAAGGTCAAAATGTGATGTAAACTCATAAAATATATAACTTTATTATTATTATTATATAACATTAATACAATGCATCCATATGCCGCATACCATTCAAATTATGCATCGGACAATATTATTTAGAAAAATTCATAATCCAAGGTCGTCTCTTTCTACGTTCCAACCAAGGTTGACTCACCCGAAAACCAGCCCGAATTATGACAATATTAGATGGAATTTCAACAATAGTAACACCTATGAACTACAGTTCCGTTTTCAACCAGTTTCTTTTTATACGATCCTGTAGCCGATGGCTTCGACTCCCTTTCAAATGCATATCAATTTTTTTTTTCCTCCGCTTACCATCTCACACATGCATCCGTAAGAGCATGAAGACGAGAATTTATTCTTTTAAATACGGCACATAAATTTCTAGTATGAAGTTATTGTGCGATAAATCTTTCAAATTCACTTGTTATATCACACCTTTTATTCCTCTTATTTTTTTTTCCTCTCCACTTATTGGTGATTTGAATAGATTCGGGTCCTCTTTGTCGACTTCTTCGCCTACTATATGACAAGAGAAGGGGTTTCTCTAGTATCTCTCCGTTTTATTCCATTAAAGAGGAAAGCCGCAACAGCATTACCTGATAGACGCGGGGGCTTCTTTTTAACTAGAAATAAGTGTAAACCTTTTGACGTTAACACGGAAAATTTGTTGGGTGTATTTGGCTACCGTTTTCTCCTTGCGGTAGCTCGATTCCATCCTTTTTCTTCGTCCGATCCGCACGTCTCTCCTTCTTAACCGTATACGATTTTTAAAAGAGGTGAACGGTTCGAGTGGTGTATGTATGTGTGTATGCCTTGAATTTCTGTGATGCGTACAATAGAAGGTTGGACGGAGATGACGTTTCGTTGTGAGTGAGATAAGGTTAGTACCGCTCACATCAGGCGAAGACACTAATTTGAACTAAATGGAATTCCAACACCGACTGTGAATTATTCGCCCGGATGAATCTATTACTTCTGCATCGTCGGGTTCTTGCTCCTTCTTGTAGAGGAGATAGGTAATTCCTTTTTCTCCGTTTTTTTCTTCTTCTTCTTCTTCATCGGGTCTATCTCGCTCGTTCGGATTTTTTTTTTCAATCTTTAAATATTAATAAAGTGATATTCTTGTATAGCGGTTCTTCGGTAACAGTTTAATTGTATGTAATTATAGGTTTATTTAATTTGTAATAAGGATATATCGGTTGATATAGAACCAATTTATTCCAAACCACAATAATTATGGTTTCATCGGTAGAACCAATTGGCATTTATTCTGTGTCAAATAATATTTAAAGATTTTTCTATATGAATTATATACAAACTTAATTTGTTTTATGTTCCTAATAATTATTATAAAAACAAGAAATTCATATTGATCATACAATACTAACACTAAGTACGAGTATATCCTATTCTGGGACGTATTTAGAAAGTCTTTCTTTTCACTTTGGGATGAAGAACATTCCGAAATTAAAGTCCAACAGTAGTCAGCAAACATCTCGCCATTCCACTTGCCCTCCTAGCGTTTTTCAATAGTGGAAATATTCTGATGAAATCTTTCCCCAAGCTCGTCACTAACATCGCCAAGATTCGGGGGAAAGAAGTTCAGGTGTGAATCCAAGAAATGTATTTTAAGACTCATATTACAGCCTAATGCACGGTTGTAACTTCTAAGAAGTTCACTAACAATTTTTTCGTAATCTTCAGATTTTTTATTTCCTAAGAAATTCTTTGTCACACTTTTAAATGCATCCCAAGCAGTCTTTCGCTTTCTCAATGATAATGTAATATAATAAGCCGTTCCGATAAATGTTTAATTTAAGATATCCATAGAAAACATGTTAGTCTGTAAAAACAAATAAATAAACATTTAATGTCAAATTGAGATTTTATTCATGTCTTGTCACAATACCAAAAAAAAAGTCAGACAGTAGTTGTACTCCTCAGGAAAAAGCAAGGAAGCAAATCAAATAGAGTGTCAAAAATTACTGTCCGAAAAATAAAAAAAAAATTACATAGAAGTATATAACATTTTTAGAGATTGGTGTAAATTCAAAAAAAGTTTCTGAAAACGTGCTCTTGGTATATTTCCAAGAGCAAGCGGAAAAGAGAAAAGCCTCTAGTTTATGGGCTAAATTCTCAATGTTAAAGCAAACTTTAAGATTAAAAGAAAATATTGACGTATCAAAATATTACAAGGTAATTGCCTTTTTAAAACGAAAAAATGATTCGTATATGCCAAAAAAAGCTGCAGTGTTTGAAGAACATCATATCAGACAGTTTATTACTGATGCACCGGATGAAGTTTTTCTTCCGATTATAGTAATTATTTTCATTTGACCATATTTCCAAAATCAGGAAATTACATTTATATTTTTAGGTTATTCTTATAATAGGTATTGCTGGAGCCTGTCGAACGGACGAACTCTGCAACATGAAAGTGGTTGATGTCGATTTGCGAGAAGACATAATTGTAATAAACATTCCCCATACAAAAAACAAATCTTGTAGAAAATTTGTTATTGTCGAACCTATGTGGATTGATGTGGTGACAAGATACTTGTTGATAAGACCTTCGCCAGACATTCCAAGACTTTTTATTGGCTTTAGATCTGGAAAACCTACAAGACAAAATATGGGACATAACACCATTAGTACCTCAGCAATTAAAATAGCTACATACTTGAAACTGCCGGATGCAAACAACTACACTGGCCATTCATTCAGGAAGGATATGTAGAGGACTCTATCACTGACAAGAAAAGAATTGCAAGTATGGTTCAGGGAACAATTAATTAATTATGAACCTGATTTACCACCTAGCACTAGTATTTTTGAGGTGACGCCTTCAACCTCAACTTCAGTATCAAAATCAAACACCGAACTGAATATACCGGTAGAAAACTTTACTTCTAATACTGGTACGTCGGGAATTAGCATGACCTGCTATAATTGCACTATTAATTATTATTTTAATAAGTAGTGTTAACCAAATTACGTATTTCCTACTTTGTTTATTCATGTTAAATGTTAACCTAACCTTTTTTCTTGAATTGCGGATTTCATTCGTGCATCTACACGACATCTATGATTTTATATTCAAATTATTTCTATTCAATATATTTTTACTGAATAAAATTTTTTTTTTTTAATGTGGTGGGTGCTTAGTTGCAGTGACTCCGTAAACTGTATCGCTTGTCTGGCTATCACTGCAACTCTCGCGGTGTAGTTTTGTGTGTGTATGTTGTGTTCAATTGGCTTTGTGACAGCATCATATCGCCTTTTGTGATGCCGCGCAGTTAATCACTTTGCTCCCAACAGCGAATGGCAAGTCGATCCGGGATTAAACTCTCTGAAAAAATGTCATCGTCCCTCCAGAGAATTGAACCCCGGCGCCTATCGTCCTCTCACAACAATAGTCAGCCGCCTAACCACTGCGGCCATCGACCCGTTCATAAATCATAATTTTATTATTGTCAATTGTTTTTATTATTTACTAGTAGGAGATAATTTTTATTATTGACTGCTAGGAGAGAAATTCATCTTCTCGGCCCGAAAACATACCAAATAATGACGTCTTCTAACGCTAGTAGTGGAAAAAAGTATTTTATGAGGTTCCACCAAAGAATTATGGACTACGTTCTTTTCTCCGAGAATATATTGCATTCTGGTTGGCCATTGCTTAACAGTGTAGTGCAAATTTCTCGCTCGACTATCCCATTCACAAAGGAAACAGCAGAATCCAAGTTGTAGACCAAGTAGAATTGCAACTACTTTGAGATCAGCACTGATGTACCATTTATAGGTTTTGTAATTGATTTTATCAAGGAGACGTGTCATATTATCATATGGTCTCTTCATGTGCACGGCATGACCAACAGGAAGAGAGGGGTAGATGTTTCCTATATATAGAAGGACAGCTTTCAAACTCAATTTAGAAGCATCTATAAAAAGACACCATTCTTCTTGTAATCTAATTCTCGCATTAAACCGTCAACATTTTTGCAAAATGAAAGACCTTCAGTTGAAAAATACTGTCACAGTTCTTTCTGGCGATTTCAATATACAGAAATACGCTTACCCGGAGCTAACAACTTCCATCTTGATCCTAATATATTTCTGCCTGACTTTTTGATAAATTAAGATCTCGAACTAGGTCATTTAATTCCAATTGATTTATTAAATGAGGCGTGTCCTCTTGAGATAGCAAATATTCTTCATCTGTGTCCGACAACTCTGAAATGTATTCTTCTATCTCGGTTTCAACATGTTCTTTGTTCGAAACATCCATAGGACTTGGTACTGGCGAAGCTTCCGAATGAGGAACTGGAAGAGTGGCAGAAGGTAAATTAGGATAGGTAATTTTATCATTGTTTTTATTTTTTAAACCCGAAGGTCTTTGTAGAGCAAAAGTAGCAATCTGACGAATAATCTTTTTGTTCTTGCCAAATTATACGCCTACCAAATGGCATAGCTATGCTCTTACCTTTTATTCAGCTCCTCAAAGTAACAGCACATCGTGCACAGACATTGTAAAGGGTCAACAACTTGTTTTGATTTGTAATTTTTAAGGTCTTATATATACTCACATATGCACAGAACTATTAATTCCTTGATTTGATTGGTTCTAGAGAAAAAAGAGAGTGCTTGAACGACTATGACGTACAAATGAAGCCCAAGCATGTTAAATCCTGTTCAGACATGCTCGTTAGCATGATAATAACTTGATAGTTTCTTTTAACTTACTCATAAAAAAACATCTTTAGATCTACAATACATTTAATACATATACGGGGTGATTTTTTGAAAACGATCCACCTCAAATATTTCAGAAACTATAAGGAATTCAAAAATTTCCAAAAATACGTCTACTTCTAATTGAAGGGGAAACAATTTGACATATCAATTACACTGTTGACGTTTACATCAGCGCCCCCACGGGTACAACGGGTACTAAACATCGAAAGCCGTTGACGTTATTTTTGACAACTGTCACATTAGTAATTTTCATTCAACTTCATCTTCTTACATAAAAATGGTGTACTCTATTGCTGAGAGGGTAGAAGTTATTTACATTTATGGTACTGAGCAATGCGCTCATGGCACAGCAAGAATTTTCAATGAAAGGCATCCAGATAAGCATATGGATCATAAATATGTGCGCGAACTTGTGCAAAAATTTGAAACAACCGAATCAGTAATGAACAAGGAAAGGCGTGCAAATAAGATAATAGATGATGTGGCGGAAATGGAGGTAATTGGGAATTTTACCATGGAGCCAACCAACTCTTTGCGTCAAGTTGCAGCATCCTCTGGACCTTCTTACTCGTCGATATCTAAAGTCACAAAGATGCATAAGTTTCACCCTTTTAAAACGCAAATAGTGCAAGAGCTTAGTGAGGGCGATTGCGACCGCCGACTAGAATTTTGCGAAACTATGACTCAAATGATTACTGCAAATCCAAATTTGGTAAAGAACATCTGTTTTAGTGATGAATGCGCTTTTTTCTTAAATGGACACGTGAACAAACACAATGTACGCTACTGGTGCGATAAAAATCCCCATATTATAAGAGAGGAACATACTCAAACGCCTCAAAAAGTTAATGTTTGGGCAGGAATACTAATAGGTGATTCCATTGTTGGGCCAATTTTCTTTAGAGAAACATTGACTGGTGACATTTATTTAAATATGTTAGAAAAGATCATCGATCCCCTAATAACCGAGGAAGTGGAAAACCAGCTTGATGCAGAAGGTAACTAAATCCTCGATATAAACACGAATTGTTTTTCCAGCAAGATGCAAGTGCTCGTCCGCATTATGCTGCAAATGTTCGTAATTGGCTGAACCACAGATACGCTAATCACTGGATTGATAGACGTGGAACGATTGAGTGGCCTCTGCGGTCACCAGACTTGACAAGTCCTGACTTCTTCTTGTGGAGTCATTTAAAGTCAGTAGTTTATAAAACTCAACCAATAGATTTAAATGATTTACGTCAAAGAATTATTAACGCGTGTAGAAATATTCCACGGCAAACTTTTGAGAAAGTGAGACAAGAATTTGAAAACCGGCTTTACTACTGCATGGAGAACAACGGTGCACATTTTGAACAGTTATTGTGAATGTTGTTATTTGTTTTTTATTATTATTCTTTTTTAATTGTTATTGTCACTTATTAAGACTTACTGTTCGATGCTAAATTAAACAAAAACTGAACAAGTGATATATCACCGTAATCCTTTCTAATCCATTTCTTAGAAACCTGACGTGATAGCCAATTTTTGAAAATATTTTCAGAATGACAATGAAAAAATCCATAACGTACACATATCAGAATGTAAGAAAAAAAAACCCTTTTGACCAGAGTAATTCGTGATTTAGGGTTCGAAATACTTGAACACCTTCCTTATTCATCAGATCTGGCTCCGTCTCTTGTCACATCAGGCAGAGCAAGATAAAAATGTCTTTCTTTTAAGGTCTAGAGGTGGCGTTGCAGATTCGTTGTAATAAATATATCCAACTTAAGAGGAGAGTATATTAAATATATTATATAAAATATTCTGACTTTCAAATTTGAAACTCCTGAGAGCTGTTGGACAGAATTGTGAGTGTTATTTTAGCGCAAAATATCCATAATAGCAATTACTGTTAAACTGACGTCGTGTTATCATAGAAACAATGATGTGGTTCAACGTAAGCCGGAAGATGTTGATTTAATAACTTGATAAACACTATTTACAAAGGAAACGCGAGCTATAACATTATTTTATAAATTCGCGAAATTAGTTAACACCCGACAATATTTTAATTTTATTAGTTTCGCATTTATTACTGCCATAAATGAATAAATTATAAACTTGAGCTGTAATACTAATTTGATCTGACGTCACCAGTTTTTTCAGCAAAACACACTAAATCAGCAAAAAAAAAATGAACTCCTGACTAGTTATATTTTATACGAGCATGTACATATATTGGACGCTTGTTTGAGACCTCTATAAGTAATTTTTGTGTTACGTATATGTATATGAAGTTATATTTTTGTACCGGTTTCGCGGAGCTATCTGTTTAGAAAATCGACAGATAGATGCGAGAAAGCTATAGAAGTTGAAGTGCACGAAGACAGGCCGAGCGTAAAATTTATTCAGACATGCTCCACTATATTTATTACATTATGAAATCGTTGATGTTGATGGAATAATGATACACGCTTATCACTTAGCGTTGTTATTACAATACAAGTAATATTATACACTATTTACATAACGTCCCTATATACTACTATACAACACTGTATGTGTTTAAATTAGAACAGTTTTTTACAGCTGTTTATCTATTTACAAAACTATAATGCAAGAAACGACGAGTTCTATATGATCAATATAAGCAACAGGAATTAAAGGCGTAATTACATCGAATTAAAAAAAAGGAAAAACGAAACGCATAAAACTTCGTTAGCTTATCTAGAAATGTATATCTCTGTGATGGTGGCTTAATTGGTGTCATTTTCGCCGAGCATCTTAATTGCTACAGCAACCGACGCTTTAACGGAATATATAATTTCGATGCGGGAATTCCGATTGATCGATACTGCTTGACGAGTTTATCGAAATTATTTAGCGCTACTGAAAAATTACCGAAAACGTCTCTCTTAGATAGCGGCCGTATCTAGTGCCGATCTGTGTTATTCTTGAGTGCCGGTCGAGTTCAAAGGGAACGAAAATTTCGTCGGATGTGGATTGTGACTAACCTGTCCGGTGGAGTTAGTACGGGAAGATTGTTCGTTCATAACTTAATTGAGGAACGATTGGATTGACATTAAGAAATTAAATTATTAATTTTTTGTTTGTTTAGGTGTCGACAAAATGCAAGTAACATTTAATTGCTTCGCTTTTGTGAGGTGTGACAAAACGTGTGCAAAAACGGTCTTATTTTGATCGATAATAATAATAATTTTTTTTTTATTATTACAACGTGTTCAAACATAATTCTGCACTAGAATAAGTACATACCAAAAAATTCCGAGGTTAAGTTTAGCCTTTAACCTTGCATATCTAATGAACTAATTAAAAAAGAACTGTGTCAAAATTAAGCTTACTCTAAATTCTGTGACGAATTAAACTTTTAACGTTTTTAATTAACGTTCACAAGATATCTATAGAGACATGGATATAAATCTAGACAACTGAAAAATTAATACATATACAAGGACTGAACAGGAACCACAAGCGTGCAAGGGTGGAAGTATTATGTTCGATCTGTGCTCGATTTCTTACGAAGAGAAAACGCAAAAAATTGTCTAAAGGTGTTTTGGTTTTGCAGGATAATATCCCTGCACATAAATCGCACGTTGCCATGCAATCAATTTGTGCTTTAGAGATTGAATTACTCGATCACTCCCCTTATTCACCAGATCAGGCTTCGTCCAACTATAATGTCTATCCTCAATTGAAAAAAAGAGTTTAAAAGTTCGTAATTTTTTTTCCAACGAAGATACGATAGAAGCTGCGGAGGCCTAGTTTGTACAGCAAGATAAAAATGTCCTTTTGAAAGATCTAGGAACGTTGCGGATTCGTTGCAACAAAAAAAAAGGTTATTTTAACTTCTCGTTAAATACATTACCCTCCAGGGATGTGTGTTTGAAATTCAGAACGCTTAAGATGAATGCCAAACAACAACATGTGATCGCGCAATATTTATGTGATGTTGATAAGATTAACAACTTTATTGTTGATGAAATACCTTCTGCTAATGCAGATGATGCATTTTATCGGAATCACGGGCATGCTAAAATTTCCTTGTGGAATTTTCGTTTGGGACTGTGGAAATCGTCGATATAATTAAGCTCTTATCAGTAGGTAAACTATGGGGGCAACAGACCAGTCAATCGATGTGGACACGTTGCATAAGCTGTAGTTTTGACAGCTAAAACCTGTGTAAAACCAGCAAATTGTCATAATTATGACAGATTGACAGGTTTTAGCTGTCAAAACTACAGCTTATACAGCGTGTCCACGTCGATTGACTGGTCTGATGCTTCCATAGTTTACCTACTCTTATCTGATATCAAGAGTGGTGCCTTATTTGACGCACATTATCAACGAGTGTCTTCTTCAGAGCGTTTTCCCTAGCGTCTGGAAAAAGGGTGTTATAACCCCAATACCAAAGAGTCGTAACCCACAAGGTTACCAGGACTTACGGCCTATCAGCGTGCTTCCGATAATGTCCAAACTAGAGAAAGTAATTGACCGTCAATTAAGTCATTATGTTGTATTGATCCGGTCACAGTTGTACAACGGCTCTACTCAACCTTGTGGATGACATGATGACGGATTTAGATCATGGCATGGCTACAGTTTTAATTTTATCACGACTTATTAGATTGTATATTAACATTGTTACATTAGTTGTTTTGCTTTTTGGTAATAAGGCTGGCCTGTCGTATTAAAATTCTAATGTAATAAGTTAACAGTCAATGGTTCCTATTAAATCGGAGGCCAAGAATTTGAGCTTACATTAGACAATACTTTTAGATTTAATACGCATGTGGTGAACTCTATCAAGAAAGCGTATATGAATTTAAAATTAATTTATCCTCACCGTCATTATTTGTCACTTGACACCAAAAAATACTTGTATGACTATCTGGTAAATTATTATTATTATTATTATTATTATAAATGTATCCAATTAGAGAGAGTATGTTGAATAATAAAATATTTTGACTTTCAAATTTTGTTTGCTTCTATAGTAGGTTAAGAATTTTTCAATACCTCCTCGTATATATTGCAAAGAAAAGTGGAGCGCGAATTGAGCCTTGCGGTACACCCTATATTTAAAAAAGGGACACTTTTTTTGGGGACTGCACGGGCGGAAGAACCGTAAATGCAAGCTCGGCCATAAGGAAGACCTTTTGTGCCTCCGTGTTGTTTTACTACTCTTAGCCAGGTTGCGCTCGGACAAAGAAGTCCACAACCTGGTCGAGTGTTAGTTTTCTTACTATCTCTCGCGCGTTCCCTCAGTTTCTACACAGGGGACAGTTTACTATGCCCATGCAATGTAGGTATTTGTTCAGTGTGCAATGCTGCCATAGGAGTTCCCACATTTAGGTTCTGCACCCACGAGTGCACCTCTAGCTAATTTATCAGCTATTTCATTACCTCTGATTCCAGAGTGACTTGGCACTCATCTCAGCGTGGTATTGTGACTTTCGGCCAGTTTTACAAGAGTCCTATGGCAGTGTAGCACTACTACGGAGTCAAACACGACAGCCTGTAATGCTCTAAGGGCAGCCTGACTGTCAGAAAGGATTTCCTCTGCTCCATTAAGCTGGGGCAATTTAATATGCCTTCTGCGCAGGTCTGGATCTCGATTACTTTGGCTTGGAAGATGGACGCGGAGCTCCCTAGGCTAAATGCTTCACCCTCGGTTTCACCATCTCTCCAAATTCCAATTCCCGTACCGTTAGACGTTTTAGAGACGTCCACAAACTTGCGAGATAGCTCGATTTGTGAAGGAGAGTGTTTGCAGTCTCTCTACTGAACATGTTTACATTGTATCCGAATCTTGTCCGCCTTCATGGACTGTCTCTATGTACATAGGCGGAGATGCTGGTATGATCTTCCGTTTTACCGGAGAAAGGGGCCCAAGGAAAGGGACCCCTTACAGTTACATGAACAATATAAGAGAACGAATAAAAACTAGGTCTTTTTTTTTAAATTATTTTGACATTTTTATGTCTCATGGTGAAAAGTTTATTTTTTCTGCTTTCTTCTTACTGGCAGACCTATTGCCGAAACATTTTTTCAGTTGAATTTTATTTACGAAAATAGAATAGAATAGAACAGTACTTGGCAAAAAAGTTATTTAAAAACAAACACTATTTAGTAAATTCTTTCCGAAATTTTTATTGCTTTTGACAGTAGTAGAAAATCAATGATTACTGACTGCATCGACAAGTCTTCATTCTTTTAATACAATTTTTGAGCACATTTTGACGTAAGGTAGGCTCTATCTGTTTGGATGATGCGACGATTGTCTAAATCTTGAATTGTTTGAAGATTTGTCTAGTCGATCAGATTCTTCAAATTTCCCCAAAGGAAAGCAGTCCAAAATGATCTCCAAATCATGCATTTTGCTTATTAATATAGCCACCCCATTTAATTGGAAATAAGCTTCATCTAAGAAGATTGTTTTGTATGGTTTCATTTCCAACATTCATTCAACAAGTTCTCACAGTATAATCAATTGTTGTGTCAATTGGATCTTGTCCGCCTAGTTCAGGGGCATAGTTCAGTATCACAAACAAGGAACGCATTATCATAATCATAAATAAACTTAATTAGTTTGTGGTGTTGGATCTTCTTCAAAATGAAAAATGACATGCTTAGTGATAATATTTCGGTTTTTTGTTTTTTCAAAATATCCGATTGAAAGTATCCAATAATTCCTAACTAACAGCAAAATTCCTGACTGACAGCAAAATGGTGAAATGTCATTAATTCGACAGCCAAATCGTAAAATGTCAATATCAAGTAGGCGTTCAACACAATGCCCCTTTTTTAGTGCTAAAAATAGCTAATCTCGATGTTATGACTCAACATTTTTGAGGGTTTCGTAGGGTCATCGTTCGTCAGAAGTTTTCGTGGTTAGAAAAAACTGAATAATTCGTCCACATTCACCATGCGTATAAAACAAATTTAACACGTTATTATTGGAATATTGTTTATCATTCTCTATTATAAACTGTACTTGAGATAGTTAACAGAATAACTAAAACTCTAAATGGATACCTTACGAATCTGTGGACTTAATTCCTGTCAAAATCAATGCTTATTAGATGGGACTTTTGGAGTTCTTCATCCGACCACCTAATAATATATAGGGTGACACATGTCAAAAACCGATTTTTTTCAACTTTGCAAATGATGTAATTGGTCATAAAACTTTGGACGGTATGCGAAGTATCATTCTTGTGCTTCCGTCAACCCTAGTAACGCTTACTACCAGTCGAAAATGGGTAAACGGCGCAGTATTGAAAATAAGGCTACATATTTCAAAATTTTCAAAATAATCAAGATATCTAAGAAACAAATGAAAATTGGTATTGGTATAATATATCGGGTGCTCAAAATGGTTACGTTAGGGGAAGGTCAACATCAAGTGCCATGTTCCAGCTGTCGGAGGAAATTTTGGTGGGGTTGGAGAATGGTGACGTCACTGTTGGTGTGTTTATGGATTTGTCCAAAGCCTTCGATTGCGTCGACCATCAAGTATTGCTTGAAAAACTAGAGGTAATGGGATTTAGAGGATTGCCCCTTATCTGGATAAAATTTTATCTGTCAGATAGAAGTCAATGTGATGCTATGTTGAACGGGGTGACCTGATTCACTCTAAGTGGTTGCAGACATTGAATGAAGTCCCACAAGGTTCTATTCTCGGACTTCTGCTGTTTTTACTATACGTCATTGATCTTCCGGAAGTAGTGTCAGATTTGGTGGTCATGTTTGCGGGTGATACAATAATAGTCACACGTGCAAAACGTAGTTCTGATCGGGTTGTAACATTGGAAAGTAACTTCACAGAGCTCCAGGAATGCTTCGAATACCACAGTTTGGAAGTAAACTTACAAAAGACAAAATGATGAAGATGCCTGCCACGGATCAGGTGACAAAGACTGTGAATAAATTCACCAATAGAAATACCTGCTAGTTATCACTTTTTACTGAGGTCGTATAGGTGACTACAAACTCGTTTTTAAGCTTATCTCTAATAATAACTAACTGGCATCGTTTATACCACTTGTGGCAAACAATCTTTGACGGAAACAATTAACACATTAGCATAACAATGAATAAACTTGGTACTAACACTTTCAATGTGTTGATTTCGAAATTTTTCGGATAATGTAATGGTAAACTTTTTTTTTGTCTTGGCCAGCATAGCCAGCATATTTAAACCCAGCTGGAAGCTTTGAGCTTAACACTAGTGATGTATTCATTGATTGAGGTTCAAAATCTTATTTTGCAAAACAAGACTTCATCTAAATTAAGAAGCTAATGCACTCATGATTAAAACCTGGCCATCTTAGAGAGGCACATTTAAATAAATTGCTACAAAAGTTTCTAAGTGTCCACTTCATTGGTAATATTCCACAATCTAACAACTATTAACCATATTTTCTTGAATATACTCGTCTGCCTCACACAAAGCGTACATATATTTAAAAAAAAAGAGAACTCGGTAATAAAAAGGTGTACAAAAGAAGACTGTTAAGGTACCCAAGTCGGCGGCTATCAAAGTTTTAAATACGAACATCCAAATGTCACTGGTTCCTGACGACGATTCAAATCACCAGGCTACCCTTCACATTCTAACACCTTACCCGGACCGGTGCGTTCGTCTCTGTCGCGTCTTCACGGTGTTATAACGCGTCCACTGACCACACTGTCGGGTCACCGCATAAACGTTACGTCCACGACCAAAACGAAACTAGAAGAAATATTAATATTAAATTATGAATTACTTTATAAACCGTATTTTCAAATTATGCCGGTCGTAAACTTGGCTTTTATAGAAAACCAGTAGTCACAGGTTGACCAGGCGCGGACTGCTACATTATGAAAAATAGTAAGAAAAAAAGGAGGTATAATAACGAGAAAGAAGAGAAAAAAGGAATTATGGAAGGGAACGTGAAAGATATATGAAATAGTCGAAGGAAATGAAATCGAGAGGTATGGAAATGCCTACGTGAACGGTAGAATTAAACTGGAAAAAGAGATAAGTAGGTGATAAAAATTAACGATCGACAATACCGACGAGAGAAAGGAAAATGAAAGCTCTGATGAGACTCTAATTATTAATCAGTAGAACCATAATGTTTAGGTGGGAAGCCCATGGACAGCGTCTTTTCACACGCGATTTGAATTTATTTTTGATGAGTCAATGCAGTCGTCGAAGAAGAAACTGGGATATTAAAAGATCAGTCTAGAATTTTTCAATAGGAGCCAAAAACTAGAAAGTCAGTGTGCGGCATAGAAGTCAATTCTCGAGATCATCGTACGAATTTGAAAGTCAAATACTTAACAAAAATAATTGAATTGGTGAATTGGTTTGGAAACATTTATTGATTTTGTACTACAAAGCCTGCCAGAAAGAATATCTGTAAGATGACCTCCATGACTGCACTACAGGTGCTCACCCTTTTAACAAAGTTCTAGGGCAAATTTTGGCATAAGGTAGACTCGATTTATTTTAATGATACGGCATTGCGCTTCATTATTTGATCTAGAATTGTTTGACGTTTTTAGATTGTAGACCAAATTCCTCAAATTTCTTGTCGGCCAACTACGATCTCCAAATCTGGCAATTTTGATTATTAACAAAGCCACCCTACCTAACTGGAAATAAGCTTCATCGAAGAAGATTACCTTATACGGTTTCATTGTCAACATCCATTCAACAAGCTGTCCTCGCGCAATATAATCAATCGGTTTCAGTTTTTGTGTCAATAGGTTCTTGTCAGCCTTGGAACATAGTTCAGTGAACACATTGCCAACATTCTCTGGCTTAAAATTGATTTTGGTATACAATCGCGTGAACATTTTCAACAACTTGTTTGATGAAGAACAAGAACTTACAAGTCTACTCTGCATGAATCTATCAAGATTTGACTATACAGTAAAGATAGCAAAAAATACCTGAGGGCCACTTCCCGACTTTCCTCGACTTCATCTCTCTCTTCACTAACATTCGAGCCAAAAACAAAACATCAGAGTGCGACATGGAACTCAGCAGAAGACCCAAAAGAGAAGAGCAAAATCAAGATAGTGCTGACCGTTTTCTTCGATTTGGGGAAGGAAATTGTTAATAGTGAATTTGTCACAGAAGGTCAGACGGTGATCGCACAACATTATCTGGGAGTTCTACAAGGATTGTGGGCCAGAATTCGACAAGTTTGATGGGAATATCGAGAGCGAGAGAGAGATGGTTTTTGTTGCACGACAATGCACTATGGCTCAAAGCCAACCAAAAAAAACATCATTGTTATCGATCATCCACCGTATTCACCTGATTCGTGCGACTTCTGGCTATTTCCCGAACTGAAATTGGCGATGAAAGGAAATTGTTTCGATACCATGCTGGTCATCCAAAAATCTTGGATCGCTATACTAAACACCATTCCAGCCGATGAGTATAAAAAATGTTTCGAAAAATTTGTTGAACGTTTCCTGCATTGTAGAGCTTGAAATAGTTTGGAATGACAAACCTGCATTATTGTTTTTGAGGTAATTACAAGCGCTCGCTCGCGTCTTTCAATGGACACCAGTTCTATTTAGTGCTTTTTGCCAATTGGTGCTTTCATTTTGGGGGCTTATAGTACCTTTTGAACACCCAGGTTAAAACGTGGTTATTAAGAAACTTGTCAATATTGTCCTGCCTAAAGTGGTTTTCTTAAGGAGAATCTAGAATGAGGTTTCATCCACTATTAGATTGACAAATTAATCTTCAGGAAGCTTTCTCTTTTTTTGTGGCAACCAATAGAAAAGCAGTTTAATCGTTTTGAAGCAGATTTAGATCTGAATTTGGGGCTCAGACCATGTTTCCTACATATTTTTGGGATCGCTCAATTCAAATTCGAGATCCAAACAACCCCATCGCGTCAGGGTTTCGACATAACCTCACTGTTTGACACTGTAACGATGTGACTTAAGCAGTAAACTAAAAAATGAATCCTACAACCCCATAATTTCATAACCGTAATGCTGACGGTCGCACTTTTGTTTTATGGAGTTATGAGCTTGAGCTGATGGGATTTTAGTTTACAACTTAAGTCAAAACGTTTCAATGTTTAATCGTTTAGACAGGAGGTTTCTTAAGGTTACTGGTTATGCGGTTAAGGCGTTATGGGGTTAACCGCTTGAGTTGAAACATTACAGTGTTAAATATGTTAGATTATGGGTTTTTCTGAGATTATGCCGAAACCCTGACATGCTGGAGTTTTTTATTACCTCGGATGCGGATTCAGCAATCTCAGAAACATGTACCTAGTCCACGTGGTCTGACCCCTAGACTCAAAAATATTTTTTTCTATGTGACGAACAAGTATTTTGATTAAATATTACCACATTGTTATGGAGCATGTGTTCTTTGTTTCCATTTACTCATTTTAATCGTTTTGGTTAATTTTATGTTATTTGAAAGTTGGATTTTGTCCTGGCTTGAATTTGTCGTTAGTAGATTGTGTTAGCTACTTGGGTAAAATTTCAGATTTCTAAATCGGAAGAGATTCGGCCTTATTTTTTATGGAATTCCATTTCCAAATCTTCTCATCTTTTACGAATTCAGATTTATGTCTATTCTTCCAAAATTTTTACTTTTAGGTTTAAAGTTGAATCATCATTGACTAAAGCAGAAAATGTTTGTTGTCATTTGATCTTTTGTTTTAGAATATTCTGCAGTATATAAAATAGGAAATATCTTAGGTTATCTGTCACTTTAGCAAATTTTGATCTTATATGGTTGGTTGGTCGTGACGCTGGCGTGAAAAATTAGTATGGGGAGGGAGAGGGGAGGGTTGGAGAGAAAATTTGGTAGATGTCTTTTGATAGAATTTGCAAGAAATTACCATTAGGTAATAGTTCTCATTTTTTGCACTGCCCTCTAACATACCTGTTTTCCCAATACATTTTTTAAAGAAAGCACACACAACTTCAAGTACAATCTTAAAAATATCGCAATATACGGCAACGTTGTGAGTATCAATCTACGTTTCCATGGTTACGAATACTTGCATCGATACCAAGAAGCAATAATCAAGAACTGTCGCATGAAAATTCTTGAAAGTGTCAGAACCAATGTCGAAATTGGCATAATGCTGAAATCAGAATCTTCTAATCTATCAAAATTTCTGTAATAGTATATTGTTGGAATCGCCCTGCAAACGAGTGCAATGAAAAGATATCAAGAACTCTTCGGTCAAATACCTTGGAATGACATTATATTCCAAGCTCACATTGCAAAGCAGTCCTTCGTTAGATCACCTCCTTCCTATGGTACGTGAGGAACGGTCAAATCCATCAGGACCTGGGCATTCTAATCTTACTGCAGTACGCAGACATTCTCGCCGAAAAAAAGTCCCTCGTTGAGCGCCTCGCACGTTTGGACCTTGACAGGCCTCTCCCACTCGTCAGGATCAGCCGGATTTCCACCACCACAAAGCCCACCTAAAATTCCACATCAAGGGACAACAAATTACGCCTCCACGATCATTGGTCATACCTTCGTTTTTGTTTTTATCTTAGTTTTGTTTGTCCTAATGAATTTTATTGAATTGATGATGGCTAAAAATTTTTCCTTAGATCCTCCATTGTACACCACAGCGGGGAAGGTCCCGCACAAATAAAGAATAAACGGTTTATGAGGCATAAATCCAACACTAGAAAGAGAACGAACGATTACAAGAAAAAACGGGCCGCAAGGTTTCGATCTTTTTGGTCTCGTCAGCGTTCCTTCAGTTGAAGACCTATCTTCGCAGTTTGCCTCTTAACCATGAGTGCTTATTACGCTTGCATCTTGTTTTTATATTGTAGCGTTTCTCGACGTTTTCAATTATTAAAATTTGTTTGAAAATTTGGGGGTGGGCGTGAAAAAAAATTATTAAACAAAAATGTCACCTGTCCGATGATTTTGACTACAGATAATAATATGGGTCCCAACTGAGAAACTATTTAGAATGTTTTCAATTTTTTTGCATCTAATTAGAGCATTTCTATTCCAGATTCAATACAATACTCAGACGGGGGAAGTACCAGTGCTTAATTGTGATATTACTACACCCCTGTTCTACATAAAGGATATTGTTTCAAGCTTAAAAGGTAAGTTACCCATCAAAGCGTTTGCACCGATAAAAATTCTTATGAGTAGAAGGTAGACTTTTTACTATTAAATAATTTTTACCTACAGTATTACCGCATAAAAGTCAACCTCTTCCCAGAGAATTATTGCACGATTTTTTTTAGTACCTCTAACTTCTCTCCGTTATTAAATTAGTCATATGTATGTACAGTATTATACGAAAAGTTTGTCGTCTCCCTCTTTTTATATTATATTCATCTCCTTAAACGTGATGCAATAGGGATATTTTTTTTGTACTTTACTGTACAAAACGTTGCCAACTAAATTCCCAAGTGGAGAGAGTCGATCATAAAAGTTCCAATACGGTGATGAAATCGACGATGATTTTACGATCGTCGTTCGACTTTTCTGTACGTTTACGCCGCTCTCTGCTTCAATTTTCAATATTTTCGCCTTTTTATTGATCGCTTCCATCGAAAAAGCGATACTAAAAACCATCTTAACGACGTATAATAGTACTACCGGCTAAATTTCATATTTTCACACACACTCCTATATATAATACATACACGACGTGCGTGTAGTAAGTAAATAAATTTCGAAAGGTCGTAATAAGTAATCGTATACTTGAAACTTATATTCTCAGAATGAAGTAGGCTGTGCATCATAATTAAAGTAATTATTTTTTTATCGATTATTTTCATTCCCGTGCACGGCTGCCGGTACATACATACATACATATAAACGTCCATGTTGTACATACAGACGTGTACGTTTTTGTGATAGTGGATATATAGGGTGATCTGTTAATGTACAATCATGTACAACGGAAATGTGCGCCTGTTAAAATGCTAGATTGGTCAAATCAAGCAATATTTAAAGAAGTGAATTTAGATTGACGTCTTTTGAGAGTCTCTTTTTGATTTTTTTTTTAACTTGTGCACTATTGCTCCTTCAAAGGAGGATAGCTCGTTGATCACATCATCTTTGTTGCTGGACGTGCGGACACTTCAAGATACTCCTTGGAAACTGCAACCAGCATAAAGCAGACTACGCATCCTCGCAGGTTTTGTTACAGGGCGTTGTCGTCTTGGGGAACACATGACGAGGATAGGGCGTCATAGGCGAAGAAGAAATACCTTCTCTGACTCTACACTGGATGGGGTGAGGGAGGGGGGGGGGGAGGGGCTCTGAGAACGGGCGAACCCCATCAAGTTAAAGCTCATGCAAGGAGGGCACAATAGATCAATAGGTCGCAGTGCAATAATATTTTGAAAAACTTCACCTCGAAAAGAGTTCGTATTGAACCAGTCTTTCCTACTGCTTCTGTAAGCAGTGCCAGGGTGTCCATCTTGCATCCAATTTTCGTAAATGCTCTTCGATTTATAAATAACCATGGAAGGAACCATATTTTGAAAAATTTCTGAACTTGCTAGCTTCCACCGATGAAGTTAGTGGCGTAATATCCAACGATTGCATTATAGCAGAGAGCACATCATTCATGCCTTTTATTACTAGATCTTTATCTGAGCCCCAAAAAAGCTGGTGGTAACCACCATTTTTTGGACATGCTTTATTGATTTCCAATAATAACCCCAGCCATCATAGGAGGATTCCAATAAGCCTAACAACTATGTTCCAATGTGCGGATGTCCAATTGAAAGCGTTCACCATGCTCATTGCTTATGGCACCCAAATATGAGAAATTTGGCAACATAATTTAACATAATTTAATATAATTTCTCCTATTGCCCAAAACACTCTTCACAATTACTTTGAAAGAGAACTTGGGAGTTAATTTGATCTTTTTTGGGTTTGGTATTGAAGATTGGATCAGTAGGGTGGTTAGAAAAAAAAATAATTTCGGATTTTCGACCGGCTCACCCCCCTAAACTGTGCCAATTAGCTAGAAAATGCTGATTTTAAATTTTCCGAGAAGAAACAAAATAATCAGTTTCTTTGTCCAGCAAATGATCAACTTCTTGGAAATTAAGTTTTGCTTCTATTATCAGAATTAACTTCATCGTTTTCTTCTTCGGCCCATAATTTTCTAACCACATTTTTGTCCAAAGTATCATCGAAAGATGAAAAGGCAACTTGCTCCGAATTGAGATACCATTTATGATTAGTTGTTTTAGACAATGCCTTCTTTATCAATTATTCTCTATTGAACTAAAGATTTTAATAATTTTAGGTCTTGGTTGGGGACCAGGATGGGCTTGTGTGCTTTTACATAAATATTGATTATAAATGAGCAAATATCTTCAATAGCCTTTTTCTCTAAATTAGTTCATAAAAACTGATCCCTGAAAAGATATATTTTGAGGCAATAAATGACCTTTGCCATCCATCTGGCGTGATGAATAGCTCCAGGTATTCTAAAAGTAGGTTTTTTTTCCGGTGTAGACGTCCTAAATAAATTAGGCAAAGTTGGATGAATTCTTTATAATCATCAGCTGGCGAAGTTTTAATTGTTCAAAAAGAGAATTTGAAATTTGTTCCGGATTACTTATTTTATTCCTAAAATTTTTATCTTCTGTTTTGTACTTATTTTTATCTAGCTTAGACCACCCAGTCTGGAATTTTTGAAAAATTTCTGGTTGAGGAGTGGTGGATCTGCTCATTTTGCAATTCCCCACTGCTCTATTGCTGATAATACAGCTTTTGCCTGAGTAATCCCCGTACTATTTTCAAGGACTGGAACCTCTATCAACTGTTCTTCATCGCCACAAGTAATTAAAATCGCTGGCTTCTCTACGTGTTCTTTGCATAGAAATTCATATTTGTGGATATTCACTACGACCTGATCTGGTAAATGCTAAATGCCACTAAATCTATTTAGAAAAAAAAATTATTAAATTAAAAATGAATAAGAATGAAATTTCCTATCAAATAACACTCAAGCTATATTCTTAGAAAAAAATGGTTTCGATTTTAAAGCCGAGGATTTTTTTTAACCACTGTTTTTCGTAACTTTAATAACCTCAATGCGGCAACTTCGCCAATCGCATTTTCTAGCCTATTGGCACATTTTAGGGGGGTGAGCCGAAAGATAGGACCAATCTTCTTTCCTTATACATCTTGCAACCACACTATTGGATCAGTTTGTGAAACTTTTCTTTAAAATAATTATCTAGACTTTTTATAAAGTCCTTCATAAGGCCCAAATTGACATGAAGTAGAAGAAAAATGATCCTTTGACTGTGCAAATGATTTTTTGTGTCACGACTGTCCCAGAAGTACGAGGAGGCGTTGGAAAAATTTTTAGCTAACTATAGAAGCAAACAAAATTTGAAAGTTTTATTATTCAACATGCTCCCGCTGCAACACCGCCTCTAGACCATTCAAAAAGAAATTTTTATCTTCGTTGGAAGAAACTTTACGACTTATTAAACTTTTTTTTTGGATTGAGCAAAGATATGATAGCTAAACGGAGCTAGATCTGTTGAATAAGGGGGGTGTTCGATTAATTCGAACACTAAATTACGAATTGTTTTCTTGGCAAAATGAGATTTGTGTGCAGGGGGCATTTTCCTCCAAAAACAAAACACCTTTGGTCGTCTCTCGATAATCTTTTCTCGTAGAGTGGGTCGACCAATAATTCCTAGTTATTGTTGCACTCTTATCCAGAAAATCAATCATGATTACTACTTTGATGGCAATCTCAAAAAACTGAAGCAAGAATTTTGCCAACAGATTTTTGAACACGAAATTTCTTAAAGTGTGGCCAAAATTTCAGGTTCATGAAGCAGACTACATCAATATTAATCAGCTTATTGATAGCATTGACTGGTCTGTTGTTTTCAGTGTGGGAAACGTGGACTGCCTTGTAGACGTGTTTTATGCAATTATTAATAATATCATTAGAGTCTTAATAACCCCTTATATAATTCTGTTCACTCTCATTCTGACATGTTTAGCCAACATTTTAAGTTCTTTAGGACCAGTGTTTTCCATGGTGTTTAGTGATGAGTATTTGTTAGCTTGTACTCTAATTAATAATAATTATATTATGTTATTAGTTCTTAGCGATTACTAAGCCAACTACTATTATTATATGTACAATTAATTAGATTTACGAGGGCGGATCAATAAATACCCATGTTAGGAAAGAAGACGGAAGTTTTTCACAAATTTTTTTTTTTTCAACGTAATCACCTTTTAGTACAATACACTTTTCCCAACGTTTCTGGCATATCTTTAACCCCTCCAAAAAATACGATTTGTCAAACTCTGCAAAATACGCTTCTGTCTCGACGATAACCTCCTCGTTTGAGCTGAAACTTTTTCCTCCGAGCCACGTTTTCATGTTGGGAAACAGAAAGAAGTCGCAGGGAGCCAAGTCAGGCGAGTACGGTGGGTGCGGAAGCACTTGGTAGTGCAGTTCATGCAACTTTGCCGCGACAATTCTGGATGAATGTGCTGGTGCATTATCGTGGTGAAACAGCACTTTTTTCTTAGCCGTGTCTCCTTCAATTTTATATCGAATCGGTCCAATAATTCACTGTCATACTGTCCCGTGACCGTTCTTCCTTTCTGCAAAAAGTCCATGAGGATTATTCCTTTGGAATCCCAAAAAATCGTGGCCATGACCTTTCCGGTCGGTGGGACCGTCTTTGCCTTCTTCGGAGCAGATTCACCCCGAAAAATCCATTGTTTCGACTGGCGCTTGGACTCTGGCGTATAATGGATCCAGGTTTCATCGACGGTGACGACTCGACGCAAAAACTCCTGCGAATTTCTCTTAAAGAGGTCCAAACATATTGCTCTTTTTCCATTTTTAAAGCCGAGTGCTTAATAAATTCTATTATTATTATTATTATTATTATTTTATCGAGAGACACGAAACACGTGTAATACAAATGGCTGCCAAATAAAAACTGACGTATGAATCAGTCTGAAATTTATTATGGTGTTGTCGGACAGATGGTAGTACACGACGGTAATGCCAACTTTCCTCAGCAGCGCCACCTGTCTTCAAACACGGGTACTTACTGATCTTCCCTCGTATGTTTTTCCTTTTGTACTGTGGTTTTGATTTATTAATATTATTGGTAGCTGCTGTTTAGGGCTTCTGCCTGTTTGTAGATCATGAGTAAATAAATAAATAAATAAATAAATAAATAATCTCTTTTGAATGATTGAAAATAGGACATTCTCGATGCCCCTGGTTGTACTTTCGACGTTAATGAATATTAATGAATACTGGTGAGGTTTTTTTAGTTTGTTTGGGCATCCAAATTCGTTTCTAGATGTAAATTTATACGGTAATACAGCCTGCATATATGAGTTAGATGTCAATATTATTTAAATCAATAACAGTATAATATGTATGAATACAAACGTCCACAAAAACTTCCTAATTAGAAATGCTAGTCTAATATCGTTGATGAGGAACAGGCATACGTAATTTAACCTAAATACGCCGCCAATATAGCTTGAAAGGTTTTCATTTTATTCAAACCAGATGAAGATCTAAACACCATTAAGAAACAATATCTTATTGAAATTAGCAGGTGGTCTGTTAATGTCCTTCAATTTTATACACGCGTAATAATAATATATAAAGGTGAAAATAAAGAAAAACTCTACCTTGCGTATATGGGAATAATTTTCATAAATATGTTTTATACCTACCGGGTCGGTAGCTCGTGTGAAGTCTTCTAGCGGCCGCACCGCCTTTCAGACCGCTTAATTCTACGTCCACAGCGCGAAGAAAACGTATATCCAAACCAGTAATATCCACATATGCATATATAAAACATTCTTTATTTCCATAACTCTGTCAGTGTCACAAATTAATTTTTCTAAGAAAACCACACCGCCGCATCGACCTTCAAGAATTTCTCAATACACTCTAGTCGAGATATGTACTGTTAGGGACAAAAATGATGTCCCCTTTTTATCCTGATGTATGTTATGTAGGTACTCGATAATGGAGATATAAATTCTGTATATTACTGTACTATAAGAAAGTGTTTCTAATCGTATTTGAATTAAATACGGAAGTTGTTAATTGTAACAAATGCTTTGGTGTAATTATCGTGTTGATGTTACTAATTGTTATAATGAGGACGATATTAAAGATAATTTATTATAGACACATGCTAATTACTCACGTGAGGAAATATTTTCGTTGAAAATCAATTCACCACCTTTTAAACTTTTTTTTTTTGGTTGAGAAAAAACATGATAATGGAACTAAGCCAGATCTGGTGAATAAGGAAGGTGTTCGAGTAATTTGAACCCTAAATCGGGAATTGTTTGCATGGCAACATGCGATTTGTGTGGAGAGGTATTGTCCTGCAAAAACAAAACATCTTCGGACAACTTTCCTCGACTTCTCTGAAGCCAAAACTTTTCCAGCTGGTTTTTGAACACAAAACCTCTTAGGCCTCGATAACCAGAGTGTCTTCATGCTAACGATTATTGCTTTCTTTCCCCTTCGTTGAAATGTATCCAAGTTTCATCCATAGTGACAATACGGCTTAAGAATTCTTCATCATTTTCAAATCAGCGAGCACAGATCGAACCTGATTCTTTTACCATTGCACGCTTCAGGTCAACATTCAGACATTTGGGAATCCATTTTGCAGACTAGACATTTTTCTTATGTCCAAATTGATGTGAGCCGTATGATGCACACGTTCATATGAAATATTGAGTGCTTCAGATAATCGTTTTAACCCAATTCGACGGTTTGACAAAATCACGTCATGAACTGCATCAACATTTTCGGGGACGGACATTCCCGAACGGCAATCGATCATTTTCAATGGAAAATTTATCTTTTTTAAAGCTTGCAAAATTTAAAGAGAAACGAACTGCAAATTGGGCCAAAAATCTATATTTAAGAAAGGAGAAGAGGATGAATGTGTTGATCATTCTTCGAAAGAAGACTGTAGAAAAAGATTACTGTAGAAAACAAAGAGCTTGGTGCAAACAAAAAAGAACTCTTGGTACAACCAAACCAGTCTAGCGATAGCCCAATTTCGTAGGCTAAGTAATGAAAGATGTACAAGAAGATGGGGCAGTTCCCGAACCAAACAATGTTGACCCTGATATTACATCTCCAAAACAATATTTTAAAACTTCTTTTGCACTGAATAAACACAGAGGAAGGAAGAGAAAAGGATTAGTTTTATTATCCTCCAGTGATGCTCAAAACGATCTTGAAAATATTTCTGAAAAACTTTTCAACAATATTGAACAGCAAAAGTTTCGAGAAACTATTTCCATTACCTGTATTGCGTTCTCAAAACCATCTAGAAAGGAGCAACTGTTCAAAATTATATTAAAAGAAAAGGGACAAAAGACAGAAGAAGTTCTGCTGGAAGAGGTCAACTGAAAGCAGTTACTAAGCTCTCTTATAAAAAATATTGTCTACCAGGGCACTCTGCTTACTAGGTATTGCAATGGTTTCGCTCACGTTTCGAAGATAACCGCCATCTCCCAAGCGATGCAATTTATTTCAATTGTAGACATTCTGACACAAGAATTATAATCGAAAATGGTCATCTTAGAGATCGTTTCTGAAGGACTAAAAAATATGAACTATTTCCACCACCAGTATTGGGTTCCCAAAAAAATCTAGAAAGGAGCAACTGCTCAAAAGTATACTAAGAAAAAAGGGACAAAAGATAGTAGAACATAGAGCCAAAAAAAATTAAGTTCCACCGGTAGAAATGAACTGAAATCAGTTACAAAAATGAAAAATGAACAAAATTTAGAAAAAGAGCACTCTTATACAGGGTGTTTCGTAATATATGCGCAGGACTTCAGGATGTGATAGCTTGTCCAAAAATTTGAAAAAAAGTTACTATCAACTTACCTTCTACAATGCACCATTTTTGAGATACAGGGTGTGGAAATTTAATTTAAAAAAATCGTTTTTTGGAAATATCTCCGAAACCGTTTATTGTAAAGAAAACAGCTTTTGTAACCATTTTCTACTTATAATAAGCTAAGTTGTGTGCGAAAAAAAATTTTTTAAATCATAATTGATGAAGATTTTGAAACGGTAGTGGTTGTTTTTCTCTCCAACTTCTACGCCACTGGAAAAAGTGCGGTTTTGAGACGCCCATTTGAACTGCCAATGTTTTCTACACAAAAAAGGTACTGTTGGTCATGAGCTCTAAGATTGACCGTTTTCGAGAAAAATCTACTTTTATGTTGTTAACGTTTGCTTTTCTTACTTAATTTAAGGGTCATATTTATAGTTTGTGCTTGAGGTCGTGTCGATGCTTGAGCATGCGATTTTGACACATTTGTAATGACATTGACGTCAAAATCGCGTGCTCAAGCATCGACACAACTCAAGCACGAACTATAAATATGACCCTTAGTAAAATAAAACTTATTTCAAAAAATTTACCATGTTTTTCAACATAAAAGTTGATTTTTCTCGAAAACGGTCAACTTTAGAGCTCATGACCAACAGTACCTTTTTTGTGTAGAAAACATTGGCAGTTCAAATGGGTGTGTCAAAACCGCACTTTTCCAGTGGCGTAGAAGTTGGGGGAGAAAAACAACCACTACCCGTTCAAAATCTTCACCAATTATGATTTAAATTTTTTTTTCTGGCCCACAACTTAGCTTATTATAAGTAGAAAATGGTTACAAAAGCTTTTTTTTACGATAAACGGTTCCGGAGATATTTCCAAAAAACGATTTTTTTTTTAATTTTTAGAAGGTAAGTTGATTCAAACTTTTTTTCAAATTTTTTGACAAGCTATCACATCGTGAAGTCCTGCGCATATATTATGAAACACCCTATATATCACTATAGTCTCCAATTATTGCCTGATGAAGGTATTGTTTAAAAAATACTGAAAGCTCGTAAGATGATTTTGTTTGTTTTTTTTTTTTACACCAACACCACCACACTAATGAATATAGAGTGAGCTAAAAAAAATAAAAACAACAACATTGAATTTCCCGATAACTTTTAAGTTTTCCTAATTGGCTCATAATTAACAGGTGGTAATTGTCATAGAGCTGTCAGCTATTAGAGCTTTACGACAGATAGAATATGCCAAATCTATACGCAAAGTTTACCAGATTGTGCACTTAGGTTACATTAGATTAAATTGGATGTGAGTTGTGTAGGCAATACTGCCTCTCCTTACTGCGACCTAATCGCCTTAATCTTAGGCTATAGAGGAGGCTATAGTTCTAATACTAGGCGGTTCTAAGTGCGCCTGTTTGAGATAGTGCAGCCAACTTTTTTGATCGTCTTAGTGTTGGGATGTTAGCCCAGTACGAGATTTTTTGTTCACTATCCCACTGTTAGATATGAGCTCTTATATGGCTTTAGGTGAGACTACAAAATGGCTCTCGTCTAAGAAATCGGATCACCGCGCTTTTCTATGCAAGACGATCGGCAGTTTCGTTGCCGTCACCTTGAAGGTCTTGTTGAAAGAAATGAAGCTAATTGACGTTGGCTTAGGATGCCAGTAGAATTCTATGGTTCAAGAATCAAGTGTTAAACTGATTTTTTTTTTACAAAACTGGACTTTGGACTGCGAGTTTAAACAGCGCAAGAAACCAGAAAAATCATAATATACATTTGCGTGAATAGAATGCATCAAATAATGAAGTACCTGTCTGACAAAGTCATTGTAAATAGGAAAGATCTTTTATTGACAATATTGGACTACAACAGTTAGTAGAGGTACATAATAATAAATCAAAATTAAAAAAAAATAATTTTTTCACGTGTCAATTCAGTAGTGCATGCATCTACACGCGTAAGTGTATGAAGACATGAAAACTAAACAAGGAGTACGTTTGTTAAAGATTCAAATCTTGAAATACATTAATCAAACACTAATTGTACTTTATGACCCCTTATATTGTTCTCTCGTCTGAATTAATACGGTGCAGTGGTCATGCGATGAACTTTTTCCACGCCGACATCGTTTTGTAACAATCATGGAAACTAGGTTTCCACATTAATAAAACCACCTCACGGTTTAAATACCAGGATTAAAGTACAATAATATTAGCTACGTTTTCATGTTAGAGCTGTCTTAAAAAGTTTGTTACGATTATACAATATGTAAGGCGTATTTTGCAAATGTTGGTATCGTTGGATCACCCGATTTTTTTTTTTTAGTAACTGGTTGATTCATCCTCTTGAACGAAAATTCTTTTTGTACTGCCAAGAAATGCTGTTTAATAAATTTTATCCCGGATAGCAAGTGTGTAAAAGCATTTTTTAAATTTTGGCGCCCAACGACGAATGTCATCGACGAATGCTTCTCCTGTTGTTGTGTCCAAAGCGTAAGAGGTGTTCTAAACCCACTCAACTTTGCTATCATTATCATTTAGGTTTTGGTTCACTCAATGCGAACGTTTTTAGAAGTAGAAGCCGATTGATAAGGCTGAATAGATTAATTGAAACAAAGAATAATTACGGACGATAGTGATTGTTTTATTTTAAGTTGTGTTTCGGATTTGGACTTAAAGCGATTTAGAACTCAATTTGAATCGAATTTGGAATTTTTAGAAGGGTGGTTGGTTAGATTGATTGGGTTTGGCACTCCTTTTAGGATATGATTTTGTTGGAATTGACAAGAGAAAAATTAAATACATGCTTAGAACTTTCCAGGGTTTCCAAGCTTTGTATCGAATGTGATCAGAATTTCTGGTTAGCTTTGCTAAAATTAAGTGTAATATTGCCTTTGGAAGGTTAGGTTAGGTTAGGAGTGGGGTGGCATGCGTGACTGCTTCACCGCGACCTTTACAGGTCTATTGTGATCCCCTTTACCTTAGAGAACGCTCTCTAGTTTTATCATTTTTGAGAGCGGCTCTTTTGTGTAGCCGTTGGCTGTGGGGTTCTCTACCCCCATTGCTAGAAACCTTGTCCTCGCTAGGCCGTCACAGTGGCACAAAATATGAACTGGAGTTTCTTCTTCTTCTTGACAGAATCTGCAGAGAGCAGTTTCTGTCAGGCCTATTTTAAACATATGCCTATTCAGACCGGTTATCAGACTTACTATCATTTTGACAGTCTTCCTGTCTTTACTCAGTAGGTCATCAGTAAACTTGTGTTCCCTTAGGAACTCCTTAGCCTGTTTTTGTCCTGGTGATATTTCCCACCATTCCTTGGACTTGTTTTGTGACCATTCGTAAATGGACCTCTTAATTTGTGATTTGGTAATGCCGAAGGTAGGGGCCGCTCCTATGAAAGGCCTTGACGAACCTCGTCTGGCCAGCTCATCGGCCACCTCGTTTCCCTTCACTCCCGTGTGGCTGGGGACCCAGGCCAAAGTTATTTTCCTTAGGGTGCCCACCTCATTTAGGGCTCTTACGCAGTCCCAAACCAGCTTTGAGTCAGCACTCAAAGGATGGTATCCCGTGATACCAATCAGAAGAAGAGTCATCCAAATCCGGCATATTTCAATCCAAAGATTGGAAATCTTTGGCTCTGAATATGTGTTTAATTCCAATTCGTATAAAATAAAGTTCTAATGGAACCAATACGTTTAACCATGAATGTCTGCACAGTTTGTGGTACATAAAATTCTGAACTAACGCCCAGGTAGTTGCCCAGTAATTGACCAATTAAGAAAATTTTCGCAAATAAATTTTTATATTTGCCTTACTTTTTAGTTTTAAATAAAATCAAATATACCATTAACTTCAACTATGTTTTAAGATTTAATAACAGTTGACAAAAAAAGAAGAAAAGTTTTTATTTTACTTATTCAGAACATTCAGAATGGTGCAAACATAATTGTGGGTCCTTTTTTTCCCTAGAAAACTAACCAAATAAAAATCTCCTTTTCTTATCTTTTTCTCTACTATTTTTGCTAAAGGTCCATCACTATCGCTGGTAAAGTGTTCTTCAGATATATCGTCCAAACTTGTTCCACTTTCGGACCATACTTCACAGTCACTTTCAGAAAATTCATTTTGTTATTTTTCTGTTTGACTATTTTTTTCGGCATTTTGTTACTAATAGCTTTCCGTTGCTTTTCCTCTGATTTTCTTTTCCTTATAAAAGCTCTTGCTTGCTTATCTTGTGACTCTTCCGGCCAAGAAAATGTGATCCAAAAAGGATGTACTAATTCTTTTTGTTTTGGCATTTTTTGTTAGTGTTGGATGTAGTTGGTTCTGGAGTCATCTGCCTTTCAAACACTTTATTGCTATGTTTTTTAGCAGCTTCAAAATGTTCCTTTATTGTGTCGGAAACATTATTGTCTTTACCTGAATTTGTAACTTCTGCTTCATTTTCTGTCCCTGTATTATCAATTCCTCTTTCTGCACCTATAATATTATTTTCTTCTGCCTTTGTATTATCATTTTCTTCTCCAACCATTTGATTTTCGTTTTCTTCTGTATTTTCATTTTCTATTTCTTCTTCTGTATTTTTAATTTTGCATCTATTTTTTTCTCCAAATCTCGAACAATTCTTTTGCCGATTCATCACCATTCCCCTCACTCCTTTTCCCATTTTTAAAATCTTGTCGTCTTTTGAGTGATATTACTGATTCAAAATAAAGAAAATGAAAATGAAATTTTGAACGGTTTTAGCATTGACCTGCTGCGTGACCTTTTCCAGAAGAAGAGGAAAGGTAGCTTTTGTTCACCTGCTTGTTGTTATTTGACCTCTTCCAATTTAACCCGATAGATTTCCAATTTGCTTTCAATGGAGCAAATAGAGCAACATCTACCGGCTGTAAAATATATGTAGTAGTTGGATAGAGTGCAAAAAGAAAAATTCCATTTTCTGGACAAAACTTGCTAAGATTGTACGTTAAGTGGGATTTGTGGCCATCCAGAAAATAAGAAGTAAGAAAGTGTTACACACGTAACTATGGAAAGTTTTGGCTCGATATCCACCCCCTCTTTGATCTTCCTAAAAAAAATCAGTTGAGTTTAAAATTAAATCAGAAGAAGTTAAAGGATAGAAAAAACTATGCGAGTAGCATAATATTTTGATTAAGGGATACAGGAAGCTTATTTTCATCATTCAATTGCTAAATTGATCAATTACTGGGCGCTGGTCAATTACTGGTTAACTGACCCTAACTAGTTTGCATTGTTTTAAACTTTTATTTTATTCTGCAATCAATTCTTAAGAAACACCCTGTATAACATCCTTAATAATTGCTTCGTACCATCCTAAAAACATCCCAATCTATTCTAATTAAACACGTCCACCCATCAATTTGTAACGGAAAATTAAACAATCGCTTTTGATAGAGAAAAAAAAATATAAACTAACCACGACAAAGGTCCCAAACCATAATTTTTCCTATCAAAGCGGTGTCCGTGATGATGAACAAAACGAAAAAAAAAAAAAATCGGAGACGACCAAAACAACAAACGACGACAAACTCGCTGGTCCTCCGCGGAGAATTAACTAAAAAAAAAAAGAATAAAAAAAAGAATGACGACGACGTCGACAAAAGATGCACGGCCAGTTTCACAATGGAAAAGCATAAATCAACAAACAACCTTCACTGTATACATTATATTATATACATATATATATACACATACGTACATATTCGGGGTCTCTCCGCTCGGCCGATAATACAGGCAACTGAATTACCGACACTACTGCTACCGTGGATTATGCCTCCCTAATCTGAATTTATTGGTTTCTCATATTCGTTTAGGTTTGTTAATGGCGTTTGTTTCGTCCGATGAGCTCCCTCTTTTTTTGTGCGTTTTCTCCGTCCGTTTCGTGTATTCCTACGTCATTTAGTTTTACTCTGTCTACAAAGCCTACTACGCACGATTTTATTTGCTTTTGACGTTTGTCGACTTCTGGCGACAGAAGTATTTTCATCGGTCCTCTTTTTTTTTTTAAATAAATGTATGTACATATATGAAGCGGCTTGAACTTGACCTCCGAAAAGAAAATTATAAAACCATGTTTGTACACGCCGTGGATTCGGTGCACTTCAATTGTGGACTTCCTATGATGTATGTGTACGTTCTTAAAACGGTTTCTTCGGTTGTTAAGGGGAATAATTCCTTTTACGGTCGCTATTGGTCGAAACGGTCTTAAGCCAGATAGATAGCCGGCTACATACCGTACGGTATCGGGCTGGTATTGAATTATGTTTGGTTTACCATGTTGAGTTGTATCTGTGAACGCCAATTATTTTGTGAGATCGTAAATCACCGCCAGACGACGTAGCCTTCTGGATTTATAACGAAACTATCTTTCCAGCAGGAACTTACTGGAGATAACATGTGTGTTGAATATTTATGGAATATAATTTATTATGAAGCGTTGAAAACAAGAATCTAGATATTCTGTAATAAGTATTCGAGGTATAAAGCAGGAATCACCCTACTAGCAAAAACAATAAAAGAGGTTGAGTGTTAGAAACGAGAAAATAGTTTCTGCCTATTCGGTTTTTGTCGATCTTCCGATTATTGTGTAGTTTTGCCTTTGCTGGATAGAGGGCATGAACAACTCCGTATTGTAGTTCAATGGATTCAAATCTGTGCTGTCGAGAGGGTAGAATTTTTTAGAACCAAAACATCGTCCTGGTGAAAGACGTACGAAACAGAGAAGCAGTTTTCCAAAAATTTGGAATCAGCCGTCCTGGACTTGAAAATCTTAATAACTTTGGAGACATTTATTTGAAAGATTTTTTCTCATCGTTGAATAATTTCTACGATGGAGCTGATTATAGTGCATAAGTCAAACTGTTTCGACTGCCAAGAATATCCTCTGGGGCTGGTAAGAATTTCAAACTAGAAATTGTCAGGATTTTAAGGTCTCACTGCCTGCAATAAAATTGAGGTGAAAGCAATGAAGGTAGGTCTATGATTCATAGTAACGCTGGAGTGATTCCTGCATTATACCACGAGCACCAATTACAGCCATTTTTTGGTTCATGTTGAAGTGAATGGTTCAACATATCTACATGGAAGAGGTCTCATCGCACATCTAAGCGCCTCTTTAATACATTTTCCTGTGTGTGTCAGTGAACTGAATGAAATGGTGCTGAAGTTTTAGTCTTGAAGCAAAAGGAGCTGCAGGATTTAGCTGGTGTTAATGGCAAGTTAATTTCTTAATGTCGAGACTACAATTACGAGACAGCGACAAAAAATTGTTGTTTTAGATCAAGGAACACTTCCTTCGTTCATCTTCAGCAGTACTATCGCATAATGCGAACATACGAGGTTTGTCCGGAAAATACGTGTAAAAAATTTCGTTCCCCCGCTCTATGCAATCCCCCAACGCTCAGTTTGAGCCCTAGCGCTCTGCGAGTAAGTCGGAGTTTACGTCTGCTTGTTGAAAGTGTAACCCTTCGTTACCTGCCGTCGGCATGGAGCTCTCTCTGATTGAGGAACAGCGCATCAACATCAAGTTTCTTGCAAAGCTAGGCAAGAATGGCTGTGAGATTTTTGAGTATTTCAAACAAGTTTATGGAGATAATTCTCTGAAGAAACCAACCGTAAACAAGAGGCCGAGAAGAGGTGACCCTCGCCCAGAAAGCTCATCCGCATCGAGTTCTGAGAGTAATGTTTAACGAGTTCGGGCTTGTATTCTTAAAGACCATCGAATGACAGATAGAATGATAGCTGACGATCTGTCAATCCTAAAAACAATCGTTCACGAAATTCTGACTTGAAATGAAAAAATTGTGCACGAAAATCTCTTCCGAAGCTCTTGACTCCAGAACATCAAGCAAGGAGGGTTGCTGTGAAGGTTGGTTGGAAGCAGAGGAAACGGAGGACTTTCTCAACCGGGTCATCACTGGAGACGAGTCTTGGTTTTACGAATTCGATGTGGAGTTCAAATCTTAAAGCAAGGAGTGGAAGCAAGCAAACAAATCCAGAACAAAAAAGTCGCGAAGGTCAAAGTCCAATGTTAATGTTAGACAATGCTGATTGTTTTCTTTGATTCGCGGAGCATTGTTTACTAGGAATTTGTCCCTCTCGGCCAGACAGTGAACGTAAATTTCCACATTGAAGTTTTGCGACGTCTCAGAGCTCGTGTGGCCCGAGTTCGACCCGATTTGGCACAAGTGGGCAGGATTCACCCGATTTAGACCCGTGCGACTTCTTCCTGTTCCCAAAATGCAACACTTGGGGGATGTCGAATCCATAAAGGCAGCAACAACATGATAACTGAAGACTTTCAGCGATCTTATCAACAGTGGAAACGGCGTTGGCAGAAATGCTTCTTGTCTCAGGTGGAGTACTTTGAAGGAGACCATATTGAAATTCCTGAATAGTTGTAAAATAAGCTTATTATTCCACTTCTATACTTATTTCCGGACAAACCTCGTATTCCCATCATTCCCATCGGTACCTTTTACTTATGCAGTGGACATGAAAGAATCTTATGAAGCCATGGCTTTGCTGCTGGAGGTCATCAAATAGGAAGACCATGAATGGAAACTTTGCTTTAAATGTTGTGGGACTTCTCACAGACTTTCTGGGCGTCTTATCTTTTCATTGTGAATGATCTGTTGGACATCTACAAGCTCATGAAACGTGGAGTATCATTTAAAATTCACTTTTTACATTCCTGCTTTGATTTCTCATCAGAAAGTTTAGAAACCGCAAACAATGAGCAGCGTAGACGATGGTAGACAACTACTGCTAACGTAACAAGACCCAAATAAAAAATTAATTTCACAAGTAAATTTAGTATACGCCATCATCGCAACTGGGACAAGCCATGGCGTCCTGGATAAAATAGGATAGTCCAAAGAGCATCGAAGAGCAATAATCCAAGAGATTTCCAACATGAAAAAAGACTTTTACGTTAAGCGGGAGCACGGCATCAGGGAAGATTGTATAAAACAATAGAAACAAAAGAAAAATGTGATTTCCATACATTCACCGCTACAAATCGAAAAAAAATTAGGGCATTGATTGCCAGAGACTTCCCGAAGATGAAGATCCGGCAGAAATAATTATCCCAATAAAATAGAAATGCAATCAAGATGTTTAAACTCAGCACACCAAACTGTAACCTTTCGGTTCTTGACAACAGAGTCCTGATTCTTACCTTCGGAAGGAATAAGTCAGGCTCAAAGCCCATGAACCTACTAATACCAGATTTACCAATTCTATCCAAGATCTTCTTTGCAATACTGGACTCCTCTCATCAAATGGAAGGTCCGATTTTAGAGAGTTTCTGCGAGCTTGATAGCTAGAGATTTGTTATGCTGGACCAAGATAGAACTCTAGAATAGGTGGTAAGCATCTTGACACAAATGAATTGATTGGCTAGATTAAACTTATGAATCGATGTTAGAACGTGTTGGCTCAAGGTCAAGCCAGAATCCAATCACATTCCCAAATAAAACGCTGTGAGTTCTTAAGGGAACCTAAGCCAGATGTTGCTGGAAGAAAACCACCTCCCCGCCTTGAAGCCTAGATTAAAAGCGCCTTAAAGTGTTTCTGGAAGCTGCCATGATTGACATGTCGTCAGGTGAGACCAGATAATAGTCAAGCAATACCTTCTTCTGTTTCATTAGATAACTGCTGATATGAAAATGAGCCTTATCCTGCATGATAAATTTCATCAGCAAACTTGTCGCTTCACGTAGTCTAATGGTGGGGGATTTAGATCATTGCTTCAATGTTTTCTGGGCTTCGATGAGTGCCTCGATCTCCTTCGGTGGATTCTTTTTTAGAGTTGAGTCCACCTCCACGAAATTCTTAGCTCATGCATTGATGCCGAGACAATTTGAAACGCAGATATGACGTCCCAAACTGTAAAGGTGTCAATCTCGTCAATCATTTTTGTTGAGCAGTAATCGGACTATCTCACCATTATTGTAAAATAATTTCACAGCGAATTGTTGTGCACTATAGGACTGCCTACCTACGAAATCATCAGAGCTGCCACTACTAGATTTATAATTTCCCGTTTCGATGTGTCACTCTGTATTAGAATTGACTAACCTGAAAATTTGGCCGAAATGACTCTGAGGATAAGAGACGAAAATGTTTCTGAAGCATGCAGAAAATAGATAGGCCAAGGTTAGTGTTAAAGCATGACTTCAAAGCTAGGTAGATTATTGGAAAACAAGGTTAGTAAGTATTGTTTTCATTTTGACTGACCCTCGTATATAACAAAATAGGAACGAACTTCTAACACCTACTTATAAATATCACCGTACCGTTTACATTTACATAAGTTTATAAAAACACGATTTATTGCCGTTAAACTGGATTTGGGAGAGATGCATCGAGTTGCTTCTGTATCTACAGAGTACAAACATTATACATACACTGATGCTCATAAATATTGGCTCCAGCAAAATTTAAACCATTTTTTCCCCATCTATCTTTTTTTTTTCAATACATTCGAGTTGTTGAGGACAAAAAGTGGTACAAGCCATCAAAACAAACCTATCATCCTGTTATCATTGTTTCTAATAGTGTCTTTCTTTAACTAAATGATTAGAACTATAAGGAAAGTGAGGAGGAAGGCGTCTGAAATGTGTCGCTAGCCTACTCTCTTTTCAACTATACTAAGTGTTAATTTGTGGTCATCTGGTTGCTCTAGTATCATGCGACGCATCTTTTCGGCTTGGAAAGCTCTTTGTATAGCTCGAGTATGGATTTAGCCAGAAGTAGAAAGAATTAATCGCGATCGAATCTGTTAGGTCCACTGCGATTGGGTGATTGATGATATCGGTGGCTGATTGGTTATTTGGGTTTTCATCTTGGTACCTACTTTCGTGTGTGGCTTCAGAGGCGAGTTTGAGAGTCAGTATTTGAGATCTATGTTTGTAAAAAAACTGAAGTGTGTTGGTCATTTCCTCACAATTGGAGGTGCCTGAGGGAAAATGTTCAGGGTTTGTGTGTGATATGTTGGTGGTATAGCTGTGTGGCTAATATTGGGTGGAGATTTGTATGTTGGGTGGTGGTATTGTGGACGGATCATGGCTTTGTGGCGTTGTCTTCCAGTTCTGGCTGCTATATTTTTAACACTGGAGATTCGATGCTGCTTGTTGGGTGATTTCCTTTGCAAATGGTGTATTTGATAGGTTGGCGTGCGTTTGGTGGTTATGCTCACATTTAACCATTGAACATTGATTTTTTTTTTGTTATAACACTTAATTAAATTCATCTTTTTTTAACTTCAAAACCTCTCGTTTCCTTGTGCCAACATTTTTGAAGATAACGCAGTAATATACACCACCTCAGTACCACTGGTTTCGCTGCGATTGCACTGCATCTTCGTAATTAGCATCATCATCAACGCGAGCGACCGGGTCAGTGCCATGAACCTTGTAAATTTAAATATTTATGCACTGTTAAAGTTCTACTAGTAGCTGGTCCAGCATATTTTAAATTGGACATGGTCCACAGGTCCATATTTCGACTGTCTTATTAATTCGGATGGCAGTCGAACGCGTATGGTAATAACGAATATATTATGTTTATCTGTGAGTCCACTCTAAAGTCGTCGTCTTCTTCTTCTTCTCCATCGTTGTACTTCTTGTTCTTATATCTCGCGTTCCCTTATAACGTACCATCCTTCTTTTTCGCCTTATTATATTATTCATTTAATGTGTGTGCATTAACGTTTTTCGGTAGCATCGCATCTCCTACAGGTATATATGTATGTATACATAACCTATAATTTATCGGGCGAATATATTTACGTATACGTATATGAATCGATAAATAAGGATGGTGATTAAGCTTTAAATTATAATGGGTTCCTCCTTTTTTGCTTTTCCATTTTTATCCCGATTCCATTTTTAGTTTTGTCGCGTCTTTTTAAAAATGACAATTTTCGTCGTGTTTTTTTTTTTTTTATATAGTGAAACATCTTCGTCTCGAATAGCATAGAAAGCCGGCTGACATGTTACCTGCAATTCTGTATGTATATAGCGGCGATGATCGTTCTTCGATAATCTTGTAAAGTGGCGACATATCACGCCAATGACAGGTGTCCTGGGGCTTACGCTAACTACATATCTCGCCTTTCTGTAAAGACGGCCATCAAGCAATTGATGGACGTTCGAACATGGTTATACTTTTAAAAGCGATGCTTGCTAAAGTAAAAATTATGTAATGTGTGCGTACAGCTATGTTTATATTTCGTCAGGTATTTTTTGAGGTCTGAAATGCTACTCGTTTTAGCGGTATGTTTTGTGCCAAAAGGACTACCTAGAAAAGTAGTTTTTCTCTGAGCTGCATCACCTCCTTTCACGCACAATTATACGCATGAACAAGTTGTAGAGATGCTTCCATGAGGAGATACGGAGGCTAATGTCAAACTGATATCATTAAATAAATAAGGTCAATAAACAATATCTCTTTTTATTAAGTGGTTTTTATAAGAGGGCGATCTGAAATGTTTCCGGAATCAGCAAGAGATTGCGCACGAAGGTTGAAGTAGTTTCATTTGTCGGAAAGGCAACCATTTTTATAGCAACTGTCAAAATTTCAAACGTCTACTACCAATAGTTGTTGTTTAAGAATGTGTTTTGTGTAGCAAGTCAGGTGATTTCGCAAAAATGGATAAAATCGAATTTCGTGCAGTGATAAAACACTTCTGGATGGCTGGGAAAACGGCCACAGAAATTCGAAATATTTTGCTAGAGGTTCATGGCGGACCTACTGCATCATTTTCGACCATGCGCTACTGGGTGAGCGAGTTGAAACGTGACCGTTCCATCGGCCAGAAAGGTCATAGCGACCATTTTTTGGGATTATCTGCAGAAGGAAAGGACGATCAATACTACAGCAATTTATTGACCCGAGAAACAGCCTCGTTTGCAGCGGAAAAAAAGTGCTTTTCCACCACGATAATGCTGATCCTCCATATTCACCGGACCTAGCCTCCAGCTACTGTTTCCTATTGCCAAACCTGAAAGAATCGCTGGCAGGAAAGAGAGGAGGTCATCCAGATGATTATTTTGCAGACCTCGAAACATCCTACTTTTCCGACGGCTTGAAGTCACTGAAACACCTTTTGAAAAATTATATTGATCTTCGAGGAGACTACATCGAAAAATAAAAATAAAAAACCCATACCAATACCGTGTTTATGTATAAAGAGCTTCAATAAATCATAGAACAATTTTTTAGCAAGATGGAGCTCCATTCTCATTATACACGCAAAATTACAGAATTTTTAAGACACATTGTTTTGAGTGATTTGGACTTTGGCAAAATGACCAGCTAGAAGACCAGATTTGTCCCTCTTGTTTTTTTTTATTGGTGTTATCTAGGTTAGTTATATATACTAAGGTGTTTGATGCAATTATAGACAGCTTTTGAGATTTAAAATACCTTAGTGTCAAGCAGCTGTAAAATCTAAAAGGTCATTTCCAAGAGATACTGGCTCACTGCTTAGTAGTTTATTGCAAAGATTTTGAACATTTTCTTTAAAATATTAGAGGTTTTAAAATTGTGAAACCAAAAACCAATTTAAAATCTACTTTAGAATCGCCATTAATAGGATATGAAGTTTTTACCATGTTCTATAAAAATGCATTGTATAAATTTAAATTGATTTTGGTTAATTTAAATACTAACCAATTAGTTGATTATATTATTTGTTTATTTACTTATGTAGGGATAAAAGCAAAACATACCCAAAAAGATACTACCTATATTTAATAATTTGTTAATTAACCAAAAACCCTGGATATAATCGCTCTTTCTACCTATAGCTAAATAAACTGCTGTTCAATTGAAGTCTTAGCCTAAGTAATTAGCAATGCATAGCATGACAAATTTTAATGTTTTATAGTTTATTTAGAGAGATTTCCATGAGCTCTCACTAGAAATATGATTTTCTACAGAAATAACCAGCCATTTGGTTACTTAATATAATGTTTGGAATGGAAGTATTTTTGGAAGAAATTGGAAGAAAAATAAGCGAGAATACAGATACAAGAATGTGGTAAAAAAGCATTCATACAGAATTAAAAGATATAATTTCAACTTGGGAAGTAGCCTGAAGACGCACGGAGCCAAATCAGGTGAATACGGTGGATGATCGATAACAATGTTGCCTTTTTCAGTCAAGAATTCATTCAATTGTGCGATGGTGCATTATCCTGCAAGAAAAATCAACTTCCTGGCTCTCGATAATTCGGTCGAACTCGTCGAATCCTGGTCCAGAATCGTTGCACACCTCCCACCCGTGACCTATTGGGACGAATTCTCTTTGAATCGAAGAAAATGGTCAGCGTTCTCTTGATTTTGCTCTTCTGAAAGCGTAATTTTTTTTCTTTTGGCTCTTCTGGTGACTTCCATGCTGCACTCTGACGTTTTGTTTTTGGCTTGTATTTAAAACACCACGTTTCATCATCACCACACTGGCTGGCATGCTCATCGGATTCCTTTGGGACATTTTTAACATGTCTTGGCAATGCTGTACGCTACAATCTTTTCGGTCGTCAAAATTCGATTGAATGTGTCCTAGTTTCCACTTCGATAAGTGTTGCAGGGCCCTATTCTATTCTCGATTTTTATCAATAGTCAGAATGATCAGAATAATATTATATATATGCCAATAATTAGAACTTATATGCCAAGAATTCATCCACAAAATATAATGCCTGCTCCAGCAACACATCCTTGAGCCTGCGTCAAAACATGTTTGAGCTAGGCAGCTCTCTCTAAAGCTGAAGGCAATTTATTGAAAAATTACGTCTCACCACTCTCAGGGCAAAACATGCAGACGAGAGCCTGCCAGAAAAAGTGCGAACGTGCTGCTACCAACTTAGATCTGAATCTATTGTCAAACCCAGAAATTTTAAATTACTATATGATACAAGTTGTAAATTATTGATATTAACGTTCAGATTTGATGTATTTTCTTTTTATAGTAAGAGTTTAGTTTTACTCAAATGAAGGCTGATTCTAACCTAGTAAATTCATTATTTATAAGGCTTTCCAGGTCTTCTAAACTTGGAGCGTGCCAGGTCAAGGATGTATCTTCAGCGAAGAGGTTTAAATGGGATCGAAAATCTATTAATGCCAGATCGTTTATAAATATGAGAAATAGGGTTGGTCCCAATACCGAGCCCTGTCGAACATCACCTGAAACTCGACTAATGCCCGAGTCGATATGGGTGTCTCACACAATCAAAGACCTTAGACAAATCGCAAAACACTGTTGCGGCAACTTGCCTGTTATTAATTTGATTAAGGACATTCTGTAAAAATTGATACACAGCGTCGGAAGTTGATGTTCCAGTCCTAAACCCAAACTGTCAACTAGACAGTAGCCCCTAGGCTTCGCTTATCAAGTCAACAAAATGCTTCAATACTTGAAGTGGCATCTGAAGCAAAATGCAAAAGCAATGATCTTAGCAACCTAACTATTGTTTGTAGAGATCTTCCTAGTTTATTTGAGATTAACAACGCGCCATTTTTACGTCACTAGTCTAAAACTATGGAAATATTTTATTATTAACAGTTGGGGACAGTGTGGTAGGTTAGCTATACTACTACTTGAAGTTGGTATTTAGTTTGGCAACCCTGAAATATTTTTGGGTTAGAATTACTTAAGTGAATCAATATATATTTTTTTTTAATGTGTGGTGGGTGCTTAGTTGCAGTGTCTCCGTAAGCTGTATTACTTGTCTGGCTATCACTGCAACTCTTGCGGTGTAGTTTAGTGTGTGTAAGTTGTGTTTTAAATGGCTTTGTGATAGCATCATATCGCCTTTTATGATGCCGCGCTGTTAATCACTTTGCTCCCAACAGCGAATGGCAAGTCGCTTAGTCGATTAATGACATTTACTCTGTCAAATTTTTGACACATTTGAATTTGAAAATCAGGCATGTCAACATAAAGTTTCAAAGTATTTTCTTTAGCAAGATTGACGACACGGCGATAGTTTTAAATTGTACTTCAAATTGTGACAACTGTCAGTGACAAATCTAAATTAGAGAAGATTAGATTTGGTTATTTATTCAACATGTTGGAGTTACAACGCAAAAAGTTTCTAATCGAAAGTTACTCCAGAACTGGTCGAAAATTAGATAAATAATGTTATGATTGTCATCATAGATTGTCACGTCAGATATATTTTCATGGCAGCCAATAACTGAAAAAGAAATATACATCGAAATTGCAATCAAGCCAACACAGAAAAATACCCTCTGGTATAATACTCCGTGACGTCAGTAGTCTTTGTACTTCAATAGTTGGCCGCATTTTCACGAAATTTTGAACATTTATATCTTAATAAATAATAAAGATATAGCAAAATAACAAAATACGGGTCCATTTTCTTAAATTCCTATATGTGATTGTTTATAATTTGAAAAATTCAAATTGTCAAAATGTCTTAAAACTGAACGTCTTGCGAAATCCCGCAACTACGACATTGATTCGCAACTTCTTCAATTAAATTCGTCCTATCGAAAAAAAAATGCGTAATAACCAACCAGCAATAATTCTTCGTCGATACATTCTTAAAATACACCTCCTGCATAAAGTTTGCATATTGGATTACATTAGAGTAATCTCGATATTCATCACAGGTGGATCGGCAACTCAATATTTCATCTCGACTATATTATAAATATGTCCGGTATAATAATACCTAACCGTAATTACCCGTATTATTACCGTACATCACGACCCGTTTCCTTTTAGAGAGCGCCAAAGAAAAACTGCCTTCCCTAATTTAAATTGATGTACTGCCAATTTATGTTCTCGTCGTCATCGTCGTCCTCGTATTATACGGACGACATCTGTTTGTACAATCGCGAATTAAATATACTACATCTCTTGTTTATATCTCGAGCGAAATGCCCTCGTCCTTTTGGACGTTATCCAATTGACAGGTCGGTGAATTTATTGGTGGTGTGAACATTTACATAAATGCCCCGACGGCTATATAATTTGATCGTAACTGAGGACGATGTAATTTTGCATACAATTTTTTTCTTGGTTCGTTTCTACAGAAGAAAAAAGGAAAAGGTCAGAAGGTTTGGAAACTTTTATTGATTTTGTATTACCAAAGCCTGCCTAAAAGAATGTTTATAAAATGACCTCCATGACTGCACTGCAGGTGCTCACCCTTTTAACAAAGTTCTAGGACACATTTTGGCATAAGATAGACTCCTTTTATTTCAATGATACGGCATTGCGTTTCATTTTTTGGTCTAGAATTGTTTGACGTTTGTAGATTGTAGACCAAATTCCTCAAATTTCTTGTCGGCCTACTACGATCTCCAAATTTGGCAATTTTGATTATTAATAAAGCCACCCTACCTAACTGGAAATAAGCTTCATCGAAGAAAATTATTTTGTGTGGTTTCATTTCCAACATCCATCTAACAAGCTGTCCTCGCTCAATATAATCAATTTTTGTGTCAATCGATTCTTGTCAGCCTTGGGGCATAGTTCAGCATCACGTGTGGCAAACAACCTTAGAGGACAAAAACTCTCTCTGGCCTAAAATTAATTCTTGTATACAATCGCGTGAACATTTTTAACAACTTATTTGACAAAGAACAAGAACCTATAAGTCTACTCTGCATCAATCTATCAAGATTTGACCATTTGATTTCGACTCGACTTCATCTCCATCTCCACTAACATCCGAGCCGAAAACAAAACGTCCGAGTGCGGCATGGAAGTCACCAGAAGAGCCAAAGACAATGCTGATCGTTTTTTTTCAATTCAAAGTGTTTTCAATTCACAATAAATTCATCCCAGAAGCTCAGACGATGAACGCAGAATATTATGTGGGAGTTCTAGAATTCGACGAGTTCGATCGGAATATCAAAAGCCAAGCAGTTGGTTTGTGTTGGACGACAATGCACCATTGCACAAAGCCATCATGATACGTGAATTCTTGACCAAAAATGGCATCGTTATCGATCATTCATTATATTCACGTGATTTTGCTCCGTGGGACTTCTGGCTATTTCCCAAACTGAAATAGGCGATGAAAGGAAATCGTTTCGATACCATCCCGGTCATCCAATCCATGGACAAGTTTGTTGAACGTTTCCTGCGCTGTATTGACTCAGAAGAAAATTATTTTGAATAAGCAAGAATAAAAAATCAAAATAATAAACATTTTGTATTTTTTTTTAGACCAGTCTCATTACATCTGAGACAGATCATCCTATGAGCTGAGCAACTTTTTTTCAAAACATTAAACTCTGTCAAGATCAAAATTGTGTGAGAATGGTGGAATATTCCTTGGGGGGTGGTGTCACGGATACAATCAAGCTATTAACGACTTTACCACCTCTCCAAAGTACAGAATGTTATAAATTCGTTCCATATTGATAATAAGGTTGCATGAGAAGGCTGTGATAATGATCGTCTTGAAGTAGGCTTAGAATTCATCTGCAACAAGTTCTCTAATACCAAGAACTTGAATTCATTTCAGATTGCTCCGATTTGCAGAAAATTTCGAAAGCCTTTAGCAACATGAAATGTTTATCCAGGTTCATTGGCCATCAGTTTTCCCATCACAAGCACAGTTGGAGTTCATTTGATGTTAACGACACCTTCGTGATCGTTATTACCACTATTGTTTATACACTCAATCATGATTACCCTTTCTTTTTGTATTCAAACTTTAACTGATGCAGCAGGTTGAGCGTTTTGTGAGATTATTCTGAAAGAGTTATAGTAATTGTCCAAAATTGTCCACACTTCAAAGTGTGAAGTGCACACAGTTAACTTCAGAATTGATCCAGTCGATTCCCTCAAAAATAAACAATTAAAACATGATTACGCCTTATTAATTAACTATTTATTAGTAACCAAATCCAAAAGATCAAGAAAGAAGCAATGCTATTAATTTCTATCATGTCATTTTGCAAAAACTAAATCAAAACAGACGAAAAACGGGGCATAATGAACAGATGCCCAATGTCCTCCTGAGACCAGAGATGCTACGATCAATGGATTTTAATGGGATTTGGAGAAGCATAAGAATTTTTTTCTCAAAGAAAAAAAAGTTGTGTCCATTTTATTGGACATTGGGTTATTGCAAACATTCTATAGCTTTAAGTGATATTCTCTACAACGATTACTATTACCAGTTGAAGAACAAGTAAACAGTAAAATTTAGTTTTTCAAACTGAGACGCATCATCATCACTCTCGGATTCTTCAGGAGGAACACAGCCGGCCACTTCAGTAATCTCGGTATCGGATTCGTTTTCATTATCGGAAAAAATTTCTATACCAGAGTTGTCTGTTTCCAATAATGTCAACAACGCATCATCGTCATCGCCGACTTTTAATAACTTTTTGTGCCCTCGAAGCACTCTGAAATTTACAAAAAAGTAAGATTAGATTCTTGCGGCAGCAAATCCAATTGTCCAACCAGTGGGACACAAGGATTTTTCACATTTCTAAGATCTCATCTTCTGATACAAATATTTTATGATTAAACATACAAAATAAACAGGTAAAAATCATTATAAACAGCATTTAAGGAATAGAAAACTTTCTTTGCTTACCATTTAATTTGAAACGGTTCGAAGAATGAGGGTTGGTCAAATGTTCTTAAACAAAAAAGAAGAAGAAACAATAAATTCATTATGGGAAGTTCTAATACTTCTCAAATTAAAACTATACCAAGAAAATCGTTCCTGTTTGTCTCGAGGATTAATCCTGAAACGGACGAGAAAACTTTGAAATCACATCTGGTTCAATTTTTTAAGGAAGCAGAGGTCGAGGAATTGACTTCATTCCCATCCGGAAACTTACAAGTCCTTTAAGGTTTCTATCGATCAGTCGAGTTTTGATGCAGCTTTGGATCCAACCAAGTGGCCGTCTGTTACGAAGTTTGTTACGAAGTTTTTTCGTCCTCGTCGATTGATTCAACCACAGAGATAAAGCGTGTGTGGATTACAATTTTTTACTGCTGAATTGTCAATCTCTTTCACCTGAGAAGGCTGATGAAATTGTAATTAATTATGTAAATCTTTATAACTTAAACTTTTTATGTTTAACAGAAACTTGGTTGCCGGCAGATGCTTTGAGTCGAATTTACTTTGGTGACTTTGTATTGCGTTCCAGTTTGAGTCGTTCAAACCTCAACGGCGGGGGAGTAGCTATCTGGGGTAGAACTGCGCCGAATCGACAGCAAGCCGCCTCGATACTTTCCCCACACTCCGCTTCTCCCCTTCCCTTAAAGTGAATAAGTGCTTTAGGGAAAGGAGAACAGTGGGGTGAATTTGTGACGACTACGGAGCTGAACCTGGAAGATTTCTCTGTAGAAGGTGTAGTTGAGTTCTGTGGTCTTTATTGGAAATTTAATCACAATACCACTCTGATAATTTTATGTTACAGACCACCTAATAATTCTGTTTTTAATTTAACCAGTTTCTATGAAAAATTTTCTATTTTACTTGATAATTTTTTTAATGTTTACATGCCAATAATCTTTTTGGGCGACTTTAATTTAGACCCACACAGAGATAGTAATCATTCTTCTATTTTAAACAGCATTCTTAATAGGTATAATTTTCAAAACATTATCAATATCCCCATTAGAGGTAATTATATTCTGGATCATTGCTACTTAAACCAATGCAGTGGGGCCACCAGTGCCATAGCTGTTGATAATTATATTTCGGATCATAGGAATTTACTTGTTAATATACCTTCTGTTGTTAAAACAAATACTAATGCAAGAATTCTCAGAAGGGTTTTTAGCAGTGGTGGCATTGCTGGTTTCATTGCATGAAAGTTGGTGTGAGGTTTACAGTTGTTCTGACTTTCAAAAATGATTCGAAAGTTTTCATAATATTTTTCTTAGACCACAGAAGAAACGATGGGTCAACAATAATGTTATTTTTTCATCTAATAATTTAAAAACTTTATTTCACCTAAAACAAAAATACCCGCAGTTAAATCGTTTCTATGTTCAAGCTAGGGATGATCACAGAAGATTGGTTAAAAATGTTAAGCGACAATATTACCAGACTAGAATTGTTAATTCTGACAACTCTTCCAGAACATCCTGGAAGATTATTAAGGAGTTATCGAACTCTACTATGGATAATAAAAATATTGAACTGAGGATTGATAATATAACCATATCGAGCCCTAATCGTATAGCCAACAGTTTCAATGAATACTATGCCAATTTACCTTTGAATATTTCGAGTCAACTTCCTATTCCTGTTGGGCATACACAAAATAAGCCTCAACGTTTAAATGCATCTTTTTTTCTAAGACCAATATTATATCATTTATTATATATTATATCTCTACTGGTTTTGATCAAATACCACCAATTATTATTAAAGCTGCTTGTGACCAGCTGATTCCGGTCTTACCTTTCTTAATTAACAAATCTTTTGTTGAAGGTGAATTCCCTAATTTACTAAAAATTCCAAAATCAGTACCGCATTGCATAAGAAAGGGGATAGAGCCCTTTTGGAGAACTATCGCCCTATTGCGTTGACATCGTGTTTTTCTAAAATCTTTGAGTACTGCTACTTGTCCAGACTTGAAGAATTTCTGGATAAACATAATATTTTGTCAATCTATCAGCATGGTTTCAGGAGAGGCCACTCTACAGCTTCAGCTCTTGCCAGCTTCCTGGGTAGTGTGGTTGATGCTATTGAAGGCGGTACTTATCCCGTCGGTATATTTCTAGATCTTACCAGGGCCTCTGACTGTGTCGACCAAACACTCTTATTGGAAAAACTTGAATTGTACGGGATTAGGGGTAATGCCTTAAGTTGGTTACAGTCTTTTGTTGCAAATCGGGAACAATATGTTAACATTCGTCATTATAACAGCAATAATAGTAGTGACTTTTCATCTACCATACTAAATACGAATATAGGGGTTCCACAAGGCTCTGTGTTGGGGCCTTTACTTTCTATACCATTTCCATGGTCTTTCGAAATAAAGAATGACTTTACTTACTTTACTAAAAAAATTATACAAAGTTGACCTAGTTATGGGGTTCCTAAGATTTGGTAAATTAAAATCAGGGTGTACAGAAACAAGTTTCGTAGTCACGAAGCAATTCTCGAGTATGCCATTAATGTCGACTCGATATAAGGAGGAAGCGAATGGGAAATGAAAAATTCTTAATGTTTTATTATTCAACATACTCTCCTCTTAATTGGATCTTGCTCTGCAAACCAGGCCTCCACAGCTTCAATCACCTCTTCGTTGGAAAAACATTTACAAACTTTTACTTTTTTTTCAGTTGGTAGTCGGACGGAGCCAGATCTTGAGAATAGGAGAGAGTGTTCGAGTAATTTGAATCTTAAATCACTTATCTTATTTGCGTAGACGAGGGGCATCATCCTGCAAAACCAAAGCACTTTTGGACAACTTTCTGCACCTTCTCTTCACATTTTTTTTTCTCGTAAGGTGGTCACTAACGTCGAATAATAATTCCCTAAACTTCTTAGACCTTGGAGAACCAGAGGGTCTCCATTCCATCGATTGTTTGTTTTCATCCATAGTAATACGGCTTAAGCATCATTTTATGCTCAACATTCAGACATTTGGGGATCCATTTTGCAGAAACTTTTGTCCAAATACACTAACAGGAAAAAAAAGCTCCAATAGCTTAAAATATCTGCCTATTCGTACCTTAAGCTCCCGAGAGTAAAAGACTTAAAAAAAAAAACCAAGAACGTTCGTACTAATGTGATCGCGAATCAAATTTATTTCATCTCTTTTTAAATTAGCCCAATACGTCGGTCGTAAACAAAATAATCATAAAATTTATATTAGATCTTACTAATCAAAGCATGAATACCTATCCAGAAATTAACATCGGAGAAAAATCTTCCCTTCCAGCGTAGCTTTTAATTCGCAATTTAAAATCTAGGAAAAAGGAAATCAGGTTTTTTTAAAATCCCCTACCTCACTCAATTTTTAATTATCCAGATTACCTATCTTCATCACAATCATAGTCATCACCGTATCTCGTTTTTTTTTTATACGATCCTTCTTTCTTCTTTTTAATAATTCGTATGCGTACCTTCCACCCGCTCCAGGCTTTTCTACCTAAAACAACCCCTACTACTACCAACCTCTACCTACAGAGAGCAACGAAACAAAAAATAAAAACAAAACCATCCACCCGGCAGCTTTTCAATTTGTCCCGTCAAGCTTGTCCCACGTACACTATAGATCGTCGTTCATTTCTTCTCCTCGCATACATACATATATATATATATATATATATTACGCTTCCATTGTTTCAATATTGACAACTGCCAACCGGGGGAAGGTACTATAGTGGTTTGATGTATCTAGAGAAAAAAAAAAATCGTTGCAGCTGTTCGCGGGCGGAGCTCCACTCGTATAAAACGCATGCGCGTAAAATAGGCGTATCGAAAGTCGAAAAGTCGACACGCCCCTAATTCCAATTGGTCGTGGTCGCCTGGTTACCGTTCCTATCCAATCCGATCGCGTTTAAATTACGCGCGGAGAAGGGATTATTTTGAAATTCCCTCGGGGTTGTGGTGGTGGGGTATAGTTGTGGAGTTGTCGTTGTGTACTGTACTCTCTATAGTGGAAATGTATTCATGCGGGAGAAGTTAAATGAAAAAATGAGAAGAAATGCTTGATGTTTCCGGCGATGAATGACGTAGTTATTAAATATATCTATAGATATAGTTGGCTGCCTGGAGAGAGAGAGATTTGAGTTTTGTAATTAATTACCTTACCTGATGCTGTGTCTATCTATCTACTCGTGCTTATTCTATATTCTGGACGGGTGAAAAGGGGGAGGTGGGTGAGGGAGGTATAGCTCGAAGCGATGTGTATAGATGCAGTTTGGAGTTAATTACTTCCTCTTCTGGAATGGCGCTTAATACTGGAGCGATTGCTTTTTGGTGAAGTCAATTTCTGTAGTTACTTCTGTTGCATGGAAATTCTAGTTTAATTAGGAGATTTTAGGAATGATTAAGATTGATGAGTTTGGTAATATTTGAAAATAAAATTGAAGCAAAGTAAATAATTTTTTGTTTTAAAGGATTTTATTTGCAAACATTGAAATTGTTGAAGATCCAAATAGAAGATTGAGTAGCAATACTAGTCGAATATGTCCTCATTTAGTGCTACGTCCATACCTAGTGTCCTAACATTTGTCTTTGACCACTTTTTGCGTTTCAAGATCATAAAAACACCAAAACCTTTGATGTTACCGTTTACGATCGGAACACCAAAAACAAACCAGAAACAGTCGATAAAACTTGTAGGTTGCGGTTTTGTTTTGCCTGGTTTAGTGAAAAATCAGCTTTATAAAAATGGACATGTAAATGGGTCTTATTTTCAGAAATGATGAAAAATAAAGCCTGGATGGAATTGAAGAAGTAAATTCTACATCAGGTGTAACAATCACCTTAAAGATGCCGGTCCTTTCAAAGCAATTTCTTAGGTTTAATAAGCTCATACTTTTCTCCTAAAAAGAACCTTTATTCCTTTAATCTCTGTGCGTTTGTCTAAATAAATAGAAATAATTCAATATCGTGTTCTTCAGCCACAATTGTTACCATTAATCCCAAAAAAAGCTGATGCAAGAACTTTTCCAGCAAATTTTTGAACACAAAACTTCTTACTCCTTGGAGAACCAGAGTGTCTCAATTCCATTGATACTTACTTTGTTCCTGGGTCGTAGAAATGTATTCAAGTTTCATCCATAGTAGCAATACGGCTTAAGAAGTCTGCATCATTTTCAAACTGAGCACAGATTGAACATGATGCTTTCACCCTTGCATGATTCTGTGCAAAATGCAGACGTTCGGGGATCCATTTTGCGAAAATTTTTCTCATGTCCAAATCGACGTGAACTACATGACGGACGCCTTCATATGCCTCAGATATTCGCTGTAGCCCAATTTTTCGATGGTCTGACAAAATCATGTCATGAACTGCATCAACATTTTCGGGGACGGGCATAGAAATCCTTTCGAAGCTTCTAATCCAATAATTTTTCACGGTTACATACCAAGGACACTGGCACAATTCACCAAAACATGTCTTTTTTAAAACTCAACCTCTAAGGTATAGTGCACCAGGGTAATAGTCAAATTTGCACTAGTATACTACACACTTGATGCTAGTCCTCTTTGACACAATTTTGTTTCTTTTGCAATTCAGCCCCTAAGGCGGTGAACTTTATTTGAAACTTGGTATTAATGCTCTTGTCTACACTGCTTGTACCGTGTCTTAAGGAAGAGACCAAGAAAAAAATCATGCGAGTACATTCTTTTGGATACTGACGTTTCATTTCTGTCCTTCTGGCACTTCTTCCATATGTAGTCATTTTTCTTGTCCTCAACATTTATCTTCAGATTTGAATTTGATTGGTTCAACATTTTTAATTTCATTTAAACTTCTATCCTTTTTTAATCATGTGGTAGATTTTCTTTTTCAACTCTTAACAAATTGTTCTGTAAGATTTTTTTTGTCATATCTATTACGTTGACTGGTGGATCAGATCTGATTGATTTTATTATACCAGCGAAATCTACTTCTACTGATGTCTTCATAGCACCTTTGCATTGTCAACAAGGATTTTCGTATGCCGTAAGATTTCTATTGTTCTATAACTAACAATATATTTAAGCCTTACCTTTTTCGCTTTTTATCCATGTCCTTCCCAACCTCCTTGATACCCTGTAGAAACTAACTTTTCTATTTATGTGAAAAATGCTCACTTAGCGCCGCTTGGAGCTCTTCTTCATCTAATAAACGGTTCCCATGAAATTTTTTTAATTTAGTAATAGATTGTAATCACTGTGGATTAGGATAGAGCAATGATGTGGACGATTGGTTTCTTCTAAATCATAAACAGTTAGGGAAACACTGACGGTGTGAACTGGACCTTTCTTGTTAAGAGTTTTTTTATTTTTTAAATAGAACACTGTGGCATTAATTTCTGCGCAGACATAGTGACTTCACACCGTCCCAGGAGTCTTCTTCTTCTTCAATAAGGTATATTTGGTTTGCGTTCCCCACCGGAAAGATTCTCGAACTTGACTAAAACCATCGTCAGAATTTCTTTTAGCGAACTGTTTCCTATGACCAAATTTGTACTGTAATGGAATGCAAAGGAACAACAATCAAGATAATAAAACCAGGTGCAAGCATGAAAATTAGCTTTTTAAAAGAAATACTATAACAATTAGCTAATTACGAGAGTACGCATGACTGAATTCCTAAAAAAGAAAATCAACAGGAAATTTATGAAATGCATGAATTCCAAAAATGAGGAAACTATGCAAGCTTGAAGGAGCACTCAATATCACTACTAAAACAAATACTTATTACAATTAACACTACACCTCTACATAACTTGTAGATCCATATTCAAGAACAACATTTTTAAAACATTGACTGGAATACAGGGAAAATCAAAATATCAAAATATCTCAATCCTTTGAGGAGAGAGTGGAAAGCGCCGACCAAACTTAGCTAGCTCATCCGATTTCCTAATATGCCCTTATGACTTCGGGTCTAGATGAAAATAACCTCACAGCCTTTCTTTTCTATTAGCCGTATACACTCATTGACTTCCTATAGGAGATTGCTATCGCAACTTATTTTATGCCTGCCAGGAGTCCATGGATTTCTGTTTACTTTTAATGTCACACCAATCCAATCAATATTGGTTGTAAAAGTAGTAAAGGTCCAAAGTACTGCTTATAAATTAGACTACAAAGATTATAACAAATGCTACATCGATCGATCAAACTAAGCAGTATTTAAAGGAAGGGATTTTTTAACCACTAATACACTCTTGAAGTAAACTTTAGAAAATATTTTTTTTGTAGTTTTTACTTCAACGTTTTTATTTCAACAACTTTCTCTTGACAACCTATTTTCATCGAATTCCAACTCGATTAGTTAAAGGCAGAAATGGAATTAGATTATTAGGAAGCTGGCTTCTCAAAGTTAATACTCAAAAGACCTTAGTTGATTCTGCCGAGCAGAGGAAGAGAAGCTAGGCTTTATTACGCGCTGTTTCATCGATATATGTATAATGGGTTGTGAATTTCAGGTTGTAAAATCCACTTATTGTTTCTTTATAGTCATAGATAACACTTTAGATCTCCAAAGAATTGATCAATTTCTTGATATTGAATCTCACATTACATTTCTTATACAATAGCCTAAAGTCTAAAATTCCCAAAATGACCTCCTATTAAACCATGAATAAATAAAAAATATCCCAATAGCCATGAGAGATAGGAATAATTATTTTACACTGACTATTACAGAACAAATCTGGTAAATGATTGAATGATTAAGAGGGAAAAAAAAGAAGAAATATATAAAATACGAATTATCCTCTTCTAAAGAAGAAAACTTTGCATTGGAACTCTTTAGAAACATCATTCAAAGAAGAGACCTTGTTTCAGAATTCGTATCTAAAGTGTAACTAAAAGAAAAATGTCAAATCAAACAACTAGACGTAAGGCTGAGCCACCTTCATCGTATGATCTTCGATATGGAAGAATTACTGCTTCAAGAGAGACTTTCTTCTAGAATTTATCGTTGGGAGTGCAAAACTATCAAATACTGCTTCTATGAAAAAAATTAAATTGAATTGAGTTTTTGGTGCCCTTTTCCAACTTTTTGCTCCTGAAGAAGGCATTGTATTAGTATAGCGAAACGTTGAGTTAGTACATTTTGTATTTTTTGTATATTTATTCGCAATAATGTTTGTCAGGCGTTTTGCTTTCGGTTCAAGTTTATCTTTTGTATATTTTTGAATAAGTAGATTAGACTCAGAGGTTCCCAAACTTTTTTGTGTCGTAGACCCCTTGCCATGTTTTCCGGTTTTGGGTTGACCCCCTACTTACCTGATATTGATTTTTTGTAAATTTCGAACTGTAGTGAAGTTTAATATTAAAAACTTAAAGTAAAAACACATGTTAAGTTTTATACATTTATTAATTGAATTTAAATTAAAACTACTAACAATAAAATTTTGTATCTGTTATATAAAATATACGTAACATAAAATGAACTAAGCAATAAGTAAATGTTTTTAGTGAGAAGGATGAACCTGTTTTTTTGTTAGAGATTGGTAACAGCGCTGAACCCCCTTTCCACTGGGTAGGACGATGGAAAGGAAATTAAAAATTTCCTCATTATATTCCATAATAGGGGATAAGTAACGGGTATATTGTTTTGCAGCCAGAATTGCTGAGATCCGTTTTTAAACTGAACCTTAAGTTCTTCGTTTGTACTTAGTTCAGTCAGTTCCTCTTGTATTATGACATTCGTTTCTTCTATGTCACCATATGGGTTAATTATCCACGGTGGTATTACCATAGTCAAAACATCTTCAAACCTAGTTTCAAAATCTGAATAGAGGGCATTTAAATGTTGAACGTAGGTTGGGAAAATTCGCCCCGTCCAATATTTTGCTTCATTAGTTTAACTTTGGCAAGAAACGCTGATAAGATGGACTTTGTTTTACTGCTGCAAATTAAACTGCAAATTAACCATATTAAATTTTATAAACAAATCTATTAAATAGGCGATGTCTGTTTTTCTCTTCAATAAATTGTCTTTTAAAATTTTATCTTTAATATCCAGAAATTCTAAAATAGTCTCAAAAAGTGCAAGAAATCTTGTCAAACATAAGCCTTTCGACAGCCAGCGTACTTCAGTGTGAAGGAGTAATTGATGGAAGTGTTCGTCATTTTCTTCACACAACTGCGCAAATAACCGCGTATTCAAAATGCGTTGCTTCGAATTCGGTTTACTGCATCAATAATTAATTGAAGAGATTCATGCAATCTAACACTCACATTTTTAGCAACTAAATGTAGTCGATGGATGACGCAATGTATTGCTAACAACCCTGACACATTTTGTTTTAAATAGCTTATGAATCCACGATAACGTCCAACCATGGCAGGTGCTCCATCTGTAGCTACTGATATTATATTTGATAAAGGGATTGCTTTTTCAATGAAGTAATCCTTCGAAACATGAAATATTGATTCACCTTTAGTGTCGGTTGTCAAAGTTCTTGCGAAGAGCGGTTCTTCGTAGATTTCTTGATTCATAATAAAACGAACATATGTCAATAATAATGCTGCATTACCAGGTAAAGTTGACTCGTCCAGTTGTATAGAGAAATGGGTCGTTTGCAAATAATTACACAAGAAGCTTTCAATATCAGAACTCATTTCATCAATACGTCTTTCAACAGTATTGTTGCTTAAGGGAATTCTTTTAATATCAGATGCAGGTTTTTGTAAAACAGTTTTTAAAACCTTTTCAACGGCTGGCAAAATTAACTTCTCTCCGATAGTATGCGGTTTTCCGGATTTTGCTATAAGTAGCGAGATATTGTAAGACGCCCGCAAACCATCATCGTTTCTTTGTGACGTGGAAGCGAACATTCTGTCCAGCGTGGGTCTCTTCTGAAGTTTATCTTCGAGTGTTTGAAAGTATTTCAAATCTTCATCTGTTTTATCAAGGTGACATCTTCTCAGATTATCCTGCAGCTTGGATGGTTTCATAGCATCATTCCCCAAAACTTTGTTGCATAAAAGGCACTTGTTGGCAATTGTTTGTCCGACAATGATGGAATGAAGCCAAACTTCAAATAATCAACGCTGTACTGTCTACATTTCTTTTTAGATTCGGACATGGCATCAGTCATCTGCGGGCAAAATTAATCTATTTTAATAAGACATAAAGTCAAGCAGCTATATATTAAGAAATCAAAGTCAAATTTAAATCGTATGGCCTTAGATTTTGTGGCAGGCATAGGTGTACAGGGTGGGCAAATAAGCGAGGTAAGCGGCTGTATCTCAGAAACTAATGATCGTAGAAAGTTACGGTAAAATTTTTTATAGGTAAAGTGCTCAAGGGAAAATGCTGGAAATTATTTTCAAGTTTCCAAGATGGCCGCCAGTGGGCGTTTCCACCATCTTGAATTACATAAAGTTAGGTTTCTCGCGATTTTTTTCAGTGAATATAACACATAAGCATTTGCGTTTTAATGTTAACTTAAAGTCATTGACACATTTGAAAATGGCAGTAAAACTTACTGAATCAGAACGAATTGAGATATTAATGATGCGCGTGGGTACGGTGATCGTCAACGTTCTTTTGAAGAGGTTCGTATTTTGTTTAATACTGTTTATCCGGATCGTCACATTAGTAAAAGTACGGTGTGCCGAAAAATTCAAAAGTTTGAAGTCTTTCGTCAGGTGAAGGATTTACCTAGAAGGGGACGTCCATTAACAGCAACAGATGAAGAAACTAGTTTGAATGTGTTACTTACAGTGGAAGAAAATCATCATCACGTGTCCACAACAGAATTAGGTCAAATTCATGAGATCTCTCAAAAATCTGCTCATAAGATTCTTAAATCAGCAAGAATGAAAGACTGAAGATGATCCAGATCGTAGACTACATTTTTGCGAAACAATGACGGAATTGATCGAGCAGCAGCCTAATGTTTTAGATCACATCATTTTTTCAGATGAAGCAACGTTTTATCTCAACGGCACTTTGAACAGACATAATTGTCGCTACTGGTCGATTGAAAATCCGCACTGGATTGAACAAGTCCATACACAGCGTCCTCAAAAGGTGAATGTCTGGGCTGGTCTTGTTGGAAACAACATCATAGGACCAGTTTTTATAAGAGGAAATTTAACTGGCAACGTCTACTTAAATTTATTGCGAAATGAGGTTGTTCCAGCACTTGCGGCCCTCTTTCCAAATGCAAACATAGGTGATCACCCTAATGCACATTTTTGGTTTCAACAAGATGGAGCTCCCCCTCTCCCCCATTTTGCCCATAATGTCCGCGATTATTTGAATGAAATTTTTCCGGAACGTTGGATCGGACGTAGAGGAGCAATCGAATGGCCAGCACGTTCGCCAGATCTCTCGCCATTAGATTTTTTCTTTTGGGGTCAATTGAAATGTCAAGTGTACAAAAATCGTCCCCATAATCTTGAACAATTGGAAGAGAGAATAGTTCAAGAAGCCAATCGCATCACTCCAGAACAAATACAAAATTCAATAAGACATTTTACTGACCGTTTACATTTTTGTCAAATTGTAAATGGAGAGCATTTTGGGACAATTATTGTAATCGCAACCTGAATAGACAGGTATCTTGATTTTTCTGTATTAGGACACTTTTTTAATTTTTTAACTGTTTTCTTGTGAATAAAAATAAACATCTTAATACTTCCTTACTTAATACGTATTGCCGATTAAACCGGAAGTGAAAAAACTATAAACTGTATTGCATTAAATGCATTTATATTAACTATACCCCCATACCAACGCTACTAACGCTATATTTTAGTACAAGGTATTTAACATAACGTTTAATACAATCGCCATTACTTATATCATACTTCAGTACTGACAACTTTTAAAACAACAAAATAAAACTAAAACTCTAAAAATGACTTGGAGAGTATTATATACATCTACACTGTACTGTCAAACTCTTTCATTTTCATTATGTAGGTACTTTAAATTATTTTTTATTTCATGAGCTGTAATGCATATGGTTACAATAGTCATTTTTACATATCAGTCGGATTAACCAGCAAGGTTTCTATCCGGCCAGGATGTAAAATCGAAAAATGTAATAATATGACGTAGTGCCATTTAAAATTTTGATGTTCGATTCTGGGAAGGCTAGGGAGAAGCAAGACATGATTTTGATTAATGAATTATCTAAATTAATGGACTACGATAGCAATAAATGCTATCGACTAAATTTTCTTCCCATATTTTTTTCTTTAATCCTTCAACAGGATCTCTAACAGGTATCTAAATTTAACGTATTTATTGTACTTGTTCAAACAGAAATCAATTTTATCTGCAAATCCTGTTTAACAATATATGTATACATAGTTAATATGCAGAAATGTACGCAAATAACAAGTACACGTTTACATATGTTCATAGGCACGGCAGCATCTTTATATTAAAGATTTATTAAAGGGTCATTTATTACAATTAAATTCTTATTCCTATGCTAGCGGAAACTAACAAACATTAATCACAATCACCATTTTATATCTGGCAACTAACTATACAGGCTGTTACAAATTCGCGGGTCACCATTGGGATCTCGAAAACGGTAAGAGATACAAAGTCGGTTAAATTTGGGCAAAGTTGCCGTTTTTGCTGCTGAATAATAATCCGTTTTAATAATTTTTCTATGATTTGTAGTTTTTGAAATATTTCCGAAAAACCGAAAAACACACTTTTTCTTTTCTTCTGTTCTCAAGTTATTATTGCAGGGATCAAAACAAGATTAATACATTCTACAGGCACTTTTTTGAACTCTTTACGAAAGTGTTATTAGATTTTGCTTAAAGCGTTTCGTCCCGCTTTGACCACCATCAACTTCATTTTTTTTTATGGCCGCCATATTGGATCTTGGCATCATTAAATAGATCATTTTTTTCTGATATTTTTTCATGTATCACGTATCCTCATTAAAGAAAGTTAAATGGCTATAAATGCAGAAAATGTTAAAAATAACAGTACTAAGAAAAATATGGTGTGCTGTGACGACAAAAATTAAACGTTTTGACATATCTCCGCATAGTTTAGTTTGTTTACTGTTCAACTCAAATGCAATTCGTTTTAAACTTATTCAAATGATGAAAACAACGCATAACAACGTGACATGTTACAACTTTATGATAATAATAACAACACAGTAACAGCGAGCGAAATTTACTTCCAACAGTATCCATAAAGACGTCAACCAAATAGAACATTGTTTGGTAAATTAGATAGAAACGTTCTTCTTTATGGATCTTTCAGTAAAATTCGAAGGTAGTAGGAATTTCAGAATTTTAGTACAAATTCAGAAAACAACTTTTAATATCCAGTTAATTGCTGAAAAATTAAGTAGGTATTATAAAAACACACACAAAAAGAAAAAACCCAAAATATGTATTACAATGTCGATACTGTAGTCTGTGTCTTTGAAATTCTGAATAAGTTATATTTTACAATACTCGTCACATTGCATTGATACCAAACATGACTAACACGAACGAATTAAATTAGAAAAAATAACGGTGTACTCGACAGTTCTGAAAATACCTACTTGATAGACATATTCATAATTATTATAGTCTACAAATTTAATAGTTCACAAACAAAACAAAATTTTCAGAGTAGTAGTAAAGTAACTGGTTCAGCATAAACTTTATTTTTCAGAATACGCCACAAAAAAAAAATCTAATGGCGAGAGATCCGGTGAACTTGCAGGCCGACGTACTACTCCACTATTCCCAATCCACTAATTTGGAAATTGTTCGTTTAAATGATCACACACCGCCCTTGCATTGTGCGCTGGTGCACCATCATGTTGAAACCATAATTCTGGAAGTCTCCTTAAATTTATATTGTCCAAATATTCGGCAAATGTAGTTCTAAGAAAATGTAGGTATCGTTCTGAGTTTAGGTTTTCCTCATAAATAAATGGGCCAATAACTTGTTCTCCCACAATTCCCGCCCAAACATATAAGCCAAATCTAACTTGATTTCCAACTGGTCTAGTGACTCTTGGATTTTTAAGCGACCAGACGTGCTCATTATTTCGATTAAATAATCCACAATTTGTAAATTTACTTTCATCCGTCCAATTAATGTTTTTTAAAAAATTGCCGTCTCTGTTGCTAAGCCAATGACACCATTCTAAACGTCTTTGGTATCCCCAGGAAGTAAAGCGTGCGGATCGTGTATTTTGTAGCAATTGTAATTGTTCTTTCTCAAGAGTCTCAAAATTTTAACATGATGCGCGGCATCGATAGTGTTTGCAACTTGTCAGGTAGAATTGGAAGGGTTATTGTTAATCTAAAAGAAGAAATTATAAAAGAAAATTGAAACTGTTAAAACAGCTCTTGACTGGACTTTTATTTAAACTATATACGTTTTTATAAATAAAGTAACAATTAAGAGAATATTATGTATTTAAAAAATAAAAACTATTAATTACCTCTTCTAAAATTTATTCATTCTCATTATTATTAGAGCGATCTCCATATTTCTTTCGAGTTTTACGAAAAGATCCATAAAGAGAAATTTTCCTATCTAATTTACTAAAGAATATTCTATGTGGTTGTTGTCTTTCTGGATATTGTTGAAAATCAATTACGCTCGCTATTACTGAATTGCTGTAATTAACATGATAACACTTTAACATGTCGCGTTCTTCTTCATCGGAAAAAATCCGTTGTAATAAGTAAAACAATTTTCAGTAGGATTAAACAGTAAACAAACTAAACTATGCGGAGATATGTCAAAACGTTTACTTTTTGTCGTCACAGCACACCATATTTTTCTTAGTACTGTTATTTCTAACATTTTCTGCATTTATAGCCATTTAACTTTCTTTAATGAGGATACGTGATACATGAAAAAACATCAGAAAAAATTGATCTATTTAATGGTGCCAAGATCTAATATGGCGGCCATAAGAAAAAATGAAGTTGATGGTGGTCAAAGCGAGACGAAACGCTTTAAGCAAAATCTAATAACACCTTCGTAAAAAGATCAAAAAAGTGCCTATAGAATGTATTAATCTTGTTTTGATGCCTACGATAATAACTTCAGAACAGAAGAAAAAAGAAAAGTGTGTTTTTCGGTTTTTTCGGAAATATTTCAAAAACCACAAATCATAAAAAAATTATTAAAACGGATTATTATTCAGCAGCAAAAACTGCAACTTTGCCCCAATTTAACCGACTTTGTATCTCTTACCGTTTTCGAGATCCCAATGGTGACCCGCGAATTTGTGACAGCCTGTATACGTAAAAATGCCGTCGGAACAAATTATTATTTGTTTTAAATATCATCCCATATTCCTCGAAATTGATTGATGTATTGTATCTGATACTTAACTTCATATAATCCGGGAGGTTTAATATACCTCATTAACTTCTGCGTTTATTTATCCAAATCCGAAACTTCACATTAACTTCTTTTGTTAATATATCAAGATAGGTATATTAGTACAAACTTGAAAAGTCAAGTTTCTTATAATAAATCAATTATTTATTCAATAGGCAGGTAATAAAAGCATTAACTTTTATTGAAAACTCTTAAACGCAGACCGAGATTTTCCTGTTACAACCACAGAAACCTACTTTTATATTTAAATCAGGTAGAGAGTTATTTAATTTATGATAATCACTTAGAATATCCGCGAATTAATTGCCAACAAGCAGATATGTACATAATATAGTTATTAAATGCATATAAAATGATATGGCGTTTATTGGATTACATCAAAAGTTTGAAATGAAGTTGAATAATCTCTTTATTAATACGGTTGTGAATGATATCCACTTAGGTAAAACAATTTTAATTACACGCCGTTTAATTGCTTCTATAATCAACATGTTGTGTAATTATATGAGTCGTATTAAAGGATTTGTTTCAATGTTTAATAACTTAATAAATTTAAATCTAATTTTCTTGCCTTGCCTTTTTTTTGCTAAATTTCTTTATAATTTTGCCAGAGAGAAGTTGCTTATCACATTTCTGCCATATTTTCATTTTTTTTCTACATTCTTTTTCGTGCAAGAATTTTCTTGTAAGCTGAAGACGAATGTCCAAACCATTTTTTGACAACAGTAGTTCGTAAACGGTAGATCTGAAACAGTACCTCTGTTTTTGTTTTTCTCCCATACAGGTTCCCTAGAACTCTCCAAAAAATATTGCTTCGTACATGGCTCGTCCATTCCATTTTCCTCTTAAATATTTCTTGGCTTATAAATCTAGTAAACGAAATAAGTCCTGAATGTCAAAAAAGCCTCAACTTCAGAATCCAAAGGGGTTTGTTTCGAAACAACTATTTTATCAAAGACAACATTCATTTCTTAAGCACCTGTGTAAATTTATTTTTATCCTTTTAGCGTGTGGTACGTTAGTTAATGTTACTTTACATTTGATCAAGGAATCCAACAAAGTAAGACACATCCTAGAGATAAAACTGATCACTCTATATACACCAAAATATTCTTGTGATGTGGAGGATTTAATCTTAAACATTTTTTCTCTAGACACCCCCTGTATACAAGCTGTTTCCAAAAGGTGGCGATGAAACAAGAAGAATATTTCGAAGTAAAAAATTTAAATCTACTGTCACTTTTGAAGGTGCCACCTATGGTTACAATACGGTACTGCGTATACATTTAGAAGAACTTGACATTTAACATTTTTAAACCAAGATCAGTTGATTTGGATCATTAAATTTTGTTTTGCAACCTTTAGAGGCATTATGCATTCTATTATGTTTTCATTGGCTCTTTCCTTCCTCCCTTCTCCTTGTAAAATCAAAAACCCCTCTCAAAAATACTGATGATGAGTTAAAAAAAACATTGAACAAAAAAAAACAATTAAAGATGAAAGTCATATGGATTTCAGTAATAAACAATTTCTGAAACTCTCAAAAAAGCAACTCCTTTAAAATATTATTTTTCAGGTAACTAAAAACCAACTAAAACACAATTCGAAGGCCACTTTGGACGATCAATAAATATTGTTAATGTGTTTTTTTTTTAATGTGTGGTGGGTGCTTAGTTGCAGTGACTCCGTAAGCTGTATCACTTGTCTGGCTATCACTGCAACTCTTGCGGTGTAGTTTAGTGTGTGTAAGTTGTTTAAATGGCTTTGTGACAGCATTATATCGCCTTTTATGATGCCGCGCTGTTAATCACTTTGCTCCCAACAGCGAATGGCAAGTCGATCCGGGATTAAACTCTCTGAAAAAATGTCTCCGTCCCTCCAGAGAATTGAACCCCGGCACCTATCGTCCTCTCACAACAATAGTCAGCCGCCTAACCACTGCGGCCATCGACCCGTGTTAGTATTGTCAATATTATTGCAGGTGTGAGGGATCAATATTTTATTAACAATATTTATTGATCGTCTAAAGGGGCCTTAACGCAATTAATCTTCCCCGGCCTCAAAACTCAATTTTGTAGAAATTCACTATACTATGTGGATCTCTTTTTTTTTCAATAAAGTGCCTTCTGCTTTAAGAGAGCTGCCTAGCTCAAACATGGACGCAGGCTTAAGGAGGTATTGTTGGAGGCATTTTATTCTGTGGATGAATTCTTGACATATAAGTTCTAATCCTTGGCATATATATAATATTATTATTCTGACTAGAAAAAACACAGCCATATGGCCAAAAAAAAATGGTTTTTGGGTAACCAAATAGCCCACTGTTTGGGGCTATTTGGACACTTGAAATATGCCCATAAAATGCATTTAAACGTTCAGAGTGTCTACGTTATAATCCTTTTCCTATAATCCTATGGGGGGATTATAGAAAAGACTTTTTTGGCCAGTCTGGAAAAAAAAAACCGCAAAATTCTCTTTTTAAACGTATATTTATAAAAATAAAAGCATTTCTCGAAAAATACAAAAGTTTTTTTCTCTTAAAAATAATAACAATAAACATAAAATTCTTTGTAAAGCATAAAAATTATTCTTTCGTAAAAAAATCCCAATTCTGGTTAAAAATAGTTATATTTGAATGGTCACGTTCTAGTCAAGGGTAAAATCTTTATTGGTCAACGGGTTCATCTTCTGAATCATCGCAGCGCGCTCGCAAACAAAATATGGATCCTTGCTGTCCTTATTACAAGGACTACAGATCCACTCCTCACATTTGGTACACTGAATCGAATCTGCTCGCCCTCTATACTCCTTCCAGTTGATGCAGCAAATGCTACATTTTCAATTGTCTTGCCTTTTCCTTTGACTTCCTCTGGTTACTTTCGGTGCTTTTGAAGACGTCGAAGCATTAGAAGCACCCTGTTCTGCAGTAGATGTCGACACCACGTCTTGGACTTCAGCTGTGTAAGCTGGCTCATCCACAGCTGACATGTTAGCATCGGGTACAATCTTTTTGCCGCGTTTGGGCTTTGTTTTTTCACCTGTACCACGATGTTCCTTGAGCAATTCTATTAAACTGTCATCTAAATTTTTTGCGGATACTACGGAATCCGTTTCATGTCCTTCTGGGATGCGTTTCAAAACTTCATCCGGGTTTACCGGGTGCAGACCAGTGCCTCTGAAGCCAGATTTTAAATTTTCGCTTACAGCCAATTCGCTAATTCCGATCCACAACCTCTGTAGCAATTGTGGGAATTGCTTTTTTGGAAGGCTTTCGAGGTATCTACTTTCGTTCCTCCACTGGTCCAAAATTTGCCGCCATTTTTTCTTCATTGCCGCAAAAACTGCAACATCGAGAGAGAGTGCATGAGATGAGTCGCATTTGCGGTGAATGGAGTCGTGTAAATAGATTTATCTCTGCATGCTTGGATGACTTTTGGAGAAAAATGGCTAGCCAGATTGTCTCCAACTACAACGACCTTATCATCATCCTCTCGAGTGCGCTTCAATGTGTGGCAATAATATTTTGAGGAACCACACTTCAAAAAGATTCATATCGAATTTAGTCCCAACGGGACCCCCCTGAGTCCAGTTGTCATAGATGTTTAAACCACCATAGAGGGTAGTAAATCTCCGTTTGCATTTGTTTGTCTAATTATGTATTTATATTATATTAATATTAATATACAGCGTTATTCATAAAGTTTGCACCATATGGGCGTTTTGTTTATTATTGATTTGGGCAAAATTCAGTAGGACAGAAAATTTGTGCATCCTTTAGAAGCAAATTCAGACTGATTAGATTTAGTGTATCGTTTATCATACACCCGGTGGCCGCTATAATTTGAAAACAGCTTAAGAGTAAACTGGGTTAGTTTTTAAATATACAAAGAAATGGTATTAAGAAAAGTGGTTTAGAATTAAAACCTATGTTTAAATATGAAATTACAGCCTCCTATTTCAAAAATGAAAAATTTTCCTTTTTTTCGATTCTCCCCGTATATAAATCAAAATTTCCGAAAACCAATATTTTTATGGCGTTTCCGTGTAATAAAGCAGTACTAAAAGGAATCCAGAATAATGTTTACCAACGGCTTCGCGCTGTTGTGAGCGAATATTGACATTTACGGAAAAAATGTGCTTCTTCTTGGAACATTGCCAATAAAGCACCGCAAAAAATTAATTATAAGTAAAACAACTAAACTTCCTGGCTAACAAAGAATGCAGTTTATAGGATTTTCTATTTTGAAGTGCAGCTCTGTGGCAATTTTGAAGAATTTGTGTTGGCAAAACTAAAAATTTTGCCTAAGACAACCATGGATTTCGCGTGTTAAACCTAAGTTTCTGTTTAGCACAAATGTCAAACTGACACTTTCGTTTAGTTTCATTATTATCTTTTCAAAGTCTGCCAAGTTTTGTTTACAACAGTTAGTTTCACTATTTTCATTAAAATGCCGATAAAATTAAGCATTCAAGATAAAATTGAAATAGTGTTGATTGTTGGCAACAATTATAAAACTTGTAGAGAAGCAGCTTTAATTTTTAACCAACACCATCCGGATAAGATTATTAGCCACACAACAGTAGGAAGAGTTGTTTCAAAATTCAAAAACAGCGGATCCGTTGGAAATAATTTTAAAAAGAAACACAGAAAGTGGGCCACAAATGAAAATGCAGAATTTGCGGTAATGCAAAGTGTCGTGGAGATGCCAAAAACGTCTATTTCTACATTGTCGCGTAATTTAAATATATCTCGTACGTCTACACAGAGGCTTCTGAGGAAAAATAAATTCAAAGCTTATAAACCAAAATTTGTACACACTCTTATTGAGCGCGATTATGATCAACGAATCTACTTTTCCTTCTGGTTTCAAGGTAAAATTGAAGAGGACCGATCATTTACAAAATTTATCTTGTTTACTGATGAATGTACTTTAACTTCAAATGGAGTTGTTTCTTCACAGAATTGTAGATGGTGGGCGGACAGCAATTCCTGTGCAAGCAATGACATTCAACATTTCCAGGAAAGTGGATAGGTAGATTTTCAGAAATAAATTGGTCACCCCGCTCTCCAGATATGACACCATGCGACTTCTTTTTGTGGGGTATTTAAAAAATAAAGTTTATACACATAGGCCGTTCCAAAATCTTGTCCATTTAGAAGAAACAATTCAACAATGTGTAGTTGAAATTCCCCAACACATTCTCGAGAATATTCAACGTCAAATGTGTGAGAGAACGATTTCATGTATTGAAAGAGATGGAAGGCATGTAGAAATTTAAGTCAAAATAGTTTTTGCTTAATTTATCCTGAAATGACCTTTTTGAAAGCAGCAGTCTTGTTTCGTTGTATTATTTTGTTAGTCTGCTTTTATTTCTGATTTTTTGCTACAGGCTATTTCTTCTATGAATTTAATTAATCTGTATCTTTGAATTTATTTTTATATTATTTTATAAATAAGTTTTATATAGAAAATAAAATAATAAATAGGAGGCTGTAATTTCATATTTAATCATAGGTTTCAATTCTAAACCACTTTTCTTAATACCATTTTTTTGTATATTTAAAAACTAACCCAGTTTAATCTTAAGCTGTTTTGAAATTATAGCGGCCACCGAGTGTATGAGAAACGATGCACTTCATCTAATCAGTCTGAATTTGCTTCTAAAGGATGCACAAATTTTCTGTCCTACTGAAATTTCGCCCAAATCAATAATAAATAAAACGCCAATATGGTGCAAACTTTATGAATGACGCTGTATATATAGTAGTCCATACGTTCTAGACGCGTTAATATCTCTGAAATATCTGAAACCATTATTTAATAAATTAGAATTTACTGTTTATTTTATAAACATTTTATTAATAAAAATAATCGACATACTTATTTTTCGAGTTATTTAGGAGTAAACATGACCTTAAAAATTATTCTTAAAGCAGGGTTCACATCTATGCATTTCAATGCTGCAGTAAAAAATGCATAACTGAATGCATTTTTTCATGCTCGACCTTGAAAATCGCAAGTGGTTCACATTTACGCATTTTTAGATGCCTGCATCAATTTCCAATAGTAAAATTTGTCTTTCACCTAAGTAAGTGGTTGGCAATGAATTGTCAGAAAGTGATAACCATGGTTACGATTTGAACAAATTCAAACATTTGAAACCTAACCCAAAAAAATAGTGTGTATCACGTGTGTATTGTGTATGTGAATAAGGAAAAAGTATGGACTACGAAAAGACTTTGTTGTTAGTAATTATTGCTGCATCAGCATCTTTGTTGATGCGTAAACGCAGAAGATGGTGGGTAAGACCATGGATTCAAGAAAGAGAGGCAAGCAGTCAAGGGAATTCAAATCTTCTACACAAAGAGTTGGCTGTTGAGGATAAAGAAAATTATAGAAATTTTATTAGAATGGATGAAGAAACCTTTAATGAACTACTTCAATTAGTTGAACATGATATTGAAAATAATAATACCATGTTTAGAAACTCCATCTCTGCCAGAGATCGCCTGAGCATAACATTACGTTATCTCGCAACTGGAGAATCGTACAAAAGTCTTTCATTTTCATTCAGAGTTGGACACTCGACAATTTCCCGAATTGTACCTGAAGTGTGCACAGCTATTTATAAAAATTTAAAAACTACTTATTTAAAGGTAGGAATAAATGATTCTTTTTACAAATAGTTTAACCGACAGACTGACTAATATACATATATTATATACAGGTACCTGCCACAACTGCTGAGTGGTTAAATATATCACAGGAATTTGAGAGAAAATGGAACTTCCCACATGTTTTAGGAGCTCTAGATGGAAAACATATTATGATAAATGCCCCTATCAATGAGGGATCATCTTATTTTAATTATAAAGGATCACACAGTATTGTACTCTTGGGTCTTGTAGATGCCAACTACAAATTCTTATACATTGACGTGGGAAGAAATTGAAGAATTTCTGATGGAGGTGTGTTCAAAAACAGTACACTTGCTGCAGCCATAAATCGCAATAAGCTAAATTTTCCAGAAGAAACACCATTACCGGGACGTACAAAACCAATGCCTTATGTAATTGTTGCAGATGCTGCATTCCCACTCTCCTACAACATTTTAAAACCCTTTCCATTTAGAAATATGACTTGGTCTCAACGCATATTTAATTATCGCTTGAGTAGAGCAAGGAGAGTTGTGGAAAATGCATTTGGTATTCTTTCTAACAGATTCCGGGTATTATTAAATACCATAAATTTACAGCCCAGTAAGGTTCAAACAATTACATTGGCATGTGTTGCATTACATAACTTTTTACGTATTAAGTCTCCACATTCAGATGTACATGACAATAGCATAGATAGACGGTTTACTTTTGTCTATGGACTCAACCAACAAGGTGGTAATAGAGCACAACGATCATTATTAAGCAATCGTGAAGAATTTATGGAGTATGTTAATGGGGTTGGAGCAGTTGACTGGCAAAATGATCTAGCATAAATTCGAATTTTGCTATATGTTTTGAAAAAACATTGTAAAATGAATTGTATTTTTAAAAGGGTGACAAAATTATGTCAAAATGTAAATAAAACATTAAAACAGAAACAGACTGTCATTCCCAACAATAGAAATTACTTTTATTCTAAATAACAGCAGCAAAAATATATATTATCAAAAAGTGTATTTAATATTTTATCATTATTGTTAAAGCTTATTCATCCTGAGCATCAATAATTTGGATGTAAATTGATTTCTTGAGCTCCTTTAACTTTTTTGCATCCTTCACTTTTCTTAGCTCCGCTACAATCGATCTAAAAATAAAATACATTACACATTTTACAAACTTGGGCAAAGTAACATACTTTCCAAACAAGGCTAATTCATCTTCTTCATGTGGGGATTGTTTTTTCTTTTGATGCTCTTCTAGAGATTGGACAGCTGTGTTCAATATTGTTGCCAATGTACTGTTGTTATCAAGCTGTCTTTTTCTACCCTTGTATCCTGAAGTATTAACCGATGGAGTGGATGCTCTTGACGGTGGGCTCTCAACAAATTCATTTATATTCCGGTCATGCAGCTCTTCAAGGGTTCCATCAAAGAATATTTCATCATCTTCATCTCTGTCTTTTCCATATTCCTAATTTAAAAGTAATCTATGTATAATGAATTATAGCTTTATAACTAAGATTGAAAGCGATATATATCCTTACTTGTGTAAGATTTGTTTCACTTTCTGTAACCGGGTCATTTTCAGTTACAAATTGTAGCATATCGAAACACCATAACTTTGGTACATATGCATCTGCAGAGGAACCACTCGTTTGTTGGAATTTTTTTAATGATGACACTTCCTTTAAATATTGTGTTCGTAGAATATGTATTTTTTTGTTTATGTCTTCATATGTTAAATGTTCGCATTCCATAACATATTTGCCTTGCAACTGATTTTTTATTAAATTTTTATTTTTGTAGTCTTTACTTTTTGTATTGTACAATAAGGTTTGTGATTGATATAACACTATTACATCTTTAATAATTTCCCTTGTCCAACCGAACGCACGTTTTGTTTTTGAACAGGACATTTTTTATTTCTGTTTAATATTAAATTAAAGCTCACACACTTGTACCTGCTTTAGCTTACCAAACTACAAACACTCCAGCACTCCAGTCATTTTAAGAAAACAAACTAATGGCTGATGTCAGCTGATGTTGAATAGTTAAATTCAAACTTACGAATATATACAAACTTAACACGTCAAATATCCCTAGAAAAATTACTGAAAATGCAGCAAGAATTAGAGCATGTTCTATAACGTGCATTTCGATGCAGCATCAAAGATGCACAGAAAAATGCAAAGTGTGAATTCATAAAATGCATGCATTTTAATGCCGCATGTCAGTTGCAGCATCGAAATGCATAGATGTGAACCCTGCTTTTTATAAACATTGAACGATTTTTTATGGGTATAGAGAAACAAAAACGGTGTTTTGATGACCCCAATGACCCCAAAAATGTACTCCGAAGAATCTGAAAAAATTAAAATTAGATTATATTAATCTTTAATGTGCTAAAACAAATTCGTTTATTTAAATATTGTTTAGTTTGACCGATAGGGCATTTTATTGTTATGTAATACTGAAAACGGATTGATTTTAAACAAAATTTTGGAGACAAAATGAATTCATTTTCGGGTGTATTCAAGTTTAAAATCTTGTAGCTTCATTTAGCATTTTAGTTTAGTGTTTTACGTGAGTAAATATATGATACATATATTTTACATTTCGTTCCTGCGTTTTATAATACAATATTTTTTTATACTAGAACTAAACAAATAACAGCAGGTATTTTTATATTCAACAGAAAATAAAATAAATTTAAAATATTAAACCTATAAAAAAAGAATTACAAATACTCTTTTTTATTACACAACATGGAAACTCCAACAAAAAAAAAACTTTAACATTGAAAACCAGAGCCCGTCGATAAAATAAAATTCCGGAAAAAAAGAGGCAAATTCATGTAAAACGTGGAACAATACCTGCAATAGAACTCGCGAATGTCAAGCCCGGATCATCCTATCCAGCTTATAATTTAAATTCAATTACAGTGCAAACAAACTGAAAAATCAGCGGGATTGGTCGAACGCTGCACATAATATTATTTGAATTATAGATTTTCGGATTTGAACCGGATGGGTTTCGTTTCGTGTGTTGAATGATGCAAATTTGTGTTGTAACTATTTTTTTTTTTTTGACTTTATAAAGGGATAAAATATGACTAGTAGATTGTTTTATCTTGTATATAATATAAATCATCATCATCGTTTATTTACGAAAACGAGAAGTTTCCTTTTCAATATCTCAAAAGAAAGTCTTTAAATCCGGGGGTGTAATAAAACTTAACAATAAACCTGCACAAAGCAGTGATTATTTAACTTCATCATTGAAGTTAAACATTGTAAAATCCCACCGACTACCATTAGCAATGTTATAATGATCCTATACGATGGTATATTTATATTACTGTGTCAATAATGGAACGGTACCACCAGGAACTGGTTAATCCCTATTTCGAAGAATATTAAGAAGGATTAGTAATCATTGTAATTCTCCGAAGGTGTCTTATTGTTCTAATTTCTAACATGTTAATAACTATGCAATGAATTTGATTTTTGTTGTTTGTAAAAAAATTATTAGACGCACATGATTCAAGACTTCAAGTCTTATTTTAAAGGAAATTTTTGTCACCACCTGCAGTGCTTGCTGAAAGTTGTCCCTCCTATCGTTTAGGCTCGTATTGTTAGATAAACCGCAGATTTTAAAGAGAAATTATACGGTTTGAAAGGTGTACCTTTTGCGGTTGTAAAATTAACGCTTTTAAGTATTATTCTTTAACAGAAGGTCGATCAGGTAAACAGTGATTACCTGGATATATTAACGACATATTTATATACCTACCAAGAAATGTTTGTGTGTGTGGGTTTTTAGAAATCAATACGAAACTTTCGTCTTGTTTAGTTTTTCTTTTAATTTCTTTCTTGTTTTCTCTTGCAACTCTATTTCTTAGTTTTCCGGACAAAAATATTAAACATAACATAAGTTAAGAGTGTCGTTAAAAAAGAACTGTCATAATGACAAGTAATTATGACATGACAGATCGAAAGTTGACAGATGTGAGTTAGTAACATGGAGCTTATCATCAAAATGGTGAAAGTTTGATTGCCACCATTCGTAAAGTGCGTCCAATATTCGATCGACAGATTGTATCGCTTCGGTTAGTGATATGAAACACACGAGACGAGCTTGTAGAGTTTATTCAGAACAAAACATCACGGTAATTCGAGAGAGTGTGGTCGAAAATCCGGAGATGTGCAACAAGAATTAGACATTACAACAGAGCCACTCGTTAGCGTATTCTCGCTAAAAGTTTGCATCTCCACGCCTACAAAGTCCAATTGCCTCAATAACTACCGCCAACAGACCATGCACAGTGAAGAGACCCATTTTCACCTCTACGGCTTTATTAATCAGCAAAATTGTCACATTTTGGGCTCAGAAAATCCAGAAATGATCAGAAAGCAATGCATTCGAAATGTGTCATTGTTTGGTATGCATTGTTGTCTTGTTGTCGTGCTATGATAACGCAGTTTTTTGTGTCTCAATTGACAGATATTGACGTGTCAACATTGACTGTCTTGCACGGATTTACTTCTGGACGTATTATTCCTTGGTTTGGTGACCAGAATTGGACGTCATGTTCTTGCGATTTAACGCGTTTGGACTTCTGGCTGTGGAGTTATCTGAGGCCACAAGTTTATGCCGACAAGCCCGTGATCACCGAAGCAATCTGTTAAGAGTTGATTATAATGAAAATTGAACTGTTGGCTGCATTATAGCACGAACCGTATCATTGTTAGCATAGTTACCATAGAGTTGTTATTTGACATGTAAAAACATATTTTTATGTAAAAACGTCAATTTTGCAATATACTTATAATATTAGTAAGAAAAACGTGTTTATTCTATCAAAAAACCATTAAATCTAACAGGTTATGGGCCCAGAACCTTTCGGGCAACAGTAAGACGAGATAGACGACGTATAACACGTAAAATAGAAGAAAATATTATAAGGCGAGAAGACGGCAAAACCAGAACGTTACGAAGCATTAACATGGACGAGCTAAAAATTGAAAAGTTGAATAGCGAGAATTACAGATACTGGTGTTTACGTGCACAAGGTTTGCTGGAAGTAAAAGGGTTATGGAAAGCAATTGAACCTGGTTTCAATGAGGATGCAAAAGAATGGTCGAGTCAGGACAAGGAGAGTGATCATAAAACAAAATCGGTATTATATTTGTTAGTGAATAATGACAGTTTAGACGATATCATGGAATGCAAGACGGCAAAAGACATTTGGGAAACATTGAAGAAAATTCATACAAAATACGATGAATGGCATGGTTTGTTACTGCTTCAAGATTTCGTTACCACCAAAAAAGAAGGATGATGAAAGCATCAACGAGTATCTAGTTCGCAGAAATGGCTTATATCACAAAGTGAAAAATGCTGGATTTGAGTTCGACGAAAAAGTTCAAGCGGGATTTATTGTGCTAGGACTACCGAGTGAATACGAATATTTATCAAGAAATTTGAGAGCAGAAAAAGGTGATTTAACGCTAAGTAAAATCAAATCAAAATTACTAGAAGAGGAAAGACGAATAAAAGGTAGTAACGAGGAGAAAAATCAGGCTGAGATAAAGGCATATGCAGCGAAGAGTAATAAATTCTTTAAACGGAAACCACAACTGGGTTCAGACGAGAAGAAATCAAATCAGCAATCCAAATCATATGAAAACTTAAGGTGTTATCGATGCTTGGAGTTTGGTCACATCGGCAGACATTGTAAAGGAGAAAATAAGAAAAAGGAAGCTGATGGTCAAACAAAAATAGCCTTCCAAGCCATGATGAGAGTTGATAGCGAAGCATATTTAACTAAAGATCCTTACTTTAAGACTGATAAGAATAGCTGGATATTGGACAGTGGATCTACCGATCACATGTGTTGTCATCTATCTAAATTTAAAGATTTCAAGGAAAAAGAGACAATTATAGAAGTAGCTGGAGGCGAAAGATTGTTGTCAACAGGATTCGGAAATATAGATTTTATACTATCGACATATGAAATAACTCTATTAAATGTATTGTATGTACCTAATCTAAAATCTAATTTAATTTCAGTTAACAAAATGATGGAGAGAGGGTTAAAGATAATTTTTAGTAAGGATTCTGCAGAAGTAAGATTAAACAAAGAAACAATACTAAAAACAAAAAAGATAGGAAAATTACATTACATTTATGAAGGAGAGAGGAAACTCCACGATGACAAAGTATGTCTGGTAAGTCAGAACGTTTTAAATATCAATTTGTGGCATGAACGTTTGGGTCACTTAAATATAGGAGACATGTCGAAAATATTTAAAGATAAAATTGTGAACAAAAATTGTGATGTATGTCATAGAGGTAAATTGAAATCGGTATCTTTCCCTAAGCACAGTGCAAGTAGATCAACCGCTGTGTTACAACTGATCCATTCAGATGTAGCAGGTCCAATAACTCCAATCTCAAAAGGCGGAAGCAAATATATAGTAACTTTCATTGATGATTATTCACGATATTGTACGGTGTATACCATAAGTAAAAGATCAGATGTTTTGTCAAAATTTACTGAATTTAAAAATAGAGTAGAAAATTTACATAACACAAAGATAGTAAACATAAGAACCGACAACGGAGGTGAATATTTATCGAACGAATTTAAATTATTTTTGAAAGATCATGGTATAGGTCATCAATTGACAATACCTGGCACACCTCAGCAAAATGGCGTAGCAGAACGTTTTAACCAAACCTTATTTGATACTGCAAGATGCATGTTAATACAATCGGGTCTGAAATTAGATTTTTGGGCAGAAGCCATTATGACAGCTTGTTATATTAGAAACCGTTGCCCAACAGGTGCAAATGAAGGAGTTACACCTATCACAAAGTGGAAAAATGGAGCGAATAATATTGATCATTTGCGTGTCTTCGGTTGTAAGGCATGGGCGGCAAATAAATTTCGACCTAGTAAGTTATCATCTAAGGGAATGCCATGTATATTTATAGGATATGACGAGAATGCTAAAGCATACCGATTTTACGATGATTTCAAAGATGAATTTTTTATAAGTAGAGATGTTAAATTTGCAGAAGACGTTTTTCCTATGAGACAGCAAGAAGACGAATTGCTAAATTGGAAATTAACAACACAAAAAATCGTAACTGACGAAACCAAAGAAGTATCCATCCCAATCCCAACAGAAGAAGGGTTAGATTTTTAGGAAATCAAGACCATGAAAAGGATGATCTAAGCATAAATCAAGAAATGGAAAACCAAATAGTGTTGGACGAAAATGAAGAAAACGAAGAAAAAATTGACATTCCTAGAAAAACAAAAAGTGGACGGACGATAAGAAATCCAACTTGGCTGGAAGATTACGAAATAAATGAAAGCGCAGACGACGAAATTCCAGAAACTTATCTAACATTAATGAACGAATGTGGAGACCCTAAGAATATGCATATGGCGATGCAAGATGAAAACAGAGAAAAATGGAAAAATGCGGTAGAAGAAGAATTTGAAAATTTGTTAAGGAATGAAACCTGGAAATTTGTAACGAAGAAAAAGACGATAAAACCAATCAAGACGAAATGGGTATTTAAGACGAAGAGAGACGAAAATGGCGATGTAATAGCACATAGGGCGAGAGTTGTTGCATTAGGTAATACTCAAAAACCTGGAATAGACTTTGATCAGACGTATTCTCCAGTAGTGCAGAAGAAAACTATGAGAATGTTATTCGCATTAGCAGCTGAATTAGACTGGGATATACATCATTTGGATATCAAAGCAGCTTATTTGTCAGCAAATTTAGAAGAAGACATATATATAGATATTCCAGAAGGATATGATGAAGTATTGAACACTTTACGAACAAAGTTTGATAATTTACCCACGACGCACGATCTCAAAAAGAACAATCTGGTATGTAAACTGAATAAAAGCATGTATGGTTTGCATCAATCTGGTATCATGTGGAACAAGACATTGGACAATTTCATTAAATCCGAACATTATATTCGTTCAATAACCGACCCATGTGTATATCATAACAAAGAAACTGGTATTATTATAACCACATATGTCGACGATATTTTAATTTTTGGAAAATTAGAACATATAGAAAATTTCAAGAACAAAATCAAGAAAAGATTTGAAGTAAAAGACCTAGGAGAAGTAAAACATATTTTATCCATAAAAGTGACACGCGAGGATGGAAAAATAAAGTTAAATCAAACAGCATATGTAAACGAACTATTGAAAGAAACTAACATGCAAGGTTCAAAAGGCGCCAAAACACCATTGCCTTTAGGTCTAAAATACGATGAGGATGAACAACGTGATAAAAGTCTCAATGAAGATCAAAAGAAGTTATATCAGAAAATCATTGGAAGTATTCTTTATCTGGCAATAGCTACGCGACCTGATTTAGCATTTGCAGCAACATTTATGTCGCAATTTAATCAAGATCCGAAACAACAGCACTGGACTAGTGTGAAACATATATTGAGATACTTAAATGCCACCAAAAACTATAGCTTAGAGTATAGAAAAGTTAACGAACAGTCTGTAGCGTTTTCCGATGCTGATTGGGCATCAAATCAACTAGATCGAAAATCATTTAGTGGGTATGTGTTTGTCCTAGCGAATGGAGCTATATCATGGAAAAGTCAAAAACAAAGAAGTACGTCACTGAACACAGCTGAAGCAGAATTAATAGCCTTGACAGAAACCGCGAAAGAATACATTTTTTATAGAAAACTCGCAACCGAAATACAACAGCAAAAGTTTTTCGAAAAAGTTTTTGTATAAAAATGGATAATCAGAGCGCTATAAAACTTGCTGAGAATAAGATGACATCAGAAAGATCGAAGCATATTGATCTTCGATATTTTTTTATTAGGGACATGACAGAAACAAATGAAATACAGCTGGAGTATATTCCATCGAATGACAACCTTGCTGATTCATTCACTAAAACCTTAAGTGGAGTCAAAATGCAGGAACATTTAAAGAAGATGGGAATCCTGGATTCGGTGGGGGTGTTAAGAGTTGATTATAATGAAAATTGAACTGTTGGCTGCATTATAGCACGAACCGTATCATTGTTAGCATAGTTACCATAGAGTTGTTATTTGACATGTAAAAACATATTTTTATGTAAAAACGTCAATTTTGCAATATACTTATAATATTAGTAAGAAAAACGTGTTTATTCTATCAAAAAACCATTAAATCTAACACAATCAAGGCCGAAATTAGACTCTGTATCAATGAAATACCACCAGATGTATGCAATAATGTTATTGAAAATTTTGTCAAAAGAGTACGCATGTGCCAGCAAAGCCATGGTAAACATTAAAAAAAAATTAAACCCTGCAGAAACTACAATCACGGATAGATCAGTCAAATCAAACACTATTTAAAAAACAACGCATTGATAACCACCAACACACCATTTCTCATTTTCTCTCGTTCTGAGTCTTCTAAAAATAGACAGCAACAAGAAAACAAAAACAAGTTTAAAAAAAAACTGGTAAAATTTAGTTTTTAACTTGCACGACAATAAGATCAATATCGTCACTCAAAAAACGAAGGAGAATGTGCCTATATTGTAGATACAATATGTCTGTAACATTAGTAGTAAGGCTAAGTCACCATCAGCGCAGTCACTCGACGTGGACACCCTGTATAAGCTGTATTTTGACAGCCAAAACCTATGTAAAATCACCAAATTGTCATAATTATGACAGTTTGACAGGTTTTAGCTGTCAAAGTACAGCTTATACAGGGTGTCCACGTTGAGTGACTGCGCTGATGGTGACTTAGCCTTACTACTAACATCTCCCAACAAGTCAGAAGAACTAAAGCTAAGACTGTTAAAAAGGATCTTATAAAAAGAAAACGCTGTAGAGGTTGGATTGAATTCAGAACAACCCCTCACCCTCTTCCTCATTGTTTGAATTAAACTTCTTGTATCATCAGTCGTTCAGTAGCATCTTGAACAGCTTGCTAAAGCTCGTTTTTATTCATCGATCTAAAATTATTTCTGTCTAACTTTTTGATGGGACTTCTCCAAACATTCTCAATTGGATTCAAGTCTGGACTTAAATATTTTGTGTAGGCCACCACTCCCTACCGTTCTGACGATATGACATCTTATATCTTTCAGAAATTATCCATATCAACATGCTAACGGTGAATCTGCCGCCCGATCGATCTTGCTGAGCATATCTTTCTTGATACCGATAATTTGGAAACTCGTAATTAATTTCCCTTTAGAACCGGACCTAAAAATATTTTTATCGCTGAAAACATTTTAAATTATAAACTCTAAACGTGCCTCTTTATTTATCTGTGTTAGAGATTTGCCTTCAACAACTGTCTGGGAAGGATGTTAATTAAATCGCCTGGTAATGTTCCCAGCGTTGTTTTATATATTCTATATGAGACTTGCCCATATTAAGAAGCTCGACAACAGCTCTTAAAGAGGATCTTTCCTCACGATTTGCTATTGCTCTCGATGTTTGCGCGTCATTAAGAAAAATTCTAGGTATATTTTTAAATGTCAATGAAACATATCTAATTTCAATAAAACTCTCTACTGTGAGATTCAAAATGATTGTCAAATCCATTCCTATAGGTAGATAGTGGGAGGGTGTAGCTTTGTGCCGCTTGGTTGTTATGAAGGTTTGAACTAAATCAGTAGCCTAGCGCAAGGAATGGTATGGTATGCACACGGTTCTTATAGATCCTATGTTTTAGATAGCCAAATATGAAATAATCCAATGGGGTTAGATCAGGCGATCTTATAAAGGCCATCTTTTTGCTGCAACAACCTTGTCCGTAAAAAACTGTTGAAGATATTGGCAGGTTTATCGAGCACTTTGAGCTCTTGTTGTGAATAAATAATAAAAATAAAGGAGAGGTGGAAGTACCGGCTGCACAACGTTAGGTTTCAATACACACAATACTGGGGAAGCAGCCAAATGAAACTAGTAATTCCTTATTACTGTCTAGGCTTTCGTAAAATTTATTTACTTCATCAGAGGCAAAAGCTAGAAGACAGTCTAATCTGTGTTGTCTGAGTCTATTAGCCGGGTACTGCGAAGTTTGTCAGTAAGACCTTCTATTAATGGAAATTTGCAATAAGCAATAGAAGTACTAGTATCCCTATCGGAATCAACAAGCGGTGGTTGACTGAAAAGTTGCGCCTCACGACTCTGAATTATTATTTTTCATGTTTTTTACCATGTTGATCTTTATATATTATATAGATTATATATCTTTCGAAGAAGGTTGGTTTAGTATCCCAACTTGCAAAGCTGTTTTATAATTTGATGGTTTTACAACTGTTTTATTTTATTAGTATTTTATTGTTACTTCCAAAATGCTAATTGATTATATTAGACTTGCAATGAACAATATTCTGTTGTAGGTAACTAAAGTGTTTTATAAATTTATCATCAAAACGTTTATATAACAGAGTTATAAAATATGTTATAAAACAGTCTCAAAATTATTATATAATTACTTTCTGCAGCTTTAAGAAAATAGTTTTATGGAAGTGTCTTTCAAAACAATATCGTTTTTAAAAGTAAATTAATGTTTTTAGTGATCACGTTGAAACTGTTCTATAGTAGGTACGATGTTTCTACATACTACAATATGAAAACAATAACAAACTTCTTATAAAATAAATTTGTTGGCGTAAATATATATACATTGCTGTTGCTAACTACATAATAAAGCATATTTGGAATGATCCAATTGGAGTTTATTTTACAGGTTAGGAAACACAGAGTATTTCTATATTCGCATATATCATTCTAATCATAATGTCTAATATGGGGTCAGTGGTGTGGACAATGATAAAACGGTACAAGTGAATAGAACATTTGAATCCACTAACTCATCAATAGCGCTTCAAATCAAAATTTCTATGGAAGTACTTTTGCCAATACAAATGACAGTAGTATATTAGAAACCGAAAAACAAAGACTGGTTTGTGATGAAAATTCATTGTTAACAGTGCCGATAGACCGGTTAAATAATGGCGAAATAACTGACGATGAAGTAAGAAATAAATGGCTATTAGAGTCCAATGACGAAAATAATTTTGTGGTAAATGTTCACAAAAACACAGAGTTTAGGAAAAACATTAGACAATGGTCAGTTCCTTTTAATATCCCCCAGTAAGCACTAAAGGTACTATTCCTAAATATAAATACTAGATTTCCTAATGTACTTCCACAAGATCCTCGAACACTTTTGAAAACATACCAAAAGATTGTCATGGTTAAAGTTGGAGATTATGGTGATTACTGGCATCATGGCATTGAATTTTGTTTACGACAAGTTTTAACTCCAATGCATTTTTTGCCTAAGACTATTTCTTTGAATGCTAATATGGACGGTTTGCCCATATACAAAAGTAGTAAAAGTGAATTTTGGCCCATACTCTTTAATATTTATGAACTGCCTGAAGTGAGACCCATGATAATAGGTATATACTGTGGAAAGGGAAAGCCTTCAAATTTAGCAGAATATTTGTGTGTTATGTGCAGCAGAATGTACAGAAATTATTGCCGGTATTTCCGAGATTACAGTCAAATTTACCACTAAATAAGAACAAATTTATTATAAAAAAGGTAAAATATGACACGACAAAGTAATTTATTTTATAAGAGTCGCCAAAAGGTTGTCAATTAGCATTAATACTGCCACTTAGGTATATATACTCGATTGTATCAATGACAATCAAATGTTTCCACAAAATTGCGACATGGCCGCCGCCTGGCACTCATGTTACAGATATGAACAGGTCGGTATCTTGTTCAATTTCGAATTAGTTTTTCTTGTTTGATTTAAAAAATAATAATTTTAGAGCAGTATTTTGTTTGGTAGATAAAAATATAGGTACGTACGTACAAATTTGTTATTAGGGCGGTACTTGGCGAATCTATTGTTTATTAGGCACAGCCAGAGGTCAGAGATTATCTCTTTGCTAGGCCCTTAGTTAAATGGAAATTATTTATTTGTTTTAATATTATATTTGTTTATGCTTCTTAATTAGACATGGTGCATATAGTTTCAGCGGTTATTTAAAACTTCTATTAAAACTTTCAGAATAATTTTAAAATATTCATTACATAGCTACTTGCAATTCAAGCACCAGCTGTCAGAAAACTATTTCTGCATATATTTTTAACGATTCTTTCTAATTTTCCACTCACACTTCTAAATTTCCATCCTTTTCGCAATATTTTAATATACTAATATTCAAAATGTCTCTTAGATATGTCTTTTTTTGTCCCTAACATTTGCATTCGTGGCATAAAAACAACACAATCATAAATTTTAATAAACACACCTCAGTTGAAGTACCTACATAAAATTTGGATCAAACAATAATACATTTGTTCCAACTATCAGTTCTAGAGAGTTCTGAATTTGATACCCCCATGCGAAGTTAAATTTGAGCGTTCAAATTTCGACCTTATTGCATTATAATAATTTAATTGCTCCTGCGTTTCAATTCCAGAACTCCTTAGAACTGAGGGCTGGAACAAACTCAATACCTACCTATTTTTATACCTCTACACTTTTTTTAATAATTTAATAGATTTTTTGACAAGAACTAGACATGATTTTTGTATTTTTCTTATTTTTTGGCAACCAAACTCGTTGTCGCGACACGTGATGTTAAGAAAAGGTATGCTTTTAGGTAGGTGTATTTAAGTAAGCAAGTAAAACTACATTTCACTAACTGTTAAAGTACTATATCTATAAATACACATAATAGTAAGTTGTATGGAAAAGTTAAATTATATATTTTTAATGAAGACATTCTTTTTGTCTCTTTATATCTCTACACCGCACTTCATATTCCAAGAAAAAAAAAACAAATTTAAAAGTAGTGCGGCCCTGTCGAGTTAGATTTGTAAGATTTAAAAGTTTTCCTTGAAACATGAATAAATTCGGGGCGCGCTTAAAATTTATTAGACATATGCTATATATTTCACGATAAAATTTTCGTTGCAGTAAAGTTTTGATTTCAGTATCACAGACAATGTCTCTAAAATAATTCATAAAGTCTACAAGATAAAAGTAAGATTACGAAAATGGCTTCATATGCTTCGTTCTAAACAGCTTGTCGTATTTATTATACTTGCCCTGCGTCTAATACAAAATTGTTTCTTGCAGCTTTAGAATACATTTAAAACACTTGTGATTTCATACTGAATATTTGCTTTATAACGATTATTGGTCAAGTATGTTTTATAGTGCAATACAAAAAGCTTTTATAAAACTGCTTTGTAATGCTGCTGTTACATTTTTGTAAGGCGCCCCGAAATGTTTATAAAATTATTTTGTAATGTTTGCGAAAGGGTTTACAAAATATTAACGGATAGTAAAGTATTTTATAAAATGGTGCCAATTTTACATTTATAACTGTCATATAAACGCATTAAAAATGTTCCCGAGACTAACGTTGATTTGTAATTTTTGTGTCAAAAACATTTTCGCAACTATTATAAAATATAAAATTGCTAGTAGGGATACCAATCAATGCTGATAAGTTGATTGGGGTTCCTTATTACCAAAGTGTCTGGAAATGAGACTGAATTGCCAATAAAAAAGACAATCCGATTTATGGACCTTGATTAAAGAGTGGAATTTAGGGCAAACACTATTGTAGGATGTAAGTTTCTTAAGAGTGTTGTCGTCTATGCAGTTATTACGTTTGAGATCTCTAATTATACTATTGTTTTTCCATTGAATACTACTTGTGGGGTTTTTATTCAGTTTTATATATCTAGTCTCATCGTTGATCAAGTCTATGGATTTGGATATGTATTGTGACTGAGTTATTTGACATTCGTCGGCTGGCATGATCAATAGGGGGTCCCTACTATTTTTTTGATGTTTTTGATGAATATTTTAGAATTCAAATATTGGTTCTGCAGTTGTTTAACAATAGGAGAAATTGGATTGTTACTTAAAAGGTTGGTCGTTAAGATATCGGTGCATTTAGATCTGAACAAGTCACAGGAATGTGTTGGACTAAACGAAATTGCAGACTCTAAGTTAATCTATCAAACTATTTTAAATTATTGTTAAAAGGTTTCTCTGTGATACTGTTCGACAATAAAATATAATTATATAATAAGTTTTGAAGTGTTTGTGTGTTTTACTCTATTAAAAATCTTATAGAAAGTAATACGTAATCCATCCACATAAATTCGAGGAAGACGTTATTAGGAACTAACTTGCATAATTCAGATTTGAGGTTGCAGAAAGAATTAGAAAGATCTGAGCTCTAAGAATTATAAAACTTGATAGCGAAGCTCTCTTATCTTCTAGGCTGGGAAATCGTCTCCGTCCAGATTTGCCCAGGGGCCATTTTGAACTGCCTGCACTAGAAATGCATCGATAAAAATTCTATTTGCCAGCCTCACTGCCTTCACAGCACTACAAGCTATCAAGTTCGATTCAGAGGTAGTACTGAATTCTAAAATTCTACAAATTGTTCCAAATTTGTTTTGCATTATTCCCGATTCCCCATTTTGACCAAGCCTACCAAGCCCAAAACAAAATTTTGTTAGCCCATTTAAAAAAAATGTGTTTGCTCCGAAAAAAAAAATTATAAATAATATACCTATTTTGTGATCTTTATGTACCTACTTATCTTTCAATTCCTGAAATATTTCAACTTGTAGGTCAATAAAACAACAATTAATTAAATACCAATTTATTCCAGAACATATAATATTATTTTCTCGTTAATAAGACTTCTTCAGTGGACAGAAATTGACTTTTAATATGTGTCAAAATACAAATAATATAAATGGCCATGCCTATCAACAACAATATCTAAAAAACAAAGAAATCATTGATACATCCAATTTTAATTAACTATCCCAAACTTTCTTTGCGGCGCAGATCAGTCCATCTGGGAATTAGTAAATCGCTCATTCAAAGATTTTGAAATAAAAGAAGTTCCATCCCTACAAGCCCATTTTTAATCATGCATTAGAACCCGGAGATCCTGCGAAACGTTTGTATTTTTGTCTGTGGATGGGCGCTCAAATCATGGATAATCAAATACTTTTAATATTTTCCGATGAGGCCACGTTTTCTACTAATGGTACTGTTGCATCTCAACATGTGAGATTACAATCCGAATTTCCGCATCCTCACTATCGACAATATTCGGAATAAGTTAATATGTGGTGTGCAATTTCTTATCATGGTATCATTGGACCATATTTTTTTGATAATACTGTCAATCAGCATACGTAGTTGGATATGCTGCAAAATTTTGTTGATGAACATTTGGACGATCTACCGATTAATTACCTCGCAAGGTGTTATTTCCAACAAGATGGTTGTCCAGCTCATTATGCTAGGATTGTTGTTGAATGGTTAAATCAGCAATTTGATAGGTCGAAATGGTCCCACCAAGGAGCCCTGATTTAACAATGGCTGATTTTTATCTTTGGTATCGTTTGAAGCAAATAGTTTATGCAAATAATCTTCCTCCGAACGTAGAAGATTTAAAGGAGAGGATTAGAGACGGGGTGAAGTCTTTAACTCTCGAAGAAATTCGAAGAAGAATCATTTTTGTTTTTGAACTTATGAAATTAAAATCTAGGGTCATATTTATAGTCCGTGCTTGAGGTTGTGCCGATGCTTGAGCACGCGATTTTGACATAAATGTCATTACAAATCTGTCAAAATCGCGTGCTCAAGCATCGACGCAACCTCAAGCATGGACTATAAATATGACCTTCGACTGACTTGGCCGTTTCGAGACATGCAAAAACTTTGATCAAGAATACATTTTTCTTGTAAAATGCAAAATAAAAAAGTTTTTCCTCTTTGGACCTCGATCCGTGGACATACTGTATACTTATTAATAATCGCATCACTTTTGTTTTGCTTTATCAGTTTATAGATAGCTTCTTTTTTGTATCTATTCTAATCAGCACTAGGTAGAGGCAAAAGATATCTGTTTAATTGGATTAATTCTGTTGGAGGTTGGAGGATTGTTTTGGGGATACCCATGCTTGTTCTCTAATTTGAAACACATTCTATAGTAGTGGTAAACAAAAAAAAAAACAACTGTTTGATTAAACCATTTCATACCTGCCAGTTTGACATTTACGTGTTACGTTGAATATCGAACGTTTAAAGAAATTGTAAATTTATCTGTGGTGTGTTATTAAAAAAAAAAAGAAATGAATAATTACTTGGGATTTAGAACAAAATTTCCCCTGACGTAATTTCCATAAAATTTGACATGATCAGAAAGCAAAAACAAAATCAAGTATGACCAACATCCTTACAAACAGCCTCCCAATAAATAAATAAATATAAATATTATAGAAAAAAAACAAAAACAAAAGCGATACTTACTGTATACGCCCAAGAACGTTCGAAAGCGAAAATGTAGGTATTACCTACATTGGAAGCCGGTCGTCGTGTGCGCGAGCGGGACGGCCAGATTATAGCGATCCATCCCGGCCAAAGTAGGTTACGATAATCGGACTTGGTAAGAAGGATAATCACGGAGCTTTACATGTATCTCTCTATTATCAGGTTATTTTATTAGAGCTTTGGCGTTCTAATCCAATATTGCGCCTGACGCGCGAGTTTTATTGTGCGTTAATTGTTTGCTTACGGTTTTTATTAAGTTAAACGCTCTTAATTCTCTATTTAATAATACACACGCATCCTTCCGGGTGGGTTATCGACAGGCATTTTAGTTAATATTAAAGACAATCTATAATATGACCTGTATTATTATTATTATTATTATTATTAGGAAGAATCAAATTTGACATTGAGTGTTTGAGCCATTGTGACGTTTGTCCCACATAACACCCCGTACAGTCAAGGCAACTGACTTTATAAATCAAGTTATTATTATGCCAGGAGGGTGTGGTATCTTTTAAAGTGGAGAACAGGTCTCTGATCTTTTTAGGTCTGTATTTAGCAATTTTCAAATTGGGAATATTGCTGAAAAACGGTACAATATTATCAGTGATATGTTTGATGTAAGGAAGTTTTTTTATAGAGCACCTGTTCTGTTCTGGTCTCAATAGGGTCATCGTAAAAGTTTGAACTGTAAATCAATTTTTGTAAAAGTGGTTTGGGATATCCGTTATTGGCAAACATGTCAAACAACTTTTTCAAGTTGTTGTTTAGAAACCGGTCGTTAGAGATATGAGTAACTCTGTTTTTCATAACAATTATGGTGTTGTTCTTCTGGTTGGTGGGATGATTAGAATAATAGTTTATGAATCTGCCTGATGCAGTTGGTTTTTGATACCAATCTAAGATGATATGGTTAGTGTTGCTTCTAATCAGTTTTGTAACTAAAAAAGGTATACTGTTATCTGTTTCCCTTTCTAGTGTGAATTGCAAATGTGCATTGAATGAATTGAAAGCATCCAGAACGATGTTGTGACAATCACGAGGAATAGCGCAGACAATGCCATCAAGGCCAATATTGGACTTGGCCGTTGTTCACGTGGTCTGGTAAAATATTATTTCGTCTGCAATGCAACAGAAAAATCCTTCTACTTGACATATTAGCCAGCTTACGGTTTTCGTTGGCCCATGATTTGCAGAGCTTGCTAGTGAATATATCCTGATAGAATCCCATCTGTAATTAATAATCGAGAGGAAGTACTTCGACCGTACTACGTTAGGAAGAATCAAATTTCGTAAAAGACGGGACTAAATCAAAGAGAAACTCTTTTGTTCAAAATCTTTATATTTCAACCAACATTTGTGGCCTTCTTCAGGATTTTCAGTAATTTCTCCTGAGGAAGGCCACAAATGTTGGTTGAAATATAAAGATTTTGAACAAAAGAGTTTCTCTTTGATTTACAATACAGACCGAAATTTGATTCTTCCTAGCGTAGTACGATCGAAGTACTTCCTCTCGTTTATTAATTATTATTATTATTATTAAAAAATTAACGTTTATTTATTAAATTCATTACTTCAATACTCATCCCCTTGTTTATCCGAGGAAATCTCATCAAAACTCACCATAAAGGCATTATAGGTATGCGTACCCCAATCCTTCTTTAAAAGTCAATTATACCTCTTAATGTATAAATCTATAAGATATGCAAACGAACACAACAGAGCTTATACAAAAGGGGGAAAACAATCTTCCCTTTTTTTCTATATCTATGTAGGTAATAGAAGGTATAAATATCTAATAATATTCCTTTTCCTCAACAACCTAACAACTCAGGGTCATCATCCACTTCATAGAAGCGAAAGAAGAGACGAGAGGAGAGAAAAAAAAAATCTTTCGCCAAAAACTCGCATATTCTCACGCCCAGCTAAACCCGAAACAATAATCGCTATACCCAATAAACTGTTCGTACCCCACCCAGAGGAAAACAAACCCCCTTCGATGTACCTACACTAGTCATCTCTATCCTATCGATCCCTATTGGTCGTAACTATCTCCCTCTAACGTTGCACACACACACACAATAGTGAGTTGTAGTGCGCGTATAGGTATAATACAATATTTGTAATACCTAACTAGAAGAAGAGGTATCCATCCCGTGTTGAAATAGCCCGTGGGTTGTTGTATCTTAGAATTCGGGTAAACAGTCAGTCGAGAGAGCTTACCGTACTAGCTATCTAGCGGATTCAAACAGGTCTGCCATCTCGAAAAGGTAAGGTCGACGCGTTCGAAGTTCACGTCGGTTGTGTCATTCGTTTTTTGACAGTTTGTTGTTTTTTGGAGGTTATGTTCGTTAATTTTATGCGGCTTTCGTTTTTAGAACTATTTTATTTAATTTTAATTTTAAGAGTGTAAGTGGCGATTTAACGCACGAGATATCGTGCGTATTTAGTGAATTTAAATCATAGCTATTTTTAGTGGCGTTTAAAATAAATATAAACAAAATAGTTATTTTTTTGTCGAAAGTGTAAAAAGCGTCTTTTGGATAAAAAAAAAGAAACGTTGTCTGCAGTTTACACAGGTTTGTATTTTTGTTTTGGTCGCTGATACGATGTAGTTCTTTTTATTTATGTTTTATATTAATGTTTACTTTGTAAATTGAAATAATTTTCTGTTGGTGGTATGTGAAACGACAATCAATCAATCAATCAGTTGTATTATCGGCATGGATATTCAAATCAACATTATCGAAAGATTTAGAAAGAAAATATAAATTATTTGCGTACATAATGTAGAACTATGGTCCCAAAATGAAGCCCTGGGGTACTCCTCGGATTTAATTAACTATATTACTTGGAATAGGTAGATTAATTTATCTGAACAAGATCTAAATTAAAGGCTCGCGAAAAAAAAAAACAAGTAGATTGATGGGGTGACATTAATTCTCTTGCAGTCAATGGAGAATTTGTGTTGGTGATCAATAATGATAGTTATGGTGGTTAACCTGATTTTGGACATGTACCTATAGTATTATGTAGAACTGCCATATTTTGCTCTAGCAATAACCATGTTCCAAAATCCAAACGTCTTTCGTAATCTTCTGTCACCAAAACTTTATTTTATAACGATGGTATTTGTTATGTTTAAGAATTCTTTCGGAGGAACTTTTCAGTAATATTCAGATCGTTCTTTTCTCATCAGAATATAAAAACTCATAATCAGAAGAGTCTTAAAGAGGTGAACATTTATAATCATAATTCAAGAGATCAAAGATGAGTTAATTGCTTTGAAAAATAACAGGTACATTACAAAATGACAAAATAATAATACCGAGGACTAAATGCTAGATAAACACCATGGATATCTGTGCATAAACAAAATGAGAGAAAGGGCGAGAAATACATTGTTTTGGATTAAAATAAATAGAGACAAAGATAACTTTATAATAGTTGTAATTCATGCAAAAAGTTTTCAACAATAAAACAAAAGCGAATTGGATTAAAGGTAAACATAAAATACAAAAAATTCTACAAAAAAATGGGTGTAAAGTTCATAGGTGTTTGCCAGAAACATCTGGTTAAAATTTATTAGTGCCACACCTCCTATTTTCTCTAATTAGTTAATTAAATAATAATTTCTATCAATAGATTTTTATATCGGAAAGAGTTAAAATTATTCCATTAATCAATTTGACAGACGCCTAGTTTCTATGCAGGTCGATAACTTTTCAACATCAATAACAATTTTCATAGGCTTCTATTTAAATTGAGAATGTTAGAAATTTTCATTCGCCTGTATAGATAATTACAAGGAAACTAACAGAAATAAATAATCAATTAAATTAACTTTACTACCTGGAAATTTACTAATTTTTGTGTAGTTCACTTCGAACACACTGGGTGTGATGTCTTCTTACATGACCCATTGTCAAAGGTATAATTTTTACTGCCTATTACAGTTTGCATAAAAGTTCTTTTTCTTTCATTATTTATTATGAACAGTAGCAAACGCTATTTTAACAAAAAAATAATCGAAATAATATTTAAAATGCTCCAGATAACTAGAAAAATATTGTTTTGCACGTAACATTGAGATGGAACATCAAACTAGAAATATATATTCTTATTTAAAAGAATAATGCTGACAGTAACTTCCTATTAAACTAAACCTGCTAATATATTTTTGACATTAACCAAAAAAATACAACTAGGGTGTGCGCAAAAATTGACGCCCAAATTTCATTAAATCAAGTTCTGGATTGCTGGAGCTTCTTTAAAAAATAGCATCATACTTATAATAAGGTGTTTAAAATGATCATCATTACCTTCTAAATACAAATTTACACATCTAATAGTGTCCAAACAAGAAGAAATTTCATGGTATCAAATCAAGCGAGGGTGCTAGCCAGGTGCTTCCTACAGATTAGTCTTTCGTCATGAAGTGATTGTAGAAACTCTTATGCATGTGGTGATGTATATCAATTCTGGTCAGGGACGAAAAAAAATCTAGCAAAAAAGAGCTAGTGAAGTGCATAATTTAATAAATTTTAGGCGATAATTAAATGATTATAAATGACGTTTAAATGCCCAATTTCAGTTTTAAAATTGACCACATTGTTTTTCTCGTAATATACATGGTGTTACTAAAAAGTAGATTAATTCGTTATCTATGTACATATATATGTATATACAGTGGAATCTCTCTTGAGCGGACGCCGAAGGGACCATTGAAATGTGTCCGTACAAGGGAGTTGTCCGGTCAAGAGAAAACTACTAATTTAAATGAGCAACATTTTTCTAAGGTGGTTAATTTTTATTTAAAAATACTTTTATTAAAAAAATAATTAATTGGGTTTAATAACAAAAAAGCGTAAAGTAAAAAATTTATAACTTTGGAACCGCTGCAGATAATCAATTGAAATTTTGGATTTTGGATGAACAAATCATACTCCTTCTTAAAGTGACACAAATTTAATACAACTTTCACCACAAACCATGCCTACTTTAATGCTTTTGTTCATAATTAACTTTTTAGAGAAATATTCCACATTTAAGCCGTTCTGCTCGTTAGTGATCGATTTGTGGCGAAAGAAATCGTTTTTCATCTTCTACACTCACCGGCAAAATAATCGATCCACTCAAAAAATTGATGTGAAGTTTGTTCGTTAATAAGTTTGTTATTTTAAATTCGATTTGATTCATTTTTTTTTTGCATATTGTAGGTAAATTTAAATGTAATCTATCACATCTTTGGAATTTTAAGAAAATTTGGCGTACATCATTTTATACAGGGTGACACAAAGTCTGTTTTTTAAAATCAACTTTAAAACCACATATGGATTGTCAAAGTTGCTCCACCTTGTATTTTCTTATTTTGTTAACAAGACATATCATTTCTTTACAATTTCTTTTTTTATTTATTACAATAGTTTAATTTTTGTAAATTTACCTACAATATGCAAAAAAAAATGAATCAAATCGAATTTAAAATAACAAATTTATTAACGAACAAACTTCATCAATTTTTTGAGTGGATCGATTATTTTGCCGGTGAGTGTTTTGTAAAACAAGCGATTTTTTTACTTGGACGAATACTTTCGCGGGTAGCTGTACGTTACCAGCAAGTTGCCCACTTCCAGTGGTTCGTTTTCTTTTCATAGTGTCGATGAGTCAGATGTACTTCGAATAATTACTTCTCTTAAGTCATGATGTGTTGGAGCGGATGACATTAGCATTGATGCCATAAGGTTGTGTATTCCTTTTCTTATACCTATTATAACAGATATAATTAATTTCTGCGTTACTAAATCGGTCTTTCCTAATGTCTGGAAAAAAGCAATTGTAATTCCTATTTATAAATTTAATTCCCCTGTTACTCTAACGGATATCCGTCACAACTGCATATTACCAACACTGTCCACGGTTTTAGAAAAAATAATGGATGATCAACAAAATTCTTATTAAAAGAGGATATATTTCGTATATAACGTACTTACTTTAATTTTTACTAATACTAATTTTGGTAATACCCTTGCTGCCGTCCCACAAGGATCTGTACTTGGAAGTCGGCAGTAATTGTTTTTCGTAACAGAGGTATTGGTGCTGGAAGTATTAATATAAGAATTAACAACATTGTCCTTCCCATCATGGAATCCTCAAGGAATCTGGAACTTTATATAGATAATAGGCTTAAATTCAAACTGCATCTTTCCAAGTGTCTACAGTGTGCTTTTATGGAGCTCTAAAGCTTATGCAGCGTTAGTAAAAAGTCCCGGAACGGTCGAATAACTTTGTTATTTGAAAATTATGATTTCTGAAATTTGGTATGGGGGTATAATAGTTAATATAAATGCATTTTATGCAATACAGTTTATATTTTTTTCACTTCCGGTTTAATCGGCAATACGTCCAACATTTTTTTTAAACGGAACGCCCAGATTTTTTTAACACTTTTGAATGCAAAATAAAAAACTACGTTCAGGAAGTATTAAGATGTTTATTTTTATTCACAAGAAAACAGTTAAAAAATTTAAAAAGTGTGCTAATACAGAAAAATCAAGATACCTTTGAAAAACGTTGGTGTTTAGTGTTTGCATTTTTTTTGCCGTCACTTTTGACAATTTTAAAAGCGTTTTAACTTTTGCATCGCTGTAAATTTACTTAGTTTAGACATTGACACATTTGAAAATGGCAGTAAAACTTACTGAATCAGAACGAATTGAGATATTAATGATGCGTGGGTACGATGATCGTTAACGTTCTTTTGAAGAGGTTCGTATTTTGTTTAATACTGTTTATCCGGATCGTCACATTAGTAAAAGTACGGTATGCCGAACAATTCAAAAGTTTGAAGTCTTTCGTCAGGTGAAGGATTTACTTAGAAGGGGACGTTCATTAACAGCAACAGATGAAGAAACTAGTTTGAATGTGTTACTTACAGTGGAAGAAAATCATCATGTGTCCACAACAGAATTAGGTCAAGTTCATGAGATCTCTCAAAAATCTGCTCATAAGATTCTTAAATCAGCAAGAATGAAAGCCTACATGAGTTAACTGAAGATGATCCAGATCGTAGACTACATTTTTGCGAAACAATGACGGAATTGATCGAGCAGCAGCCTAATGTTTTAGATCACATCATTTTTTCAGATGAGGCAACGTTTTGTCTCAACGGCACTATGAACAGACATAATTGTCGCTACTAGTCAATTGAAAATCCGCATTGGATTGAAGAAGTCTTGGTCTTGTTGGAAATAACATCATAGGACCATTTTTTATAAGAGGAAATTTAACTGGCAACGTCTACTTAAATTTATTGCGAAATAAGGTTGTTTCAGCACTTGCGGCCCTCTTTCCAAATGCAACAACAACTTGGTTTCAACAAGATGGAGCTGCCCCCCATTTTGCCCATAATGTCCGCGATTATTTGAATGAAATTTTTCCGGAACGTTGGATCGGACGTAGAGGAGCAATCGAATGGCCAGCACGTTCGCCAGATCTCTCGCCATTAGATTTTTTCTTTTGGGGTCACTTGAAATGTCAAGTGTACAAAAATCGTCCCCATAATCTTGAACAATTGGAAGAGAGAATAGTTCAAGAAGCCAATCGCACCACTCCAGAACAAATACAAAATTCAATAAGAAATTTTACTGACCGTTTACATTTTTGTCAAATTGTAAATGGAGAGCATTTTGAACAATTCACAAATTGGAAGACGTCAATTGGTTCAATATGGAACACCGGCAGTTTCTTCACAGTGCTTGCTTACATACGATAAAACTCCAACATACTTATATAATAAAATGTCTTTTCGAATGGACGTACATCGTCTTAACTTGAGATTCAGGGGCTTATTGACTACACCTCAACACTAACTCGAATTGTTCCAAAGATCGTTTTCATATCGGATTGCTAAAGTATACAACTCTCTTCTTGTTTCTCTTAAGCTTCTGAATCCAAATATTTTTAGCTGACAAAGCAGTAAAATTGGGATGCGAAGCAACGGATGAATTAGATCACATTGTGTCATTTTTTAATGTATTATTTTTCAAAACAGTTAACTCTTCTTTGATCTTTTAAATCTCGGTTTTTCTTTATATATACTCATAGCTATTCTCAATGAAGTTTCTTGACTATACACCAACTATTTAATAACGTTCTACTATAAAAAATACAAATACATAATTTAAAAAAATTAACAGTTTCTATAAATTCGTTTCTTGAAATATTGTTTAATTTGATCGATATAGTATTTGTTACAGTCTTCAGTCAGTGACTAAAACAATAACTCATTTCTGTATTGTTATGTTCAAATTTGCAGTCTAGTTTGATTGGCGAAGTTAAAAAAAAACGTAACCTGAAAAATGTGAACTTCTTTCTGACAATTTATAAAGATGTTAGCGTTTTGCAAGAGGCGTAGAAACAACACCCTTTAAGACCACACTTCGAGATAATAAATCATATTTCTAAAAACTGTTTAATACAACTAATCTACTGGATTAAATAGAGGTACTCACAGCATGATCCTCATTATACGCACACAAAAACGGTTAGGAGTTTTGTCCGAAACCCTTTCGCCCGAATACAGTTGCTTACACCGAAGAAAGATTGTCCGCATTGTGATCGCGGTCGGCGTTGACAAGACGAGGATTTTTTGATAAAAACAAGACGGTAGTAGTAATGTTTACGCAGAATCGGTCAAAATAATTTCACAGGTAAACGAGCACCGTTCCTTATTCTCGTTAAAAAGAAAGCTAACGGTAAATCTCTTTCAAACTAAGATTTCGTCGAATTCTACCATCTTCTGATTTCTGTTATTTTTATGTTTCAGTGAATTCAAACGTCAGCAAAACGTCTCCAATAGCGGGAGAACACAGTGGCGGGGGCAGCCTGCTCGCTCAGATGAACATGGCGGGTTATCTGAAGACGCCGGCTGGAGCCCACGGACATTTCCCGGCACATCCCGGTCTCGGTGCCGGGATTGGTAGCGGACTAGCCGGTATGCCGATGCCAGCGCTCGGACATTTCGGTATCGGACACTCCTTGGATTCGGTACCGTTTCCGCAAGGTAAATCTTATGTTTTAAGATAGATTTAGATTTAATTTTTTGTCCTGATGTGAATAAACTTGAAAGGAAACCCTTACATGCTCGTCTTCGATAGAAAATAGCGGTCATTCGGAAAAATCCATATCTGTATGTATAGATACAAACAAGGAAACCGTACAATACACCCTAGACGATACTTTCAACAAAGGTTTCTTTACTATACTAGAACAGTATCCTCTAACAACAGTATCGTATATACAACACACACTATAGACGTATTACATTTTCTCCTATGTCCACATTTTTTTTTTGATTCTATTAAACACGTTTTATATAAAAGCAATGAATGTAATATATCTCTAATTCCGCTTTTTTTCCTCTACATAATCTCGTACGCTTCGCTTCCTTCATTTTCAAACCGAGATAAGGGAGGAATCTTGCGTTTCACCCGCATCCAGTGTATAATACGTTGCTTTGGTAGAAGGAGGGTTAAAAACCGAGAAAATATCGGTGGAACGAAATCACTTGGGGATTTCCGGGACCAGTGCAATGAATACTCACGAGAGCGGTATGCGCTAATAGATTTGTAAATAGTTAAAGGGGGGTTCCTTTGGTCGACGTATTCGAGCGATGACAATATATGCATGTATGCATATAGAGAGCGGTGAAATTCGATACTGATGTTCTCTGTGGGTTAGCGGATACGACCTTTGCGCGTAAAAGACTGTTGAATTTTGTTTTTAGGTTTTTAGTATACGATGGGGACACGCGTATTAGTTTGGGAATCGCTAGGGATTGATGATATTACATGGGCGTTTAGTCGAAATGTTTATCTTGACAGATTTGGTTTATAATTTTCCTTATCTCTTCTCTTAGGTATTTTCCAATATTAAAAAATAATTACTCTGCAATGATATGTTCTTTTACTACAGAACTTTTCACAGGTTGTTGTAGACGAGTTCTGCAAGTCTTGGTTCTTAGCTTCTTAGTATTAATTGTTAAATTTTTAATCTAGCATAAATACCAAATAACATAGATCTGATGAGCAAAACTGAACACACATACTCGTAATTTGAGAAACCGTTGAAATTACTGTTTTTTGTAGATTATTATATTTCCAGGAAAATAAAATAACATATTATAGGGTAAGCTGTATAGTGATTGGCCCCCTTAAGAGAGTTTTCTTCCAGTCTTTCACTACTTTTTTTCTGTTTTTCTTCTAATTTCAAAAAGTAAAATACTTTTTGATATTATATTAACTTTTTATTGCAGGGGGAAAAATAAGTTTTATAAAGATGTATCTTTCGGGTATTGCCGTGGTTGTTGTGACAAACTTGACGTTTCGCTGATCATACTGTCAGCTTCTTCAGAAGTTCTCTAAAGACTGATGTTGTTGTCTTCTGCTCCTCGTTGTATACCCAGTCCCTGTTCCGCTCCAGTGATGCGTATCCGTTCTAGTCCGCTGAACCGTATCCGTTGTCGTTCTCTGATCCGCGTCCGATGCTTCTCCTCGATTCGTGTTAGATGATCTCGGATGCGTCCTCGTTGGTCCTTGGTGTTTCGGGCTCTCCAGCGCTAACTTCCATACCTTACTTAATCTGTATCCGTCTTCTCGGTTGAAGTTGTTCGGATTCTTCATTATTTCCAGGGATACCGTTTTCCCCCTCGTTAGCATTTCTACGACGCTGCCGAGACCAGGGGATGTGATACCAAATTTCGTCAAGATACAACATCATCTTAGGACCGCCACTGCTAACAGAATTATTCGCCGAGCAGAAAAAGCGCTTGTACGGGAAAGAGTGCGCCGCACATACTACGAACTCAATTTAGTATCCAACGAACTTTACCAGCTACATTTGGAATTAGGCCGACTACTACCTGAGGATATTAGGAAAACGGTAGACCGGATTAGTTACGAACACGCAGAACATCACCTCAACAATGCTACTAGAAAGCAGACCAAGAAATTTGAGAAGCTATCTCCGAAGAAGACCGTAGCACTACCAGAATTGGACCCTAAGAAGACTGTCGTGAACCTCACCAACCAACCGTTATCTGAAGAACAGACCAGAGTACTATCGAAATTTCGCTATTGCACCCAACAGGATACCGAAGGATGAAATAATCACCCAAGTGGAATGTGCAATAAGGACCTTACCAGCAGAAGAAGCAGAACAAATAAGACACGAGACGTGCAAAATACTCTGCAAAGCCAAACCTCCAACCAGAAACATCTCCAAGACAGAAGAGGACGCACTGAAAGAACTCCGCAACAATAAAGACATCATTATTCTACGTGCCGATAAGGGAAACGCAACAATAGTAATGACCAGGACAGACTACAATGAGAAAATCAATACCTTATTGGATCCTGAAAATTACAGTGAAGCTAAGCAGAGACCCTACAGCTAAAATAGAACGTCAGACCAGGAAAACTATCAGAGAGTCAACCATACCGAAGGAAGAACAACGACGTCTACTGCCGTCAGAAACCCAGCCTCCAAGACTATACGGACTACCCAAGATACACAAAACTGAAATCCTCTACGACCGATTGTGAGCACCTCTGGATCCCCGACTTACGAACTAGCCAGATATGTTGCCAAACAACTACAACAGTACGTGGGATTGACAAGCAGTTTTATAAAGAACTCTGAACATTTTGTGGAGATTCTGCATGAACAAGAAGTAACCAGTGAAGACATACTAGTGAGTTTCGACGTGGAATCGCTCTTTACCAACGTGCCAGTGGAAGAAACCTAGAACTCATCAGACAACGGTTTATACCACAAGGACTACAAGGAGGATATAATTGACCTCGCAAGACTATGTTTAAACACCACCTATTTTCTATGGAATGGAGATTTCTACGAGCAGAAAGACGGCGTAGCCATGGGATCACCACTCTCACCAGTCATCGCTAATATTTTTATGGAAACCTTTGAAGAACAAGCCATCAGTTCTAGTGACAAGAAACCGAAATGCTGGTACCGCTACGTGGACGACACATTCGTGATATGGCCTCACGGTATGGACAATCTACACGCATTCAAGGAACACATCAACAGACAACATGCCAACATCAACATTACGATGGAGTTAGAAGAGAATGGCTGCTTACCTTTTCTGGATGTATTGGTAAAACGCAACGACAGTGGAAAATTGGGACATGGAGTATACCGCAAGAAGACGCATACGGACCGATATCTACAAGCAACCTCACATCATCATCCACAACAGAAAAGATCCCTGGTCACTACACTACTACATAGAGCGAAATAATTAGTGATGCTACCAACAAAACCGAGGAAATTCAACATGTGAAAGATGCACTCCAGAAGAACGGCTACAAACCACAGGACCTTCGGAGATTAGCCGGGGCAAAAAGAAACAGAAGGATGACTCAGAACTAAAGCCAGCAGGATACGCACACCTGCCGTATATTGCTGGAGTCTGAACAGACTGAAGAAAACCTTGGACAAGAAGAACGTCAACGTCAGGTTCAGCACAGTCAAGAAAATAAAAGAACTGCTTCCATCCAACAAAGACTCTATACCGAGACTACAAGCTAAAGGCATCTACGAACTTCAATGCCAGTGCGGGAAATCGTATATTGGACAAACCGGGCGCAGTATACAGTGCAGAGTAAAAGAGCATCGCAGAGATGTCGAACAGGAAATACTGGAAAATCTGCAGTAGCTGAACAGTACCACACCGGAAACAGTCACGTAATCGACTACAATGACGTGAAGATACTAGCCAAAAGCAATCACTACTACCCACGGGTAGTAAGAGAATCCTGAAATAATGAAGAATCCGAACAACTTCAACCGAGAAGACGGATACAGATTAAGTAAGGTATGGAAGTTAGCGCTGGAGAGCCCGAAGCACCAAGGACCAACGAGGACGCATCCGAGATCATCTAACACGAATCGAGGAGAAGCATCGGACGCGGATCAGAGAACGACAACGGATACGGTTCAGCGGACTAGAACGGATACGCATCACTGGAGCGGAACAGGGACTGGGTATATAACGAGGAGCAGAAGACATCAACATCAGTCTTTAGAGAACTTCTGAAGAAGCTGACAGTATGATCAGCGAAACGTCAAGTGTGTCACAACAACCACGGCAATACCCGAAAGATACATCTTTATGGAACAGTGGCCGTGAAACATTCGAAAAATAAGTTTTATCTAACAATTTTTATTCATGTTTCCGTAAAAAAATTATAAATAAGTAATTTGCCCCACAAAGTATATAGTTATTGGCCGTCTAAGCATTCGATGATAAAATTACAACTGATAGGTCCCTATTGTATTAAAATGAGAAAGCAATATTGATAGTCATAGAAAACATTCAGGTATTTAATGAATATTAGAAAAGTTAGTGTTTCAGATTTAGCGTTATCAAGGAAGGTTTGGCAGTCTTATTTCTTGTTGACTTATTTTTTTCTATTATTTTTTTATCGGGAATTTCCTATTTCCTGTATCCAAGTTTTTTCTCTGGTCTTTCACTACTTTTTTTCTGTTTTTCTTCTAATTTCCTTTGCTATTCTGCTTCTTTCCTATCCTGTATCTCTTTTGAGCGACTTTTTTTTTATATTTTATAGTAGGGGGAAATCCTCATGGACTCTTGGCCTCGCCAGAGAGTGCCGGACTCTTACCGACTAAAACCCCCGACTTCGTCGTCACACTCAGCGCTGGAACCGCATTAGGAAAACGCATATCATCAGTCGCGCTAGTTTGTCTACAAACTCTATTTATTGTTTGATTCTCTGTTCCGGGTTCTTTCATCTTCTTCTTTGCTGGACATAACCGTGGTAATAAACTTAGCTATTTTGTTCCACTTCGTTAGGCTCTCCATCATCTCGTTCACAATGTTGTTTGTTGTGAGTTCCGCTTCGAGTTCTATGATAAGCTGGTTTCTACTTCTAGCCCATCTGTCACATTCTAATATGGCATGTCCGGGAGTGTCGAGTTTTCCGCAGTGAGGACAGACGTTGTCATCGAATTTTCTATCCTCTTGAGGTAGGTACGAAAGTTGCCATGGCCTGAGAGGAACTGTGTTAAATGATAGTTCAACCTTCTGTGCTGGCATTGAACCCAAGGTATCAAATCTGGTATTAATTCTCTAGTCCATTCCGCTGTCCCCGCCTGCTCGGCCCATGCAGTTTGCCACTTAGTTAGAGTATTCCATCGCTCTCTTGTCTTCGTATCGGCCGTATGCCCGGTTTCTGAGTTATGAAGTTAGTATCTCTCCTCTGCTAGAAGCTGGAGAGGTGGACTTGCGGTTATCACTTGTATCGCAGCTTTAGAGATCGTTCTGTAGCCACTACCAATTCTAAGCAGTGATCTTTCTAGCATATTTTTGCAGTCTCCAGACATCTGCCCATGCCGGGGCCGCGTACAGCAACTGCGACTGCGCAACTTCGTTGAGGATGGCACGCTTAATGCTACTTGGGCCTCCTACATTTGGCATTATCCTCTGCATAGCGGATACGGTGTTTTCCGCTCTGCCCACTACGTATTTTACATGGGGGCCAAAGGACAGCTTGTCATCGATGACCACTCCAAGATATTTAAGCTCTCTTTTTTGGGGTTATTTCTCTTTCAAGTACATTGAAGTAAATATGCTCCCTCTTACGCGGGCCTTTCAGGATTTTCTTTTGAGGGACTAGAAGTAATAATATGGAATTTTTCTGTATTTTTGTCCGTTTCGGTTCTGGTGAGTCATAATAAAATAAGTATTCCCCGATAGAACTGTTTGAGTCTCTTATTTTTTTGAATTAGTTGAAAAGTTTCATTGCTAGGACGTAAAGATGTTTTTGAAATATTGTCTCGTTACTCAGCGGTGTTAGTTCTGCAAGCGGTAAAGAATTTTCTGAAGTATGTTTTTTTATAATTCCCTCTGTCTCGACTAAGATGGGTAAACTGACAATGTCTATATTTTTCTTTACTCCTACATTTGTATTGCACAAACTTACGTTTTGATCTAATTCTGTACCTTCTAATTTCACATTATTTTCAGCTGTATTATTCAAAACATCTATGTTAGAAATTTCTATCACCTCTATCACTATCCTTATTTCCTTATCATTCTTGTTATTTAATACAGCGCTCTTTTTCAGTTTCATCAAGTTTGGGTGCAAGAACCTTTTTAGGTTTGGGGCACAGCTGAAAACTTTTCTCATCTCCATTGAAATTACGTTCAGGAGAATGGAGAATAGTGTAGTATCATTTTTTTTTAGCTAACAATTAATTAATATCTTGAAACCATTTTCTAATGTTTGATTCACTTATCTTGGATGATGTTGATGTTATAGCTTTAGATTTTGTCTCAGGGATTATCATCAAGGAATTGCTTAATTTGAGATTTGAACGTTTTCTTTACGGCGAGGAAATCCCTTTTCTGGCAATCTATTCTGCCTAGTCTTTTTCTTCGGTGGTATTGAGAAATGGAGGTGGTCCAAAGGATATCTGGAAGATCTTAACGGAAGTGTAGACCTTGAGATATTGGCATATTTTTTGGCAGAATGTTCTAACTGGAACCCGTCTTTCGACATCTTCGATAGCTTTTGAAAACTCACATTCTTTCTATTTTCAAACATATTTCTTTTTTTGTACTGTTTCGGAATTCTGTAATAAGTATATTGATGATCTGAAAGTGTTAATTTATAGCGAATTAGTGAAAGCTATCAACAAATGAATAAAAAAAATATGATATAATTATTGGCCTGTCTTTTGACTAGTTGTTGACGTTTTTGCATACTTTTATTTAAATAATGGAAGGACGCACAAACAGGAAAATGAAAATACAGTAATACCTACAACCTATATACCTACCACGATTAGAATCTTTGAACAATCTACTAAACACGACCCAAGCTACTAAAACACCTGTAAAAACCCAAAAAAATGCCTGTAATAGGTGCTGCATAGAATAAGGCTAGAATTAATCCATTGTCGGTCCTTGATTTATTTTTATTGCATTCGTTTGCAAAGAGATTCTAGCAATATACCAACAAAAATGGTCATCATATCAACGGATAAAATATTAAAATATATACATCGTGCCTAAAATTAAATGTTCACCTTTGCTAACTTTGTTATGATTGAAGCTATGAAATTGGTTAAATTAGCAAACTAATTTTTGCTGATAGAGTTAGTCAAAACAGGAAACAATTGAAGAACTGAGATATTCACAAAAGCAACAAATTTTAAATGGAGCATCCATATTTCGATATTTTTCGAAAAAGATGAATATAAAATGAAATAAAAGATTACTTGAAACGTCGTTTCTTGTTTAGAGATTGTGTTGTCGTCTTTGCTCAACCATTATCTATATTATTAAATTATCCTGTCCTATTTTAAAATCTAGGAATCCCTCTCTATGCCTATTAGCAATTATATCAGAATAGCATGCCTTTATGGAGGGAACATCTACTGCTTCAAATCTGTTAGCATCTGTTAGACTAGCAGAGAGACAATCAGGATCGCCTAAAACAGCAGAGACCTTGCTAATCTTTCAGCAAAGGGACCTTGTACTGCTGGCATGGTTTCTGAGTCATAAACTCGGAAAAGCTGAAGATCAAATCTGCCGTCTATCTCAAGAAGATCTAGAGACGGCAGAACACATTTTGTGTAAATGTGTTGCTGCCGGTCATACCCGACTGACAGCGCACTGACATTCAGGACGAAAATCCCAGACTAATTCTACGGTTCATTAAAAGCCTCCAACTAGTCTAACAACCAGAAGGGCAATGTTACAATAGACCCATGCAGGTCGCAGTGACTAAAGGCTAATCTAGAGTCAGATCGATGTAATTTAGATTATTTTTTTAATCGTACACAGCGTTTGTCATATAATGGTTTTGAAACAGAACAGAACAGAAACATTTTAAAGCATTTTTTTCATTTTGCCCAATAAACTTTTTGTAAAACGTTTCATATTCTTTGAAGAATATTTATTAGAAATTTGTTTTAGAAAGAGTAGGGTGTCTTTTGCGACTGAATATGTGCTTGATTATATCTATTTTGTCTCTCATTTATAGGATTTTATAAAGGGCGGCAGGAAATAAGCATATTCACTATCTTTTAACAAATATGAATATGGAAAACTGGGATTTTCAAATTCCACACGACTATACCCGTTGGAATCTGAATTTTGAAGTCCTGAAAGTCCTAAAATATAAAGCGATGTGTCCCTCGCAAGATTATCTCCATTTTCTATTTCGAATTCAAATAAAAACTTATTAACTTGACAAATGTTGTGTCGGTTAAACTAAGCAATATTTAAAAAAAGGAGAAACCGCTTTTTATAGGCTGTACAAAAGCCGTTGCGTCAGGACTCAAAAACTGTATTTAATATTTCTAACTTCGAGAAAAACAAGCCAGTATCGAGAGTTTGTATTTACCAATTTAACTTATAATTTAAAAGACTTTCAATATAGCCATATACATGACCACCACAATTTTATTCATGTAGCAGAAACGTACTTTAATTTTTTTTTTTTACTTTGATGGAGGTGAATCAAAGGAAAAAAAACCAGCACGTTTTATTATTTATAACAGTCTAGAACGTAGTATCTGTAGATGATATTACACCGTCTGCCGGACGAATTTACTTTCGTACTCGGTGACACAAGTGAATATCTCTCCATCTATCTCCGTGACATGTCGAATCGTACAGGGCAGATAAAGACGAAGCCACCGTATATATATATATAGCTATAGTATATACCGTTCACGGTAGTAATAAGAGCGTTTTCGAACTGCCTCCTCCACGTGGAAGTGCTATGTCAGTTGCTGCTGGTCCTGAGCCGATTACCAGGGTGGGTGGGTGGCACTCGCGTTGCCATAGCTACCAACCGAATATCCCGTGCAGTGAGAGGAACGAGAGACCTCTGTCTGCCTGCTTCATAGCGAGCGTGTGTGTGTTTGTGTGTGTAAGCATGGGAAAATATAAGAGTTGCTTTTGCGTCGGGTTTTGTGTTGTTGCTGTCGTCGTCGTCGTCGTCTTCAGTTACGAACGCAACGTCGATAATTTAGATGTAATATGTATTACGTCCTAATATCATTTTGTAGTTTAGATGTTCTTCGTATTGGGAAATGATATGGAGGGAAATAAGAATGTTTTGATTGATTTTTTAAAATTGATTGTATTCAAATATAAGGTAGGTAGTAAATTAACCGTAGAGGTCATGAAATTATACCTTGTGGGACTCCACATAGCATATTACATGATCTCCACGTATTTTTTAGTTTTTTTTTTGTGCTTTTATTGGTTGACTTGTTCTTTGTAAATGTTTTAAAGTGTTTCATTCTTTTTTTTGGAGTCTCTTGCTCTAAAGATGTTTTCTTTCATTTCTGAAAATGTACTTGATATTTTCTGCGCATCGGAACGTCCTCACACTCTCACCCATGTTTATTTGAGGTGGTGATTTTTCAATCCTCCTTAGTACCAAAAGACTGGGCTGAATCTGTTGGCCATCTTTGGCAAGTTTAACAGTTTGTTTCACATCATCAAGGGACTTCTTCAGGAGCAAAAAATGGGTAGAGAATACAAAAAGATCACGAAACCTCGACTAGATGAAAACCTGCGTGTTTTTATACTTTATTAACGACAAACCTCGCAAACAGATCTTTGCAAAACCTGTGCAATCCGAAATTCAGCTCCAAAATTTGCAAACCATAGATTTTGGTTGAGATTACTCGTTACAATAAATGCACACTGCCATCGTTATCAAAGACATGGGATGCTAACGAAACTGAAGATAAAGATATATAAAACTGTAGCGAGACCAGTAGTTTTGTACGCTTGTGGGATCGGGATCCCAGCAGGATGCAGCAAGCAAGGCTAGAGAGCGGAAAGTTTGAAGGAAAATATTCGGAGGAAGAGGGAGAAAGAATGCCGAAAAAAATAATTGCAATGACAGTTGAGGGAAGAGAAGGAGAGAACGGCCAAGGGGGAAGGTGGAGGACAGAACTGGAAAAGGATATAAACATGTTAAGGATAGCTAGATGGAAAGAAGTAGCGATAGATAGAAAAACCAATGGAGGAAAATTACCAATGAAGCTATAGCCCTCTAGGCTCGCACCATTGCCTATCTGGAAAAAATAAAACACTTTTTTGTAAATCTCTTCTTTTTCCTTGAAATCGGAACTATAGAGAGTAACAAAATATCAGCCACTGTTACTTTTGGTTTTGTGGTAGAAGTCAACTATAAGTTGAATATAACGAATTAGGAATGCTATTCGGCAGCTGAATTGGATAAGTTTGGTTCTCTTCAGCGCCAATTCCTCGAGTAGCTTCACGCGCGATGAATAAATGTCCAGGAAGGATACTCAGATTACGAAAATATAGTTTCGCATGCCCGAAGTCTTTTTCAGAAATTACTAGGATGGCTATTTCAAAGAGTAATCAATAAGTTTCTTTTTTTATTGTTTTTTTGCGAACATGTAATCATCGTCCACACAATGGTAATGGTGCAATGCCTTCTCTGCTGTTCTAATGGTTCTAACCTCCGTTTTTTTTTCGGTGGAAACGAATCGTTTGAATAATTTGTACTTTCCTTCTGCTGTTACTCATCTCGGTGGTGTTTGGGAAACTTTGAAGGTTTTTGAGGATTCTAACCATCTCATTGTCGTTGCTTGTGATTTTGCTCTAAGGTTTGGTACGTCTATTTACCTGAAAATACATGAATAAAATTAATAATAATTAAATTTTTAATTAAAAAAAATATAATGAAGATTTTAAATGGTTTGTCGTTTTGGACTGACCACCCCTTGGCAAACCCTGGTTTGAAGGTAATAAATAAAAGCATTCACATCAGAAACGTCGATGCCATCACTTTTTTCTCTGTCAATTAATTTTGTACTATGACAGTAACTGGCGAACTTATCAACTCTATAAATATGTACACAAGACAGGCCTGCGACCAAAAAACCTTTTCCTAAACTATAAGACGATCTGTATTGATTTTTGGGTCCTAAATCTTAAAAATAATGAAGAATTTCCACCCCCCTCCCTCCCCCAGTTTTTAAGCATTTTTTTTTGATATCTCAATTCATCATTAATGTCATCAATTTGGAGTTGAATATCAGCATGCGACCTTTTGCTATTTCCTCTTATAATATTAAAAGGAGATAGGAAAATGAATTGGAATTGAATGCAAGCCTGATGAATGGAGGCTCTTCATTGGTGCTTTAAGAAGAAGCCTGAATGCTGTATTTTTGTTAATAAATTTAATTTGCATAAATAAAATCTATAATAAATTCTTTAAAATGCATTTTCCACTCTCCAAAACAGTCAAATTCCACTTGCACACAAGTTGTGCTTTCTTTTTTATTAACAAAGACTAACAAAGACCCCTATCAGTTTTAGAACCACTCTAGACTTTAACATCAATACTTGGCGGTTCTCCAATACACCACTAACTTTTTCTGTTTTCGTCCAGGTTTTAGAAACTCGATGATGGCTTTTCAAGCCTATTTATTGGAGTTCTCACAGAGTTGGGTTACCAAATGTGCTAATACAATTTCTTCTTTCACATTAAAATTAACAGCCATTTTTTTAAAATTCATGGCTATAAGGCAATCACAATTTGAGTGTTAAAATTTTATAATAAATATTAATTATTATAGACATTGTACTGCAGTGTTCAATGTTAAAGTCAAATAAAAAAAAAAGAAAAACATATATCACTACTTCTTTTCCTTTTCCTTCATTTGAATCTTTTCTTCTTCGTCTACTCCTTTCTTTCTTCTTTTCCTTTTCTCACTTTTCAATCTTATCCAAAATCTTTACCTTTTCTATATCCTCTCATCCGTCATTTTTTCAAAATCAATCAAAATCTTTATTCTTTCAATTCTCAAAAACGTTTCTCTTTCTTCTTCTTTTCAAACTTTTAACTTTCTATTTTATTATATCTTTTCTTCTTTTTAAAAAGAACTTTTATCCTTCACCTGAATTTTCTATTTTTTCAATCAACGTTTTTCAAAAACCGTTCTTCTTCTTTTTCTTGATCTCCTTTTTTTTAGTAGCCTGTGTGTACGTGTAATTTTTACAATTCAATTCATCCCAAATTTAAAATTTTGTTGGAAATGATCGAAATGACATATCATGACAGTACATTCAAAACATTAAAAACATCAATTTGCTAATTTGCTAGACCTCAACTGTCATTTAATATACAAAAGTGTTGGTTTTTATAAATGACAAAAAGTGCTCTGTTTTTACAAAAGTTTATTGAAAGTGTAAAATTGATGACATTAATTGGAAAAATTAAATGGCCACCTTTCAAGTAGGGAGGAGGCAAAAATTATTTGTTTATCATCTGCCTGTAACTCTCACCATTTAGGGTTAAGATGGTGCCACTGTCGTCTTCAAAAAATAAGGACCAATCACTTTTTCATTGACAAAAATGCCACACCAAACAGTCATGTCACTTTGAAAGGATGCAATAGCTCTCCTTGCATTTCATGTGGATTCTTTGTGCCTTAGAAAGGCAAATTTTGTTTGTTAAGTAGAAATGGGCTTCGTCGCTCATTATAATTTTTGGATACACAACAAAAATATACAAGTTTGTTATAATTTACACATTTTTATAGTTTTTAAGGAAATAAATATTTATACCTATCTTTAACGTACCATTTTAAAACAAAATCATCACTTTGCGCTTATAAATAAAATCGACTGTATGCGTTCGTCCACATATCGAAAGCCAGAAAGCTCCTCTGACAGTCCATTAAAGAGAAGAAAAATCCGATAGCTCCCCAGGTCCCATGACGTCCGTGACTCGGTCCCCAAAAGACCACGGCCCTCTCTCGCTCCTACAATCGCACACGCTCTCACGAAATGACAAGCATGTCCCGTATAATCCGCTTTGGCTGCGTCTAAAGATAAAGAACCACCGCTTCTTTTTTTTTCCTTCTTCCATACTCCAGACTAGCATCATACACATAGGAGAGCTACTACCCACCTTTTAAGGTTGAACGAATGACTTGCCTGAACCGCATCGTCCTCGACGTCTCTCCGAATCGCCGAGGTTTATTTAAAAAAAAAAAAAACGAAAAAAAAAAGGAATATTTTTCGTGTTCTTTTTACGTCGCAATCCTCAATCGGAGGGCGTAAATTGGTGATACACCGCAAGTATAATCAATTTCGCTGTTGCATTTATATAAGTAAATACATAGCTCGAGGTTAAGGTGTCGTTTCCGGTAATAATTTGTCACGTCGGGTTTTTGTATATCTAAGGGCCGTGTTTGGTTTCGAAGAGGGTAGTCACCGCTAGGGAGTCGCAATGTTTGTTTTCCTATACGCCTGCTCTTTTTTCCCGTAATGTTTACGTTTCACCACTTTTCATCGATACTGTACTTAGTCCGGTGGTGATTTGACGATTAATTTAAAAAAAAATCAATTTATTCCAGAACATTAATTATTATGTTACCTATCAAGAAAAATATCTAAATATGTTTAAATGATCAATATCTATTTTAAGTTTCTTCAAAATATTAATGTACAAGTTCGGTTAAAAAAAAAAATAGGAGGAAACAGGGAAATAGTAAAGGACGGTAAAGGGGTTGAGGTGGTTTAGACTGAGGGCGGTAGTTTTGCCAACGCGTGAAGCGCATGAAATCACAGCTGGCCAATGATGAGTGCACATCAGGGGGTGCCAAATTGAATCCTCGTGTTTTATTGGGGTACTTTAACCATGAATTTTATTTAGTCTTTCGCGAAGGGAGAGACGACGTTTGGTGCATAAATAATACATTGTGTGTATGTATTAAAACCGACATAGTATCGTTGTCAAGTCGGTATCAGAAACATAAATATGTAAATGGAAATACTCAAGGTGCATATTGTTATATTAATACGATGATGAACAATATTTTTAGTTAGGTTATATTGTTCAAAGAAAACAACAATAACGTTTATCAGCAGACTTGTGGGTTTTCAATAGGTAGCGTTAGAGATCATTTGACATAAAGAAACGAGGGCGTATTTTTATGTTATCTATCTAGCCATGAAAAGCACATAAGAGAACAAAAACAGAATATTTTTCTATATAACTTCTTTCAACATTAATACATTCCATCTTTTTTCCAATTGCCTCATACCCTCAGAAAAAAATTGCTTCGGTAACCCCGCAGAATATTTTTCAACAGCTTCTTTGTGTTGTTCATCATACACAAAACGCTTTCCCCTGAGATGCTTTTTTAAACTTTTCAATAAGAAGTCTGACGGAGCTAGATCGAGACTATAAGGTGGATGCCTTAACTCTATAAACCCACAGTCATTGATTATCTGCTGAACTTTGTTTGCCTTATGAACCCAGCAATTGTCGTGCAGCAACAAGTTTTTTTGTGGATAAGAATACGACCGTTTATCCGTTCCAGAGCAGTTTTTATATTTTAAATTTTGTTTCCGTAGGCCTCTCCATTTATGGTAGACCCTCTTGGCATATATTCAATAAGCATGACCTCAGTCACCATCCCAGAAAACAATTGCCATCAGTTTTTTCCAGAAAATTGTGAACACTTGGCCTTTTTTGGCGGTGGAGAGTCCTTATGAAACCACTGCAGGAATTTTTGTTCAGTTGGAGGGTCCCAAGTCTCATCTCCGATGATTCTTTGTGATAAAGCATGTTTTGTCCCTCTCCAACTCGGCCAAATTTTCTTGAGAAACTTCTTTTCTGTACAGTTTTTGTTCAGGTGTAATCTGGGTATCCATTGTGTGGACACCTTCTTCATACCCAAATCGTCATCCAAAATTTTGAGGACACTTGCTTCGAATATACAAACTTCATTGGCATTGACAGATATCTTTACACGCCGATCTTT